>JAIUCV010000008.1:13985770-14585770 GCA_026724425.1 Erythrophleum ivorense | reverse complement strand
CATTTTGACCATTCCACATCCAAGATTATATGAACATTTCAAGCCATCAAGAAGTCAAAATCCATATTTACATTAATCTAGAGTCACATAAGGTTTATATGGCACCCATACATCATATTACATTTGCTAAAGGTCTTACATCACAAAAATAATATGTACAAAGCCACTTTGACATTCAACTACAATTTAGACTACATATAGGCAAAGTAAAGCTTTTCAATGTTCTTGGCTTCCACTTCCTTGTCTTTGAGCACCACCTAGCCATTTCAAGAGTGAGAGGAAAAAGGGAGTGAGATTCCAAGAATCTCAATAGTTCACACACCCATTCACACATACATTCAAAGCATATGTATAGAAAGTTTAGCAACCATAAAGTATGCAAAGTTACAATTTCTATGCCACTCATTCACATTCAAGCCAAGACCATACTCTAGGGACTTTTGCTTTTGTCTCACCCATTTTCTAGGACTTTTAGATTTGCCTCACTCTTGACCTAGGGACTTTTGACTTAGCTTCATCTTTTCAAGAGACTTTTGTCATTGCTCACTTATGCCATGAGACTTTTGGCATCTCCTCACATTCATTAAGGGACTTTTGGCATCACCTCACTCTTATGAGCCATTTCCACAACCATAGTCATTCAAGAAGACACATTGGTACCAATGTAATGTTAAGGAATCAAGTGGCATATCATCAAGTCACAAGAACATACACAAGTATACAATAACATGCATATGTACACAAGAATACAAGGAGAATAAGATGGAGAGCTACCTTTCAATTGATGCAAGCTTTCTTTGCTTTACTCCTTCCCTTTCTTGGCTTCACAAGGACACTTAAGTGGTGGGATGTTCTCTTGGCCTAAACATTACAAATAACACACAATCACATACTTGAAGCAAGCAAAGACACTAAACTAAAACTTGAATACACACTTGGTTTTATAAGTGGCATAATGGTTTCATAATTGGTCTAATGAAGCAACTCTCACATTTCAAGTTCTAGGCTCCCATCTCTTCCCATTTCTAGACCTTTTGAATTCAATTAAGGTCCTTGGAGCCCTCATATAACTACTTGCACAAGTGGAAGACTAAGTTGCTTCTTAAGCCATCATTATGGACACCATTGTCCCATTTCTCATTCCATGGTTCCTAAATTTTTTCCAATAGTTTCTTCCATCTTCTAACATCATATAAAATCCTAAAACAAGGATAGGACAATTTAAAACACTCCCTAGCCTATAGAACTAGCCCAGGCCAAAGTAAGCACCATAATGAGGGTTCGCAAGCTTCTTGATTTTTCCTTAATGGGAGAGTCACTTGGGATAGTTTCTAAGGGTCTTAGGAGCTTAAGGAAACATTTAAATAGCTAAAGAATTACTCACACAAAATTAAAATTTACAAAACCCTAGAAAACACTATACTTTCCTAACTTGATTTCTATTAGTTTTTCTTAGAATTTCTTGCAATATTCCTCTTCCTTATGGTCTAAAACCTTAGTTCCTCTCTTTTTTTTGAGCAGAAAATCCTTCCCCTATATGGTTCTAGTTTAGGTCGAAATACACACCAAGAAGAAGTAAGAGAAGGAAGCAACCAAGGTGAGAATTTACCTTAGATTCAAGTGTATTTTCCAAACGCTTTCTTCTTGGTTTGCTCCACCACAAGGAATTCAAACTACCCTCTTAATTTCTAGACCAAAACAGAACCATTCATCTCAAATAAACCATGGAAAAGGAGGAGGAAAGGAGAGGAACAAGATTGGAGGAAGATGAAGCATGAAATTCCTTAGATTTCCTTACCTTCCTTGCCTTTTCTTCCTCCTTTTCTTCCTCTCTTGGTGAGCCTCAAGGAGCTGCTATTTTTCTATAATTTGAGCAAAGGAAGTCGTGCTTAAGAAGGTGGGAGAAAAAATGGAGAAGTGTGTGGGAGTTTATAGAAACACACTTTTTCAAAAATTTCAATTTCATCCTTCTAGAATAGCAATTTTGTTTCGACTTCGTTTTAGCTCATTTT
Source organism: Erythrophleum ivorense (assembly GCA_026724425.1). NCBI lineage: Eukaryota > Viridiplantae > Streptophyta > Magnoliopsida > Fabales > Fabaceae > Erythrophleum > Erythrophleum ivorense. Next base: position 14,583,758 of record JAIUCV010000008.1, on the reverse strand, counting down.
TAAGAACCATTTTTTCCATTATAAAATTTAGATTCTCAATTTAATAAAATGCCTTTGAAATCACTCAATTTGAAGCTAAAACTTTCATGAACAAATCCATCAAAGTTTGGACTCACCACCATTGGAAAATATACATCGGAGGGGCTTTACCAGTCTCGGGGCTTCTTATGATTTTTGGGGCCTTTGAGAACCTTGGGCAACTCAAAATTTCCATTTAGAAAGCCCTCCTATGTGTTTTTCCAAAAGTTGCACTTATTGACGAAAATGTCATTATGTTTCGTCAGTTTTCATCACAAATTGTTTCACTGTCCTAGCTTCGTTTTTCTTTTCGTTTGAATTTAGAATTATCATTTTTAGGAGCCTAGGACTCTATACAAATATTTTTAGGACATTATCTAGCTCATTTCAGAGGACTTTCTTTTATACTACTCATTTTATTATTTTACGAAAATTGCGTTCGTCACATTCATAAGGTCATAAGATATATACAATAACAGATTACAACATTTGCCACTCATATGGCCATAAAGAAGAAAAATTAAGGCACTTTGTTGTCATACTTTCATCTTCCAACTTGATAGCTTTCATTACCTTGCTCACTTGGTCCACCTAGCATGTTAGAACATAAGAGAGGAGGAAATGAGATTCAAAGAATTCCAATAGCTCATCTCTCTTTCAACCACATATAAAGAATACAAAACAAGTCTTGAAAATGCATGCATGGACATATTGATATGTATGAACATTTAAGAAACATCCTTGGCATTTGAACAAGACACATATAGCATACATAGGCTTGCCAAGTAAGTGGATTAGCCTCACCCATTTACTTATGAATTTTGGACTTGTCTCACCCATTTTCTCTAGGAGGTTTTGGCTTAACCTCACTCTTGGGAGACACTTTGCTTAGTTTCAACCATTTTTAAGGGTTCTTGGCTCATCCTCACTATAGCTAAGAGTTCTTGGCTTCTCCATACTTAATTAAACCCAAGCAAACATGTCAAACATCATTTGAAAGCATAATGTAACATCATGGCACCATGGAATAAAAGCACATACTAGAATACTTTTCATAACTTAAAACACATATACACACATTCACAGACAAGTCAAGCACACATTCATGCATGAGAAAAAGAGGAGTGAGCTACTTTTGTTGCAACCACACACTTTTCCTATTGAAACAATGCTCCCTTCCTCTACCTCACACACACAAGGGTGTGGGATTAGTTTCTCTTGGCCTAAACACAATATATGGAAGCCACTTAAGTTCTTGAAGTCATTTCTAAGGCCACACATTTACTTGAAACTCTAACTTTGTCTTATGGTTCATTTATGGTTCCTAAATACACCTAATGAAGCAACATCCATCAAATGAGTTCTAGGCCTATTCTTTCCTTTCATATATAATTCTTGACTCCTTTTAAGCCTCCTGGAGTTATCACACAATTAAAACAAAGAGCCTAACTATATGATACTAATTTATTCTCTAGGCCTCCTAATTTTTTCTAAGGTTTCCCCTCATCTTCACTCATCATATATGACTTAAAAATAGGCTTGAAACAAATTAAAACTATCCTTAGGTACTCCAACCATGTTAGGCCGTGGCTATAGAGCAATAGGATATTAAAGGAGTTTGCTTTGTTTTCTTAATGGAATATGCATATGGGGAGCCTTCTAGGGATTTTAGGAGCTCATTTAAACATTTATTTAGGCCTAGGAATCTTGGTATCAAATTAGATTTTTCAAGGAATAGTTAAAATCCTAAGTTTACTATCTTGAATTTTCATGGTTCTTTATTAATTCCCTTTGCATATTCTTATTCTCTACACTTTATTTCCTAAGATTCACCTTTGGTTCTGCCTAAAATCCCAGCCTCTCGTAGCTTCTCATGTCAGATGAACCAATGAAGAAAGGGGAGAAGAAGTGGCTACCATGGGATGGAGATTTTACCTTATTTTTCCTTGTTTTCTTGGTTGTTTCCCCCTTTCCTTGGCCTACTCTCTTCAAATCCCTCAAAATAGATCCAAAAACTTTAATAAAACCATAGAAAAGAAAGGGGAAATGAAGGAGAAGAGGTTTGCTAAAGAGAAACCATGAAAAAAACCAAGAAATTCTATAACTTTTGCCTTGTTTTCCTCCTTTTCTTCCTCTCCTTCTTGCGTGCCTCACTCTTAGGGTTCCTCCTCTAGTTTAGGGTAGAAACATATGTGGCTAAGTGAATGAGGAGGTGAGGCGTGGCACCTATATATAGGGAGTTTAAGAAAGACTTTTTCAAAAATCTCAATTTTGTCTTTTCATCTTGGGATTTTTGTTTCTAATTTGTTTTAGCTCCTTTTTGAGAACCGTCTTTTTTATTATAAAATTTAGGTTCCCAATTTAATAAAATACCTTTGGAATTACTCAAATCGGAGCTAAAACCTTTCCGAACAAATTCATCAAAGTTTGGGTCCATAGTTATTGAAAAACATCCACAAGAGGGGTTTTTACTATCCCAGGGCTTTCCATGATTTTTAGGGCCTTTGAGAACCCCAGAGAACTCAAAACTTTCATTTAAAAAGCCTTCCTGTGTGAATTCCAAAATTGGGTCAAAATTACAAAAATACCATTACGTTTCGTTAACCTTTCGTTCAATTTCGTTTCTTCATTCTAGCTCTGTTTTTCTTTCTGTCTGAGTTTGGGATTCTCATTTGTAGGAATCTAGAATGCTACTCAAATTTTTTAGAACCTTAACTAATTTATTTCAGGGGACTTACTTTGAAAACACACATGTTTTTATCATTTAATGAAAGCCAGATATTACACCTACTACCAATCAAGGCTTTCATTAATGCCTTGTTCTCCATTAGAAAGCCTTTCTCAGAGAAGGAGTACATTAAGGTAATTCTTGAAGGCTTACTTAAAGAGTATGACACTTTTGTGAAATTGAATCTTTATTGTTGATGGAAGAAATTTGAATAAAAAAGAATACAAAACTACCACTACATCACAAAAAAGTATAATAATGAATCTTGCAAACCTTATTTGAGAAACAAGATTAATAATGCAAAGAGTAACTATGGTAATAGAAGTCAATTTCAACAAAGTATTACAGAGGAAGTAAAGGTAGAAATAGAGGCAGAGGACAACATTATCAAGGTGGAAAAAGCTTTATCACTTGTCAAATCTACTACAAATTTGCTATATATCTGGTCACTTTACTACTCAGTGCTATATCACAAAAGAGAATAATAGTGAATCTTGCAAACCTTATTTAAGAAACAAGATTAATAATGCAAAATAGTAACTATGGCAATAGAAGTTAATTTCAACAAAGCACTAGAGAGACTTATAGAGGAAGTAGAGGCAAAATTAGAGGCAGAGGACAACATTATCAAGGTGGAAGAAGCTTTGTCACCTATCAAATCTACTACAAATCTGGTCACTTTGCTGCTTAGTACTACCATTTACTTGATCTAAATTTTCACCCTTCATTGCCTTATTATCAACCTCAGGTCATTTTTCATCAAACTAATATATTCCATTAGGCTAATTTTCAAGTTAATTCTGCATACAATAGCTCCAAACATTACCAAATTTGATTGCAACTCCATAGTTTATTTACGATCCAACGTGGTTTTCTAATTTAGAAGTCACTAATCATGTTATGCTTGACCATCCAATTTGATGCATGGTACCAAATATCATAGAGCATATTAGGTTCATATAGGTAATGGAATAGGTTTAAAAATAAAAAAATCTTGGGCACTATCTTGTTTCTACATCTTTTAGTCAAATTTTGTCTCTTAAACTAAAAAACTTGCTTCTTGTGCCTACTATAATAAAAATCTTGATTAGTGTTTCTCAACTTGTTAAAGATAATAATATGGTTTTTGAATTTCATGCTAATTCTTGTTGTGTTAATTCTTAGGCTACCAAGTAGATACTATAGTAAAGGATAATTAGACCAGATGGTCTTTATTACTTTGACAGTTTTCAACTTTAACACAAGTTCACATTCAACTTACATCTCACCAAAGGTCATCAATCTATCAACCATTTTCAACTCTAGTTATGGCTTGCCAAGTCGTTAAACACACTTTAAGATGGCTCACACTTAACCTCACTTGTATTAATTTGTAGCCTCCCTTGATTTACCACTTCTGCTACCTACACCAATGTGATATAGCATAGTTCCAATTTTTCTCTTTGCCACTATAGATTAGGACATGTTTTAACTTCTACAGTGCATCATGTTCTCCAATCTTGTAATATAATGAATTCAAATAAAGAAAATTTCTTTTGTGTTGCTTATTGTCATAAGAAGTGACACAAACTACTTTCTCCCTCTTTTCCTATTACATATTCCAAACCTCTTGAATTAACATTTGCTAATGTTTAGGCCTTTTGCCTTATCAATCCATATATAGTTCTTACTACTATATTGCATTTTGGGATGCTTTTTCTAAATATTGTTAGCTATACCCTTTGCAATAAAAATATGATGCATTAATAGCTTTCATAAATTTCAAAACCATGATTGAAAAAAACTAAATTGTAGAATCAAATCTTTACAATTTGATTGGGGCGGAGAATTTATATCATCTTTAATTACCCAGCTCAAATTGAAGTCGTTCATAGAATTTCTTATCCTTTTGCTTATCAAAAAATGAGCTTTGTTAAAACAAAAACACTGACATATAGTTGATATAGGCATATCTCTCCTTTCTCATGCTAATTTACTAATAAAATTCTAGGAAGATGTATTTATTATAATTGTAAATAGGCTTCCTTCAACTATTATTGACAAAGACACACATCTTGCATAAGCTTTTTATTACCACCCTTAATTATTCCATCCTTCAAGCTTTCAGGTTTACTTTTTATCCATTGCTAAGGCCTTACAATAATTATAAACTTGCCTATAGGTCAATAGAGTACACATTTTTAGGTTACAACATTAGTCACAAAAAATAGAAATGCCTATCATCTACAGGGAGATTTTATATATTGAGATATCTTTCTTGATGAGTTCCATTTTCCTCCTTAGAAATCACAATCATTAAATGCACCTCCACAGTGTTCCCAAACATTTCTTATCTCTTCTCAAATCCCTTTAATCCATACTATTGCTTAAGGTTTTGATTTTTCAAACACTAACAGATTTGTTTCTAGTGATTCTTTTTGCTTACATGTAGGTCTTAATCCTTTAGTTTCTAATGACATATACAACAATGATATCTCATTTTCTCTAGCATCATTAGGTTCTAGTACTACATTACGACAACAAGTGTAACAACCCTAACTACCAAACACGTTAATTAGGCTTAATTGGTCTCTTAATCATGAATACTTAAGGTTAAACATTATTAATAGTTTATTAACGAATGAAAACCTAGGAAAATTTGAACCTTTTCAATTATTTCTAATCACTAACAGGTAAACAAGAAGATTCATGAATAATGTGACACCTTAACCTCTAGCTCATACCCAACGTGCCCTCTTACTCATATACATATGCGGAACTCACAAGGGAGATAAACTCTCTACCTTATGCTTGCTTTCTCTATGGCACTATGTGTGGGTAGAGATCCACTTAGAAGTAATATGGACCGGTTGAGCTCTCTCTATGCTCCCTCATGCTCAATTACACTATTGAAACTTATTTCAATCCCAACTATATGCTTCAAACTCATGGAAAGCAAAAAGGGATTAGAGACATGCATTTTCGCTATGGGCAGATTTTGCTTCATTTCTGAGCTAACTTTGGAAATTCATAACTAAATGCAGAAAAATCGTATCTGCATGATCTGGGTCATTCTAGAAAGCTTGAGACGTCTATTTCATGCTAAAAATACTTAGAAGTCTCAATCTCCCACTCATTCTGCGTTTGACATCGAAATAGCTCACTGGTCAGAGGGGACTTCTTTGCTGTCACAGTTTACTGATATGGACTTTGAAAATGTCTAACTAATTCCACAAAAATCCAATGCTCATAAACTCTATCTCTATGGAAAGATGTGGATGTTAGCTAGAGGAGAAAATCTCTCCAGATCAGTTCACCTAGCCAATTTCCCGGAAACCGATGAAACAGTACCTCGGGTCTGGCTGGGTGTCTGATTCTGGGCAGGAACTTCGAAATTGCATAACTTCCTCTCTGGACCTCTAAATGAGGTGCTTCCAGTTCCTACAAGTCACTGTGACCATCTAGTTTCTGTGTATAAAATTTCGCAGCCATTGGACTACGTTTGCCCCTCGGATGACATGATTTCTAAACTGACCAAATGAACAGTGATTTTCTGAAATCCGAATTTCTGATGTCAACTTTGAATGCTCATAGAAAATGCTATAGACCTCTAAATGACATGAACTCTAGCTTCCCAGAAAGCTCTAAACATACTCTAGTTCCATGTCAAATCTCACGGCTAGAAGAGGTCATATGGCTATTCTATGACATCATGTGCAAAATGGCCCTTTCTTGGCCAAAAGTGTGGCTAATGGGGTCCAATCTTAAGTTTTCTACTTCTATGACTCCTTGAGCGCATGAGAAAGCATCTATAGGAGCTATCAATCATGCCTCAAGTATCTAATAACTTAGATTGGGGAAACTCACTATCCCATGTCCACTTATGCACCCTTATCTACTAAGCTACCATTGGCTCTTTCTCATTCAACCATGCTATTTCATTCGTCATAAAGCTCATTCTCATACATCCATCATTAATACATACATTGTCTTACAATATTTGTACATGCTACATCATATACATTATTTACATCTCATGTACAAGTTACATATACAATGTAGTACAAAACTATACACTTTTCTTCATCTCTATCCCTAGCCTCGTGCTTGTTGGTGGTTGCTCCCATCTCTTATCTCACTTGGGCCACCTGACATGGTTGGATGGTGGAGAGGGAGGGTGAGATTCGGAGAATCTCAGTAGTTCAACTCTCATTCAAACATACATATATTGCATGCAACAAGTCTCATTAAGCATGTATGGCATGTTAGCATGTAAAACATGATAGAAAACGTTTAAACATATGAAATGGCCATGGATAACATTCATGAGTTCGTTGAGTACTTGGATCGGCCTCACCCCTTCCCTTATGGCTTTTGGATTTGCCTTCCCATACTTTTAGAGGTACTTAGACTCACCCTTACTCTTTGGGAGTCAACCTCACTTTTGGGAGACATGGCTCAACCAACTTAGGGCTTCGGCTCATCCTCACCTTGGCTATAGGGTTATTGGCTTTCCCATTTCCTCAAGCAAACCAATCAAGCATTTAAAACATCATCTCAATCATATCACATAATCATGCTAACACACTTCTCATAGCTCATCTCATTCATACACACAAGCAAGACAATGTAAACACACAATTATGCATGAGAGAAAGTGGAGAGAACTACCTTTGCTGGCTATTTTCAATTTGCTCTGACACTTGACTCCTCCCTTGTTGGTTTTCACAACAACTTCTAGATGGGAGAGTTCCTCTTGAGCCTAACCACACAAAAGCATGGAATTAATACTTTACTACTCAATTCTTAAGCTAGGGATCACTTCTAAGCAGCTCTACTGAGCTTCTCACTCTAGGTTTCTTCCTCACTCTAGGGTCCATGAACTATCCCTCTCTTTCTCAACTCATAAGAAAGGGGAAAAGCAAGAAAGAGAAGACTATCTACTTCTAATCTCTCTCAAGAATGGTTTCCCACTCTATCTCCTCTGAACCAGACTCAACCCTAACCATTTTCTACCATTTAAACCGTGAAAAGGAGGGAAAAAGGGGAGAAGGCAACTTACTAAGAGAGAGCCATGAAATTCATACCTTTCTTGTGCTTTCCTCTTCTCTTCAGCTTCTCTCTCTCTCCTCCGCCCTTTTCTCTCTCCTAAGACGAGTTAGAGTCGGTTAGAAGAAGAAAGAAGAGATTTGGAAGCTTTTAAAAAGTCAAATTCTCTTTTTCTCGCTTTTCTGGACCGCTCTCGCTATAGCGAGTTAGTGCCCTCGCTACGGCGAGCTCGTGTCTGTTCTAGACCTCTGCCTTCGCTATGGAGTCGCTACGGCGAGATCGTGTCTATTCCAGACCTCTGCCTTCGCTATAGCGCCGCTACGGCGAGCAACTCCCTGGTCTCTATATGGGATGCCATACTCGCTAGAGCTAGAAACAATTTCGCTACGGCGAGCAACTCACTGGTTTCTATATGGAATGCCGCACTCGCTATAGCTAGGAACATACTCGCTACGGCGAGGAGGCATTCTCGCTATGGCGATTCCATATCTCGCTATGGCGAGAAGACTTAGAAAATTCTCAGCTCTTCGAAAATTTTCCAGCTTCTCTTTTCTTTTCCTTTTTCTCACTTCTTTTTCTCTTTTCTTTTTCTGGGTTATTACAAATAAAGGATATTAGAATTCTCCTATAAGATCTCCATTCCATTTACATTCAATTATAAGAGGCATAAAACTCATTTACATTAGTTCACAAGTCAATACCTATCATTATCCTAATGAAAACCAAAATTTCCAAGCTAAAATGGGAGTTTGGAGACTTAAGCCATGACTTAGAGCAACTTCATTATGGCCAAACTAGTTTCTGAAACCTTGGAACACAATTTTTAATCTTGCTCCATAGCTTAAAGTACCCACGTCGTGACTTAAGTAGCTATTGGAACTTAGAAGTGAAAAAATTCTTGTCTCTTGTTGCGACTGAAGCTTCCTGTGCCATAGCGAGGTTACCCTCTGAACCTTCTTATTTAAAATTTCCTAATTCCAATCGCTGGAAGCTTCCTTCTCATCACAGTGAGATGAGCTATTGGATCAGTGTAATGTTCGATTTTTGTTAAACGATAGAAACAAATACGTTTTCAAAGCAAGTCCCCCGAAATGAATTAGTTAAGATCCTAAAAATTTAAATAGCATTCTAGACTCCTAAAAATGAGAATCCCAATCTCAAACGAAAAGAAAAATGGAGTTAGAATGAAGAAACAAAATTGAATGAAAGGTTGATGAAACGTAATGACATTTTCATAATTTTGAGCAAATTTTGAAATTCTCATAGAAGGACTTTTTAAATGGCAAATTTGAGTTCTTCAGGGTTCTTAAAGGTCCTGAAAACCATGGAAAGCCTCGGGATAGTTAAAGCCCCTTCGGTAGATATTTTCTAACAGTGGTGAGCCTGAACTTTAACCAATCCCTTCGGGAAGGTTTTAGCTTCAAATTAAGTGATTCCAAAGGCATTTTATAAGATTGAGGACCTAAATTTTATAATGGAAAAGATATTTCTAAAAAAGAAGCTAAAACGAATTAGAAACGAAAATGCTAAGAACAAAGAGCAAAATGAGAATTTTTGAAAAATGGAAGCTTTTTGAACCCTTCTTATATTTTGCCATCTGTAACAACTGAAAAAGGAAAAGAAAAGAAAAAAAGGGGGCTCAAAATTTTTTAAAGTCCTAAAATTTTCTAAGTCTACTAGCTATAGCGAGAAATGGCTTAGCTATAGCGAATGTACTTGTTCGCGATAGTAAGAAAGGGTCTAGCTATAGTGAGAGTGCATTTTCGCTATAGCGAGTGCGGGTATCCCATACAAAAACCAGGGAGCTGCTCGTCGTAGCGCACCGTAGCTAAAACAGAGGTCTAGGACTGATACGTGCTCGCCGTAGCGAGGGTCATGCTTCGCTATAACGAGGGTTAGTCTGGAAAAGCATGAAAAAAAAGAATTTGAGTTCTTAAAGTGTCCCAATTCATCCCTTTTCCTTTTAACTGACTTAAGCTTCATCCAAGGCAGAGAAAAGGGCTGAGGAGAGAGAGAGAAACCTAGAGAAGAAAAGAGAACAAGAAAAAGGTAAGCAAGCTTGAGATTTCCATAGCTTTTCTTCTTAGCATATTGTTCTTCTCTTTTTGCCCTCTCTTGCTATAGTTTCGGATGTTGAATTAGCTATGTTTTAGGTTTGGTTTAGAAGAGGAAAAGTGAAAAACCACTCTTGAAAAAGGCTAGAACTCATGTATCTTCACTTCTTCTTCTTTACTTTCTTTCTTGAGAGCTTAAGAGAGGGAAGAGAGTTAGTGAAATTCTAGAGAGAGAATCCCTAGTTTCTTACATATATAGTGGGGTTTGCCTTGATGAAGAGCCCCTTACCTTGTGAGTATTTATTTGAGTTATAAGAGAGTAACTCCATGCTCTTTATTGTGTCTAGGCTCAAGAAACTCACCTCCATCTAGTTGTGATTGTGAAACCAAGAAGGAAGAAGAGAAACTGAAAGGGAAGGCTTATGTTGGCTAATAAGGTAGCTCTCCATTCTTTCTTGTTGCATTCTTAGGTGTATATAGTCATTGTATGCTTGTGTAAGTGCTTGTTGTGTAAGACATGCCATATGTTATTGCCTTGATGCATTGGTACCAATATGCTTATGTTTTGAGTTGTGAAAATTGCTCAGGTGAGGTAGTGCCAAAAGTCTTTTGAGACAGGTGAGGTGGAGCCAAAAGTTCTTAAACAAAGGGTGAGGCTAATTCAAAAGTCCTAAAAACTCGGGTAAGGCTAGACCAAAAGTCCCTAGCGCTTATTCTTGGCATTGATATGAATTCATGGCATAAAAAGCATGTGCTGTGTAATTGTGAATAGTTTGCATACTTTGACTTGTTTATATGCCTTAATTGCTTCCTTGAATAAGTGTATGAGCTATTGAGATTCTATGAATCTCACCCCCTTCCCTCTCCCATCTCATATGATCTAGGTGGAGCTCAAGAGCCTAAGAATGGAGGTCATGAGGCATAAAAGGCCTTTGTATTGCCACTTTTGTACACTCACACATAGTTTGATGTATAGAAAAGCTAAAGTGCTTATGTATAAATATTATTTTAAGATGTAAATGCTTAAGCAAGTGTAAAAGCATGTATAAATGATGTATGAATTATGTAGAGAGCCAAAGCAATGGAAATATAGAATTTGGCCCTTTTGTGGCTTGTATGAAATAGTGTATTTTTGCCTATAGCATAGTAAGTTTAAGATGTATGATGATATGAACCACTTGAGCATTTCTTATATGCTATGTTTATGCTTTAAAACTTGCCTAAAAGGTGTTAGAACATGTGGAAGGCCATTTGGACCTACTTTGAACCATTTTGGGTACCAAAACTACCAAATTTGTGAACTTTATCAATATATGACTAAATGAGCTCTTCTTGATATGAAATTTGGCATGCCTCTAGAGCCTATTGAAAGCTTCTTGGGAAGCTAAAGTGGGTAATATTTGGAGGTCTAGGGAATATTTGGTGAATTGTTGAAGTTGGAGAATTTTTTGGTTTTGGTTATTGTACTGTGCAACTAGGTCCGAAAATGAATCCTTGTTATTTATGGACCAAACGGTGTACAATTGTCATGAAATTTTATGGGGATAAATTAGATATCCATAGTGACCTATACCAATTGGAAGCACCTCAATGGAAGGTCTGTAGAGAGAGAAAAAACTTTTTGAAGTTCTATATCAGCATTAGGGAAGCCATCCGACCTTTGTTATTATTCCATCAGTTTTCAAGGTCTAAGGGCTACTGAAATAATCTAAACTTATTTTTTTCCCTCTATTAACATCTGTAGCTTTCTAAATTGGTATAGTTTGCCCAGATTAATTTTTTGTGGAATTAGTTATGAATTTTTAAAGTTCATGACAGCAAGCTGCATCAGTACCAGGGACAGCTGGACCTCTGTCTCTTTTTTAATGTCAAACATGGTCCAAAAGCTGAGATTGTGGTTTGGCGTTATTTTTAGTGTGAATTTAACACTTAGAGATTTCCAGAGAGCTATGATTTGCTTGATTTTTTATTTTTTTAAAATTAGTTATGATTTTCCAAAATTAGAGCCAAAAATATGACTTTTGGGCCCATTTGAGAAATTGCATTTTCTGGGTTTTTGGCTTTATATCCATGGTTTATGGGTTGTTTGATACTATGTATGAGTTGTATAAATGGAGTTTGAATGGAGTATGTGATTGATGGGTTCACAGGACCCACAAGGCAAATTATGAGCGTTTGAACCTTGTTTTATAGCATGAAAATGTCACGGTTAATACTTGTTCTTTGAAAATTATATGGAATCAAGCCTAGAGGGAGATTAGTTGGAGTTAAGTCATTATGTGATACAACCTCCTTTTCTCCTCTTTTAGACTGACCTAATTCTGCCCCAAAACCAGAGAAGAAAGCCAGCTCTTAGGTGCACCAAGGGAAGAGGTTTTGAAGGGAGAAAAGGCAAGGAAAAAGTAGGAAACTTCATGGAATATCAAGCTCTTTCTTTAGCAAAATGTTTCTACTCCTTCACCCCTTTCTCCCTATGATTTTCTTAAAGTTTTTGGTGCTATTTTGGTGACAGAATAGAGAGGAAAAATTCATGTTTGAGGAGAGGAAGCCAAGACAAGTCAAGAACAAACAAAGGGAGTCAAGAAAACAAGGTAAAATCTCACTCTTATGGTAACTTCTTCTCCCTCTCTCTCTTATAGGTTCGGCTACCTTAGAGAAGTCTAAGAGGGCTTGGATTTTGGACAGAACTAAGGGTGAATCCTAGAAAATCAAGTGTAGAGAATAAGAATATGCAAAGAGAATTGACAAACAACCATAGAAAATTAAGATAGCAAAGTTAGGGTTTCAAGTGCTCCACAAAAAATCTAATTTGATACAATAATTCCTAGGCTAAAGTGAGTGTTTGGATGAGCTCTTGAGATCCCTAGAAGGCTCCTTATATGCATCTTCCATCAAGAAAACAAAACAAATCCATTTGGTGCTTCCTTGAAGCCTAGCCTCGGCCTAAGCTAGATGGAGCACCTAGGGATAGTTTTAATTTGTTCCAAGTTTATTTTTGAGTCATATATGATGGAAGAGGATGAGAGAAAACTTTGGAAAAATTTTAGAAGTCATGGATAATGAGATGGTATCATAGGTTCCATATTATGGCTTAAAGAAGCAACACTTAGTTAGGCTCTTTGATTTGATTGTGTGATGACTCTAAGAGGTTTAAATGGAGTCAAGAATCATAAATGAATGGAAAGAATGGAGCCAAGATGATATTTTCTTAAGGTTGCTTTATTAAGTGCATTATGGAACCATAAAATAGCCATATGAACTACTTAGCTTTTCTAATGAATGTATGACTTTAGAATATGATTTGAGAGTATAATTGGCTTCCATATGATATCTCTAGGCCAAAAGAAATAATCTCTACTTTTTTGTGTGTGGGGATGAGGAAAAGCATCCAAAGTCAAGAGGAAAAGTTTACATTTGTAACAAAGCTGGCTCTCTCTTCTTTCTCTCATGCATGAGTGGATGTTTGCCTTGTCTTGGATGTGTGTATGTATGTTTTAAGCCATTAAAAATGTCTTAGCATGTATCTAGATGCCATGGTATCATGATGTTATTTTATACATTCAAATGATGTCTTGTGACTTTGCTTTGGTTTGCTTGAGTGTGGTGAAGTCAAGAACCCTCTAGCGATGGTGAGAATGAGCCAAGAACCCTTAAGAATGGTTGAGATAAAGCTAAAAGTCTCCCAAGAGCAAGGCCTAGTTCAAAGCCTTAAAGAAAAAGGGTGAGGTAAGTCTAAGATCCTTGAAGAGAATGAGTGAGGCCAAACCACTTGCTTGGCAAGCCTATGTATGTTTAACGTGACTCTTTGAATGCTAAAAATGCTTCTTAAATGATCACATACCTTATGACAGTCATGCATGTATTTCTAGGCTTAGTTTTGCATTCTTTATGTATGATTGAAAAAGAGAAGAGCTATTAGGATTCCTAGAATCTCATTCCTTCCTCCTCACATGTTTAACATGTCTAGGTGGACCAATGGAGCTAAAGAATGAGAGCCACCAAGCTAGAAGGAGAAAATGTGACAATCAAGTATGTAATAATGCAAATTTATAGCCATATGAGTGGCACATGATGTAATCTCTTATCATATATGTTGTATGACCTTATGAACACAAGTAAATATATAAATGTATCATGTATGTGTGAGATTTAATGTCATATGTATAATATAGTGCATTTTGGGCATTGGATGGCAAGTCTTGACATGTATGCTCTTGTGTATATCATGGGGTGGATGAGTGAGTTTGAGAAATATGAGTTTGTGTACCTTTGAGACAAGTTTAGTAGACCATTTTAGTGCTTTCTCACGTGCTCAAGTGGTCATGGTTACCTTAGAAGCTAAAATGGACTATTTGAGACCCTTATATGACACAAAATGAGCCATTTTGCAACTCAATGTCAAGATCTGACCAAATGAATGAATTTATCCATGAAATTTGGCATGCATATAGATATCATCTAGAGCTTTTTAGGAAGCTAAAAACCATATTATTTAGAGCTATGTGGAATTAATTATAATTTTTTAAAGTTGGCATTTTCCTTCTAAATTGATGCAGACACTGTTCATATGGTCAGTAACTTGGGTTGTCTTATTTGAGAATCAAATAGTTTCCAATGCTTATTAAACTTTGCACTCATAAACTAGACATAATAAGCTTTCCATAGCCATCGAGATCACCCCAATTGGACATCTGAGCAGGGAGATATAAATTTTTAAAATTTGATGATAGTACTAGTAACGATAGGCGAACTCTGGTACTATTCTATCAATTTTTGGTAGCTATAAGCCTCTATTTAGTGTATTTCCATAATGTTAAAGTATGTATGATTTTTATTTTTCTAAAATTAGTTATGATTTTTCAAAATTCATGTTAGTATGTTGGAATTTCTAGCCGAGGTTGCACCATTGCATTTTATGTATTTCATCCCCTTGCACGAATTCTAGGCCACTTCTTGGGATGGTTATGAGTTGTATTTGTGTATTTAAATGTGAGAATGAAATGGATGAGTCCATATGGCCCATGGAATACCGAATCAAAAATTTATCCGTGACGTAATGTAATTAAATTGATTATTTTTAATAATTTTTCTTCTTCCTCTTGTGTTGTTCATGGGAGGAAGCCTAAAATTGATATAAGATATTTTCTATAAATATGGTGTTACAATCAGCTCCCTTAAAATTTCTCTTGTTGTGTTGTGGCCTTAAAACTTACGCTGCGGCACAATTAGGTTTTATTACCTTCCCTAGGCAAAATTTTTTATTTGTAATGTAGCGAAAACACACTGCACCGCAGCACTTTTAGGTTCTGTCAGAGTCCTGACTACAATTTAAGTAGTTTTGGTCACAGCTCAACCCCTCTCTTATTCTTAATTCCTCATGATTCATTTTTACTCACTTGTGTCTCTTTCCAATTGATACCAAGGCTCCGTTTGGTTCACAACAATGTGAACGTAATCCCTTTACATAGCTTGTGTAATATTTATTATACCCTTATACTTATTATTCTATCTATCAAATCATCTTTCTAAAAGTAAGGGTAAAATAATTATTTCTTATTTCAGCTACTCCCACTTATCCACATTTTACATTCCCTTCATGTAACGAACAGTAAATCTTGTAAAATAACAAAATGAGCTATATAAAAGTAAGTCCCCTGAAATGAGTTAGATAATGTACCAAAAAATTTGGGTGGTATCCTAGGCTCCAAAAAATAATAATCCTAGGCTCAGACAAAAAGAAAAACGGAGCTAGGACAATGAAACAAAATTGTTACGAGACTAACGAAACATAGTGACATTTTTGTAAATATATATAATTTTTGAAAAAACTCATAGGAGAACTTTTTTAATGAAAAATTTAAGTTTCTCAGGATTCTCAGAGGCCTGAAAATCATGGGAAGCCCTAAGATAGTTAAAACCTCTCCGGTGTACATTTTCTAATGTCGATAAACCCAAACTTTGACAGATTCATTCGGGAAGGTTTTAGCTACAAATTGAGTGATTTTAAAGATATTTTATTAAATTGGGAACCTAAATTTTATAATGGAAAAGGCGATTTTCGAAGGAGCTAAAATGAAATTGTCATTATGAAAGGACGAAATTAGAATTTTTGAAAAAGCTAGCTTCTTGAATATTCTATAACTTTCACGCCACTTCCTTCATCTTCTTTAGGTTGACACCTTCTGCCCAAAAATAGAAAAAGAAGTAGAACTCTTAGGCACACTAAGAGAAGGAGAAGAAGGAGGAAGAAACTAAGGAAAAGGTAAGGAAATCTAAAGAATTTCATGCTCTTTCTTCTCCCAATCTTGCTCATCTCCTTCTATGTTTTCTTTCTATGGTTTATTTGAATGGATTGGTTTTGTTTTGAGTCCAAAACAAGGGAGAGCAGTTTGAATTGCTTGAGAAGAGGAAAACCAAGAAGAAAGACTCTTGAAATCATATTCGAATCCAAGGTACTTCATGCTTTAAATTGCTTTTCCTCTTTGCTTCTTCTTGCTATGAGTTTCGGCCAACCTAGGGAGGGGCAAGAAGGGATGGATTTTGGGTAGAACCAAAAGTGAATCCTAGAAAAAAGAGTGTGAGGATTAAGATTATGCAAAGAAATTAAAGAAAAAACTAATGGAAATCAAGTTAGGAAAGTGTGGAGTTCTTGAGGAAATTGTGAAATCTGATTTGGTGTGTAAATTTTCTAGGCTAGGTAAGTGTTCCATTGAGCTCCTAAGTCCTCTAGAAAGCCTCCTAAGTGGTTCTCCTATCAAGGAAAAATCAAAAGCTCTTTGAACCCCATTCTTAGAGGGTGTCTCGGCCAAGCAAGAACAAAAGGGTTAGGGAGTGTTTTAATTTGTTCTAGCATTGGTTTGAGACTTCATATGATGTTAGAAGATGGGAGGAACCATTGTAAAAAATTTAAGAGCCATAGATTGGAAGATAGGACAATAGTGTCCATAATGGTGCCTTAAGAAGCAACTTGTAATTAAGCTTGTGCAAATGAATGTGTGAGGGATCCAATGACTTTGAATGATGGCAAGAGGACTAGAAATGAAAAGAGAATGGAGCCTAGAACTTGAATTGTGAAAATTGCTTCAATAGGGCATTTATGGAACCATTATGCCACTTATAGAATCAAGTGTGTGTTTAAGAATGAATTTGGTATCTTGGCTTGCTTCAAGTGTATAATTGTGTGTTAATTATGATGTTTAGGTCAAAAAGATTTTAACCCACCTAAGTGCACTTGTGAGTCCGAAAAAGGGAAGGAATAAAGTGAAGCCAAGCTTGCAAAAGTTTAAGGTAGCTCTCCACCTCATTCTCCTTACATTCTTGTATGTATGTCATTGTATGCTTATGTATGTTCTTATGACTTGATGACATGCCACTTGATGTCTTGATATCGTATTGGTATCAATATGTCTTCTTGAATGGCTTTGATTGTGGAAATGGCTCATAAGGGTGAGGTGATACCAAAAGTCCCTTAATGTGGATGAGAAGATGCCAAAAGTCTTAAGGCATGGGTAAGACTAGGCCAAAAGTCTCTTGGATGGGTGAGGCCAAGTCAAAAGTCCCTAGGCTAAGGGTGAGACAAATCCAAAAGACCTGAAAATGAGGTAAGGTAAAACCAAAAGTCCATAGAACTTAATTTTGGCTTTGTTGTGCAAGTGTGGCATGAAATAGTGATTATGTGCATTTTTAGTTAAAGTAGCTTGCACACTTGTGCCATTGATGTATGTATGCCTTGAATGTGTGTGTGAATGGGTGTGTAAGTTATTGAGATTCCATAAATCTCATTCCCCTTTCCTCTTCCATCTTAAAATATCTAGGTGGTGCTCAAGATCAAAGGAATACAAGCCAAGGAGCTTAATATGTCATACTTTGTTAATTATGTAATTCTAATTGTAGTTGAATGGAAAAGTAAGCTTGTTCATGTTATTTTTGAGATCTAAGACCATGATCAAATGTAAAATGATGTATGGATATTGTATGAACATTAGATGGTGATAAAGTAATTGAATTATGCAAAATGCTCCTTTGATGGCTTGGTATGTTAGTGTAATAATGAATGTGAGATAGCCAAATTGAGATGCATGATATTTGGGACCACTTGGAAAGTGCCTACAAGTTGTATTTGTGTTCTTAAACTTGCCCAAGAGGTGCCAAACCATTGGAAAAGCCATTTGGACAAAGTTGATACCTTATAAGAGCCAAATTTGGCCATTTTATGAAGCTATGTCACTTTTTATCCAAATGAACTCTTCTTGGTCAAAAATTTGGCATGCATCTAGAGCTTGTTGAGAACTCTTTGAAAAGATAAAGTGTAGAATATTTAGAGGTCTATGAAATTTTTGGTGAATTTTTGAAATTGAAAATTTTTCTAGTTTTGGTAAGTGCTACTATTTATTTGGTTCGAAATGAAACTCTATCATTTATAGGGCAAATGATGTCTAATTGCTGTAAAGTTTTATAGAGAGAAACTAGACATTTCCAGTGACTTATGCCAAGTAGAAGCACCTAATTTAGATGTCTAGAGATGGAGCTATGAATTTTTGAAATTTCTATTTTGTTACAGGCGCATAGCCAAACCCTTAGCCTTGTTCCATCAATTTTTGGGGTCTGAATCTCTTGGACTGCTCTGAAACTATTTTTTTCCTCTAGCTAATACCCACACCTTTCCAAATTGGTACTATTACATAAATTAGATTTTTTTAGAATTACTTATGAATTTTCAAAATTTATATCAGTAAGTTGTATCAGAATTTTGGATAACTTGACCTTTGTGCCTTTTCTATTGTCAAATGTGGTTCAAATGAGATTTTCATGGCTTGGAATTATTTTTAATGTAATAACATTCAGAGATTTTCCAAAAAGCTATGGTTTTCTTGATTTCAATTTTTCTAGATTTAGTTATGATTTTTCAAAGTTGCTTCAGAAATCTGCCACTATGGAACCTGAGGCAAAATGTGAAAATTTGTTATTTTTTATCTCTTGCTCCATGGTTCATATGAAGTTTTAAGATGTTTATGATTTGTATGAATAGAAAATAATTAGAGAATATTGTCGATAAGTTTTTGGGGCTTACATGTCGAAATTTTAATTTTTAACCTCGATATAACGCAAATAAATTCATTATTTTAATACATTTTTCTTGGAAATCCTTTGATAATTTGTGTAATCCCACTTGGATAAGAAAAAGGGATGTTAGAAATATTATGGTGTGACACTTCACCATTACATCCTCTAACCAAACAGAGCATAAGGGTCTTCCTAAGTTAAAATATAAGGTCTTGGTACAATAAATTCCCCTAGTACTTAGCAATTTATCAATTCTTATAACTTAGGAACCTAGGTATGGATTAGGGCAACTAAGGATTGATTTATATTAGCAAAATTTCCTTATATGATAGCAAGAAGGAATGTGGGACCTCAAGTGACTACCTAACATTGTGTTGCTCCCTACCAATTGTCCTCAAAATCACTTTGCACATGTTTTAATGGATCAAACTAATATGTCCCTACTCTCAAGTCTGCTAAGTAACCTCAATTACCAAATTAGGCTATGGCACTCCCATATTTCCTATATCAGTCCCAAATGGAAGTTAAAATTACATACATGGAATCTAAATCAAACATTTCGAAGTCATTATACCAATATCCATTAGTTTAACATAACATCTCCATATATGCATATAAGTTTCAGAAATACTTAATTGAATGTCATTACATCAGAATCTATAGAAATTAGAGTCTAATCTCTTAAGAGAATAAATCCACAATCACAATTATCCAAAAACACTTACACTTGGCAAAATGAATGCAACATGATACTATACAAGTTTGGTTACAAAAAGAATAACATCTAAGTTAGTCTAAATACATCCAAGTGTAGAGAGACAACACAAGGCCTCAATTAGGGATGTTCATCCACTTGCTTTCCCTTTTCCTTACCTAAAGAACTTTCACATAAAATTATTAGCCTATAAAATAGGGTGAGATATGAATCTCAATAACCAAAATAAAAACTCTATACATATGTACAATTTAAACAGCATAAATGCATATCAAACATAGTTACCAGAAGCATTATCATAATCAATATATGAACTAGTTAGAATACCATTGACTGCTATTCTATACTAATAATCATATACATCATATTAATGGCTAATAACATAGGAAAAGGCCCGTCCATGTCGCTAATTCCTTATTGAGCACAACCTGGGTTTAGTGAATCATAAGTCTGATCATAACTTAGTGCTCAATAAAAGCACAATGTATGGGTGGTAGCCGTATCACAACTCTACCAAAGACATACTCACAGTCCACAATAACAATCAAGTAGCCAACCAATCATTTAACACATTAAAACATATTATATAGCAAATATTAGCTTAACAATGCGCATATGCAATAAATTTAAAATTCAAACCTTGGTTATCTCACTTAGTTGAGTCAAATTCTCACACTTTAGACGTCTCACACTCTAGATGCAAAATCACTTACCTAGCCTCCAATAAAACTTAAATTCGGATGTGAGTCTTCTCACCCCAGAAACTTCAATGTCCCACTCCAAAACCTTAGTATTTTTGCATAAAATCAAAACCCATTAGGTAAGTCAACTAGTAGGGCTAATATTTAGCAGAGAATATGTTAAAATGAGGAGAAGATACTTACCCAACAATCTCTTTAGTTTCAAACTCCAAAAATTCACAAGAAACCACCAAAAGAGAAAGTTCCAGATTTAGGAAAGGAAGAAAATTCACTAAACCAGAAACAATTTGGACCAAAATGTAGAGGAGAATGAGAGGAACAAGCTTTATATAGATTATCTTGGTCAAATCTTCCTTTAAAAGTGAGAAATGATGGTAAGAAGTTGAAAACCCTAGCTTCCTCTCTTTTTATGCCAAAATGCTCTTTGCCTCTACTAAACCAAATTGTTTTGCCTCCAATAAGTTGGTGTGGCTGTTCAAGGTTTTAAGTTAAAATGGGTTGGCCCAAAAGCCCATTATCCATTTGGGTTTATTTCCTACATGTTGGATCAAGTTATATGGGTTTATTCGAGTTTGGTTTGTACAAAAATGTAGTTAGACTTCTAATAATAGTCTTTAGTATATATAAGTTGATCATAGGGCCCAAAAATTAAATATATACACCTTCACTTAATTAGTTTCACTAATTAGACCTATAACAATAATTAATATATTTTTACTTAATAATGACCAAAAATGATTTTTGTCTTGAAATGTCTAAAATAAATCCTTTTTTTAATTCTTATTTTCCTTAATCTCCCTAAATTTTTTATATTAATTTCTTAATTCATCATAATTATTCTGAATTAATTTCAGGGTGTTACAATAAGAATTTTCTTTTTCTATTTAGCAGCAACGTAATCATCCTATGATTACTTGAGCAAAGGTAGGAATTTTTAAATCAAAGATTTATTTGGTCAATACAATACCATTAAATGTGGCATAATGCTTTTCAAGGTCACAATTGAAAAAATGCCATTTATGATGAGTATAAAGCATTAATAAAAAATTAAACCTAGATCTTGTTTCTCATCTTACAAATAGAAAAGCTATTGGATGTAAGTGGATGTACAGAAGCAAGCAAAATCCTAATGGCACCATGAATAAGTTTAAGGTTAGATTGGTGGCAAAAGGATTTCATTAAGGGAAAATTTCAATGAAACATTTTCTCCAATAGTAAAGCCAGCCATTAAAAGAACTATTATAACTTTAGCTTTGTCCAAGGAATGCAAGGTTTTTCAAATTGATGTCAATAATGGTTTCTTAAATGGAAGCTTGAAAGAAAATGTGTATATGTAGCAACCTCAAGGGTTTGAGGATTTAGATAAATGTCTAGTTCACAAGCTTTATAAAGTTCTTTATTTGTTAAAACAATCCTTTAGGGCTTAGTTTGAGAGTCCTACAACATCACTTTACAAATATGGGTTTATTACAAGTAAATGTGATCCATCATTGTTCATTCAAATTTCTTCAACTTCCTACACTTATGTTTTAGTCTATGCAGACGACATTTTGATAATAAGAAGTTCTATCAGCTACATACAATAGTTAAAAAAGCATCTCAATTTAGAATTTACATTAAAGGACCTTAGAGAATTAAACTACTTTCTTGGTATTGAAGTGAAATAATGTAGTGATAAGAAAATTCTTTTATCACAAAGAAAGTATATCACTCATTTATTAGTTAAAACTAAGATACAATTCTCAAAATGTATGGCTACTCTAATGACATTTGGATTGAAGTTGTCAAGGGAAGGCTCAAATTATATGGATGACCCTCTTCTTTACATGTTAATAGATGGAGCTTTACAATACGCAACAGTCACAAGACTTAAAATTGCTTTTAATGTTAATAAAGTGTGTCAATATATGCAAAACCCCTTGGAAAAGCATTGGAAGGTAGTAAAAAGAATACTAAGGTATCTTAGTGGCACTACCCGTGGGTTAGTCATATCTAAGTCTATGAGCTTGTGTCTCAAAGGGTTCTATGATGCTAATTGGGCCAATGACAAAGATGATAGAAGGTCCATTTTAGATTCTTATGGTTACTTAAGGGATAATTTAGTTTTATGGGTTGCAAAGAAATAATCAATTGTTGCACAATCAAGCACTGAATTTGAATATAGAAGTTTGGCAAATATGGCTGCTGAAGTCACTTGGTTGCAAACTGATGCGAAATCAAGGGGTGGCCCAATCTTCACGACGTAGGTTGATGGATAGATGATGGTTCGAGACCCGACGGAAGCAAATAGCCAACCAATGTTATAAGAACGTTGACCTGCTACTTAGACAATGCGCCTAACCACGAACACAGTAAACTAATCCACACAATGACGCACTTGGATCGAATCACGAATTGGGGGCTTTTGCGAACTTGAATCACCAACCTAAAGATAGGTTGACAAGACAAAGGTTTCACAAGAGTAAAGAAAAGATAAGATTCTCACAATTAGAGAAACACTCAATAATTCTACTACTTCCAATCTGATTCAAATGAAGGTAGAATACATATATTTATAGTGTAGCTCAAACCTATCTACTGGAGGAAAAGTAGGAAACTAACTATATAATCATAACTGAAAGATCTAAAAAATAGGGATACAAAATCAAATCTTTTTAAAAATAGAAAAGGATAGATAATCAACCTAATAGAAACTAATTAATACTAATGGGCTGGACATCTTGCATTTGAAGTACTATTCACGTCATCTATCTTCAATGGGCTCTTTAAGCATCAACCTGGGCTTGAATAAGCATGATTAAGGCTTCATTTGCTTCCTCAATGCATGCACTAACATTATGGGCTTCTAATTTAGCAAATTGAAGCCCAATTGCTCTTTGTAGACGCTTAACCCTTCCTCTTGTCATTGGGCCATCTATCATCAAGTCCTTCTCCACATGAACATCCTTCCCCACATGAGTCTGGTTCATATCATCCTCCCCCTCTTGAAAAGGAGTCGTCCTCGACTCTTCAAAGTCTGTACCAAAATAAGGGGAAAGGTCAGAAACATTAAAAGTAGCACTTACACCATACTCACCTAGTAAATCTATCTGGTAGGCATTATCATTAATTCTTTCTAGCACGCGGAAAGGCCCATCCCCGCGAGGCATAAGTTTAGACTTTCTTTTGTCAGGAAACCTCTCTTTTCTAAGGTGCAACCAAACCAAATCTCCTGGTTCAAAGACAACCCTCTTTCGTCCCTTATTAGCACGTTCTACATATTGTTGAGTCATCCTCTCAATGTTTTGTTTTGCTTTCTCATGGATTTGCTTAACAAACTCAGCACGTTTCTGTCCATCCATATTGATTCTTTCCTGCAAAGGCAAAGGAGCTAAGTCAATGGGTGCAAGAGGATTAAAACCATATACAATCTCAAATGGTAAATATTTAGTAGTGGAATGAACAACCCTATTGTATGCAAACTCGACATGTGGGAGACACTCCTCCCAATTCTTCAGGTTCTTTTTAACCATAGTTCGTAACAAAGAAGATAGTGTCCTATTAACAACT
Organism: Erythrophleum ivorense; assembly: GCA_026724425.1. NCBI lineage: Eukaryota > Viridiplantae > Streptophyta > Magnoliopsida > Fabales > Fabaceae > Erythrophleum > Erythrophleum ivorense. The sequence goes on along the minus strand of JAIUCV010000008.1, from coordinate 14,559,902 downwards.
TCAGTTTGTCCATCAGTTTGCGGATGACAAGTAGTAGAGAATAACAATTTAGTTCCAAACTTGCTCCATAAAGTCTTCCAAAAATAGCTTAGAAACTTAGCATCACGATCTGACACTATAGTCCTCGGAATCCCATGAAACCTCACAACTTCCTGAAAGAACAAATTAGCAATATTAGAAGCATCATCAACCTTATGACATGCAATGAAGTGCGCCATTTTAGAAAACCTGTCCACAACAACAAAAATAGAGTCCCTCCCCCTCTTAGACTTAGGCAATCCCACAATAAAATCCATGGAAACATCTTCCCAAGGTACACTAGGAATAGGGAGGGGAGTATATAGTCCATGGGGATTTAATTTAGATTTTGCTTTATGACATACAACGCATCTCCCCACAAACTTTTGAACATCCCTACGCATCTTAGGCCAATAAAAATGCTCATTCAAGATATCAAATGTTTTAACAATGCCAAAGTGTCCCATTAAACCTCCTGAATGTGCTTCCTTCATCAATAACATACGCAGAGAACAATTAGGAATGCAAAGCTTATCAACACGAAACAAGAATCCTTGATGCAAGTAAAATTTGTCCCAACCAACTCCAGGCTTGCAATAGTTAAAAGCTTCACCAAAATCAACATCATTTGTATATAATTCCTTGATGAACTCAAAACCAAGAACCTTAGAGTCTAACATGGAAAGAAGAACATACCTACGTGAAAGTGCATCAGCAACAATATTCTCCTTACCTTTCTTATGCTTAATCACATATGGGAAAGATTCAATGAATTCAACCCAACTAGCGTGTCTTCGATTCAATTTGTTTTGGCTCTTAATATGTTTTAGAGCCTCATGGTCAGAATGTATGACAAATTCTTTAGGCCACAAATAATGTTGCCAAGTTTCCAACACTCTAACTAAAGCATATAGCTCCTTATCATATGTAGGATAGTTAAGAGTAGGACCACTTAGCTTTTCGCTAAAATATGCAATGGGCTTACCTTCTTGCATGAGTACACCTCCTATGCCAATTCCACTAGCATCACATTCAACCTCAAAAATCTTACCAAAATCTGGAAGGACTAATAAAGGTGCATGTATGAGCCTCTTCTTGATGGTTTGGAAGGCTTTCTCTTGAGCTTCTCCCCACTTGAATGGAACATTCTTCTTTGTCAACTCATTCAAAGGAGCTGCCAGTGAGCTGAAGTCCCTCACAAATCTCCTATAAAAGCTTGCAAGTCCATGGAAGCTCCTCACTTGTCCGATGGTGGTAGGGGTTGGCCAATCTTGAATGGCTTTGATTTTCTCTTCATCAACCTCAACCCCCTCAGCACTCACAACAAAACCAAGAAAAATAACTTTATTAGTGCAAAAATCACACTTATTCAAATTGCCAAACAATCTTTCTTTTCTTAAAACCTCTAGGACTTGTCTCAAGTGATCTACATGCTCATGCAAAGTCCTACTGTACACAAGGATATCATCAAAGTAAACTACCACAAATTTACCTATGAATGCACGCAAGACATGATTCATCAACCTCATAAATGTGCTAGGTGCATTAGTGAGACCAAAAGGCATAACTAACCATTCATAAAGTCCATGTTTAGTCTTAAATCCAGTTTTCCATTCATCTCCTTCTTTCATCCTAATTTGATGGTAGCCACTTTTTAAATCAATTTTAGAGAAGATAGTGGAGCCATTTAATTCATCAAGCATATCATCTAACCTAGGGATAGGATGACGATATCTTACCGTTATATTATTGATGGCTCGACAATCAATGCACATTCTCCATGTGCCATCCTTTTTAGGCACAAGCAACACTGGTACTGCACATGGGCTAAGACTCTCCCTCACATATCCCTTTTCCAGCAGCTCTTGCACTTGTCTTTGAATCTCCTTGGTCTCTTCAGGATTAGCTCGGTAAGCTGGACGATTGGGCAAAGGTGCTCCAGGTATAAAGTCAATTTGATGTTCTATCCCTCTAATTGGTGGCAACCCAGGTGGTACCTCTTCGGGAAAGACATCTCCATATTCTTGCAAAAGAGATATAACAAGACTAGGCAAAGTAGAGGTTAAGTCGTTAGTATTCAACATAGCCTCTTTATAGATAACTACTAGGAGGTTTTGTTGAGAAAACAAAGCTTGTTTGATCTCACTCTTTCTTGCTACTAACAAACTTTTCTCTCTTTCTCCCTCTTTCTCTCTTTTACCTTTAGCTCTCTCTCCTTTTCCTCTCTCTTCTCTTGGCTTGCCCTCTTTTCTTTTCTCAATTTTACTCTCCTCTTTTTCAGACACTTTTACACACTCACTTTCTCTTTTCTTCTCTCTCTTGATTTGATCTTCTAACACTTGCTTTGGTGACATAGGAAGGAGGGTTATAGGTTCCCCTCTAAGTACAAAAGAATAATGATTTAGAAAACCATCATGTGTAACACGTCTATCATACTGCCAAGGCCTACCTAACAAAATATGACATGCTTTCATTGGTACAACATCACAAAGCACTTCATCCTTATACTTGCCAATTGAAAACATTACCTTAACTTGCTTGGTTACTCTCAATTCTCCACATTCATTGAGCCATTGGAGTTTGTAAGGCCGTTGATGCTTGAAAGTAGACAAATTCAACTTCTCCACTAGCTCAGTGCTTGCCACATTGCAGCAACTTCCTCCGTCTATAATCACACCACATATCTTTCCTTGGATTTGGCAACGAGTATGGAATAAGTTCTCTCTTTGTTTATCTTCGTCTGCCATCATCTGGGCACTAAGGGCTCTCCTAGTTACAAGGAGTTCTCCTTCTTCTGCATACTCTCCATCTTCATTTTCCATGAATAGCTCTTCTTCTTCCTCTGTTGTTTCTCCTTCAGTTTCCCACTCACCAAGGTTGTTGATATTTATGGTTCGCTTGTTAGGACATTCACTAGAGATGTGTCCTCTCCCTTGGCACTTGAAGCATATTATGTCTCGATTTCTTGAAGGATTAGGCCCACTTTGAACCTTCTTAGGTGGTGCAGCCAGCTTTTCTTCTTTCTTTATTTCATTTCCCTTTGAATTTGAAGTAGAGGGAATATCTTTCTTTGGGTTGTTCCTCCATGAGTTGAAAGAAGTTGAACTGGAGTTCTTCCTTGCAATATTCTTCCTTTTGAGTTGTTTTTCCACCTTGGCAGCTTGGTGGACTAAGTCATGAATCTCAACATAATGGTACATCTCCACAACATCGGCTATGTCACGATTAAGCCCATCTAAGAAACAAGCCATTGTTGCTTCTGGATCCTCCTCTACATTAGCTCTAATCATGGCTATTTGCATTTCCTTGTAGTACTCATCCACACTCTTGGATCCTTGAATGAGGCGTTGAAGCTTATTGTGAAGTTCCCTTCGAAAATAGGATGGAATGAATCGCCTCCTCATGATAGCCTTCATCTCTTCCCATGTTGAGATGAGGTGCTCTCCATATCTAGTCCGCTCCTTTTGCATCTGGTCCCACCAAATAAGAGCATAATCAGTAAACTCAAGAGCAGCAATTTTGACCTTCTTACCCTCAGAGTAGTTATGGCATGAAAAGATTTGCTCTACACGCATCTCCCACTCCAGGTATGTTTCTGGATCACTCTTGCCTTGAAAGGAAGGAATTTTGACTTTGACTCCTCCAAGGCCTTCTTCTTCATCTCTAGGCCTCCTCAGTGGTCTTCTTTGTATGTTGAGTGGCCTTCTTCTTGGCTGAGTCTCCTCTCCTTCATAATCTTCATCATGGCTCTCCATGTCTTCCGCATATTCACGGTGTTGTGGGCGTGCAGCATGAGCTTGTCTTTGGTTAGCTTGAGTAGTAGTCCTTTGGCTAGAGGTTCTACTCTCCACTCGATCTAAGCGTTCATGGAGTCCTTCCAACTTCTTATCAAGCATCCTTTCAAAATGACTCACTAAAGCTTTCATTTGCAAAGGCGCTACTCCAAATGAATTGTGATCATCATTATCACTTTCATATGCTACTCCTTTTTCTCGATTATCTGCCATGTTAGTGAAAAAGAAACAAAAGTATATAGGACCTCACAAATATTTCCTCACGTGTTTCACTCAATTGAGATATAACACTCTCACTCGTGTTTACTCTCTCTTATTGGCTTTTTCTACAATGATCTTATCCACTCTTGCCTTTTACCTCTCAATATCAAATCCCAAGCTCTTATGTTACCTAAGACCTTGTCAAGTGATCAAGGACTGCCAATTCTCGGTTCACCAAAGTATGTGCTGGTGGATGGTATGGAAAGTTGTGATTGGTGCATACAAGTTACAAGTAAAGGTTAGGGTTTGGTTAGGCTAGGGTTCCAATATGAAAAAGGGAAGATTTAACCACTTAGCAATGCAAAATCAAGTTTAAAATACCAAAGAGCCAATTACAATGATTCTAAAAACCCAAGATATGAGAAATCAATGGAGGGTTAGATTAGGAAAGTTCAAATCAAAGGAATAGGAAACAAGTTGAAGTCACAATAGGAAAGTCCACAATCACAAGATAAAAGGAAACAATATAGGAATAGGAAAGTGGATCACAAAAATTAGGAAACAAATGGAGGAGGAAACAATGCTGATCACAAATGAAAGAAATCTGATCACAATTTTTTTTTTTCGTTTTTTTTTGGCTGACCTTTTTTTTTTTTTTGCCTTTCTTTTCTATTCCTTTTCCTTTTCCTTTTTTTTTGCCTCTTTTTTTTTTGGATCAGATGAAAGAGAATCACAAGATCACACAATAATAATTTTTGTGTGATCTTGTGATTCTAAAACGAAATGAAAGTTGAGATTCTGAAACTTAGGATTGACCTATTAATCGTCCAAAATCTCAAAAGGAAAGGGGTTGAACAGATAAGGGAAAAATAACACGTCCAGAACAAAAATTTTTCAGATTACAAAATGAATGGCTCTTGTAGCATAAAAACCAAATCTTGCACACTAAGGATCAAATCTGGAAACAAGGGAAGGTAGAAAGTTTAGTATTTTTTTTTTATAATAAAAGGTAGCAATGAGTGGATATGGAAAAGGGAAAAAAAATATGGAGGCTAGAAAAGAAGTAGAATGGTGGATGATGAATGTATGATAGACAACCTACCGTGTAAACCGAAGCTCTAATACCAAATGATGCAAAATCAAGGGGTGGCCCAATCTTCACGACGTAGGTTGATGGATAGATGATGGTTCGAGACCCGACGGAAGCAAATAGCCAACCAACATTATAAGAACGTTGACCTGCTACTTAGACAATGCGCCTAACCACGAACACAGTAAACCAATCCACACAACGACGCACTTGGATCGAAGCACGAATTGGGGGCTTTTGCGAACTTGAATCACCAACCTAAAGATAGGTTGACAAGACAAAGGTTTCACAAGAGCAAAGAAAAGATAAGATTCTCACAATTAGAGAAACACTCAATAATTCTACTACTTCCAATCTTATTCAAATGAAGGCAGAATACATATATTTATAGTGTAGCTCAAACCTATCTACTGGAGGAAAAGTAGGAAACTAACTACATAATCCTAACTGAAAGATCTAAAAAATAGGGATACAAAATTAAATCTTTTTAAAAACAGAAAAGGATAGATAATCAGCCTAATAGAAACTAATTAATACTAATGGGTTGGACATCTTGCATTTGAAGTACTATTCACGTCATCTATCTTCAATGGGCTCTTTAAGCATCAACCTGGGCTTGAATAAGCATGATTAAGGCTTCATTTGCTTCCTCAATGCATGCACTAACATTATGGGCTTCTAATTTAGCAAATTGAAGCCCAATTGCTCTTTGTAGACGCTTAACCCTTCCTCTTGTCATTGGGCCATCTATCATCAAGTCCTTCTCCACATGAACATCCTTCCCCACATGAGTCTGGTTCATATCACAAACTTTGTTGAATAAGTTGAAAGTTCCATTTTCTAATGAAGTGCCCTTCATTTTCTACATTAATCTTATTACTATGATGTTATCCCATAATCTAATGTTGCATAATAGAACCAAGCACATGTAATTAGACATCTTTTGTGTTAAAAAGAAGGTGGTGAGAAAACAACTATCATCAATTTGCCATATTTTGTCTCTTGATCAGGTGGTAGACATCCTTACAAGGCCTCCCTCAAGTACAAGATTTAAATTTCTTAAAGGTAAACTTAAAATGGGTGATACTTAGGTTTAATCGAAGTATCACCACACCTAAGTTTGTGGGGTGTGTTAGAGGCTCACTGATCAAAAAGCTATATTGGGAAAAAAAATTATGTCAAATCTTAGTGTTAGAAAAGTATTACATGCAAATACTATAAAATAGTTAAACTCGAATTCATAGAATCCAAGAATCATTGTACTTACCATGAATCAGAACTCATGGTGTAGTATGCATCTTGGATTCATAGACTCAGAGATGTTAATAGGCAATGGCCATTAATTGCTAATGGTTAAGTCAATTTTTGTTTGTTAAAAAAATAATAAAATTATAAATAAATTGACAATAATCATTTTTTTGTTATTCAATAATAATTTTTGTGCAATTTTTTAATTAAATGTAAAAATAAAATATAAGTAAGATATATGAAATGAAATATGATAATAAACTAAAAAAATATCATATTTGATAAAATCACACTTGCTTTAAAAACAAAAAAAACTATTCATAGTGACTTTCAGTGTTGCAATGAGGCCTCCTCTTTATACATTGTGGTTATTTTTGCTCCAAATGTCCTTATTGTTGTTGCTCTTGAAGTGGATTGCCAATATTGATAGTTAGAGTAGAATTTAAATCTAAGTTCATAAGTTGAATTGGATGAGTCAACTCATGTAGCATCACAAACTCTTGTTGTGATGATGCCCTAACCTTAAAGTACTAATTGTTGGATGCGACACTAAATAATGGATCAAAAAGTAGGTTAGAAAATGACTCAAAGGCGCAAGACATTTACTGTAAGGTGGATGTAATTAATGTAGCCTTAGGTGATCCTAACTATGACATCAGCAAAGGAGATACATAATAAAGGGGTCTAACTCCTCCACAATCACCAAATTGGTTACCTGACATAGAAGATGGGCCAGTTGTGTCAAAATCTTACTGCACTAGTACCAAGATATATGAAGTTTCTCCATAGGTGTCATGATGTTGGCACACATCTACAACATTGGATTGTTGGATTGACATATAACCTTGGCATTTTTTCCTTAGCCTACCTTATAGAATTTGAGTCATTGCAAATCAAGTGCCAGTTCAACAGACTAGGACACCATCATGAATTGTTATTCCCCTAAAGCAAGTAAGATATTCCTGGAGTCTTGGCCCATAGTCTCTCGAAAGTCCTAGTGTAGAGTTCTTACAAGTGCAACTTGTACAATCCCTATACCAAATTAGCCTAAACAAAAGAAAGATCAAATATTAAAGGTTGACATAATATTTATTGAGAAAAGAAAAACAAACTATGGTGATAACTGTTTAAAAGTTTATTACGTAGCTAATAGCAGCACTAGTTAAATCTATCCACTATTTAGTATGTCTCTAATACCATTGCATATGCTTGGATGGGTGATTAAGATGCTTTATTATATAAGGAGTCTCAATTATAACGTCTCGCTATCATCCACATGCAATGATGAAAGTTACATGTTCTATTACCTAGTTATTCCAAGTTCTTCCTCGGTGTTATATGCCATGAAGAGCCCCTTTAAATTTATTAGATCTTAAGGGATGGGTTGATATGTGCCAAATTGGCAAATGATATGATTTGGATAATGTCACTCTATGATGTGAAAGCAAATGAGTAGGACTAAAGCCTTCTAAATATTGGAGTCCAATTTTAGGTGATTTTGTGATACTTTTTCCTAATTGATTAATAACAACAAATACAATTGGGAACAACAATTAGGATGAGTAATTTATTTTTTTAAATATTAAATTAGTTAGAGATATTTACACCAAAAAAATTTATAATGGGGCGAAATAAATGAGGGAACCAGTTATAAAAATTAATTTATTTAAAAATTTATAATTCATGACAAAAATTAAGGTAAATAAATGTCAATTTCTTTAATCATTTCCATCAAGCTCTTAATTTGCCTCTTAGAATGCTTTCAAATCTTTTAGAAATTTTACCAAACACCTTGTATACACAATAAATTAATTAATATAAATTAATATTTCAACACTGTTTAAATCCATCGAAACTAGAGCGTAGAATAGGAATTATACCTCCAAAGATGACCTAAAGGAACCTTCAAGGACATGGGTCAAGTTCATTTAAAATCAACTATTAAGCTTTAGGAACTCTAAATGGACTATTGGGCTCTCTAGTAAATCTAAATACACAATTAGACATTTATTATTTATTTATTATAATTAAAATATTGAGCTTTTTATTTAATTTTATACCCTTATCTAGACCCAATTAAATATAAAACACAATAGCCAAACTATCTTATTTTTTTAAATATATTAAATTCCTACTCTATGATCACTAAAGTAATAAAATATCCAATAAATAACTAATAATTAATTAATGCCACTTAGACTAATTTAAATACTTAATATAAATTCTTCCAATAATTCTTTAATTAATTTGATATTTCAAAATGTTACACTCATACTCTGGCCTTTCCACATTTGTCCAGAATTTTTCAAAATGTTACACCCATCCTCTAACCTTTCCACATTTGTCCAAAATTTTTTATAACACTTGTCTTTTCCTTTTATGTCTTCCTTCCTTCTTAGAAGCATGAAAAATGTTCTCACCATTCAAATTCAATGTATTGGGCCTAGTAATTAAGCGATTGTAAGTTAGGCCAATAATATGCTTTGTCAATATCCATTCAACTTTTTCTAATATTCATTTTGTCCTCTAAGATTGGATCTTTATAGGGTTTGCTTGAGAGAGGAAAAATAGAGAAGGGAAGGAAAAAATGAAAAAAGTTTCATTGAATCTCTCCTTTAACTAGAAGTTTGTTACAAGGAAAAGACAAGATTAGAAGACTTTTAACCATGGTTATAAAAATCGGACATAACTGATCGGTTCAACCAGAAAACCGGTGGATTGGACCGGTCCTGTCCAGACGTGTCTCAGAACCGGTCAAACTTGGTCAAGAACCGGGTTGAACTGGCCGGTTTGAGGCGAAAATTGGCTCCAAACTCACGATTGAACCGGTTTGTAGCGTTTTTAATGTATAATTTCGCAAAATGGAGTCCGCGCATCTCAAACCCAGCTTCTCAGTTGCTGACCGCTGCACGCTCATCACTGAACCAGAATGCATCTTCATTTACATGTATACAATACATAATATAAAGACACTTCATATTTTAATTTCAACAACTCACCAAAATTGGCTTCGATGCGTCTCAAACACTGTCCCTTGAGGTAGAATTAGCTGCAACATCGCCGCTGAACCAACCAACATTATTGTTTGTTAAATGTAATATTTAATATAAAGAGTTAAAGACTTATTATGTTTTTATTTCAATAAATCAAAACAATCTTGTGATTTGAACCCTGACATTTAAATTGATAAATTACACCTATATCATTGAATCTCTACTATTACTTTATTTATAATTATAAATTTTTAATATAATAAATTAAAAATAAAATTCATATACTTTTTATTAAAATTATATAAGTACATTTTAATATATAAACAAATTAAAATTTAAATATTATATCATATTTGATTTATTTTTATGTATAATTAATCATAGTATGTTTCAAAATTTATTAATATTTATTTGTTATTATTTATTATATTAAATTTTAATATATAAAATAAAAAATATATATTTAATTGCCACCGGTTCGACTACGGTTCAACCACGGTCGAACTAATGAACCGTGAACTAGTACCTTCACTAGTTCAATAACCGATCCAATTTTAAAAACATTGCTTTTAACTAACATTTCAAAATTCGTCAAAACCTTTTCTCAATTAATTTATGATATGTTTGAGAGATAGGAATGAAAAGAAATGTTAATTGAATATCAAATTTTCTAAAGCATAACTTGAGATATAAATATTACCTTTAGTATATGTACTATTTAAATTTTTAAATAGTTAAAAACTTATAAAATTATTAAAAATTATTTTTATATTATTTAAAACACATTTAATTTATTAATTTTAAAATTTTTATATTTAAATATCTTATATGTAAATTTTTAAATATTTTAAAAAATAAAGTGTTCATACTAGTGAGAGTTTCAAAGAGGAGACTATCTTTCAAGGGCCCGTAGTTCAGGTAGTGTTAATGAACTGCATATCTTCCCTTTAATTAAGGCTGTAGCCCTGAGAAGACCACCGACCGCACCCTGTACTCATGGCATAACTGACTGCATTTAATTTTACCTAACAGAGGAACGACTTTGAATATATTTTTAGGAAAAATACTTAGATGTTTATTTTTAATGAATATCAACCTTTTTAATTAAATGATGGTAGACAAAAAAAACTTTCAATAATGTGTTGCTAGTTGTTAAAAATGTCAAACATAATACCTTTTATCAAAATAACTCGAAAGAAATATTTTAAAAAGTATATCTAGGTCTTATCTTATTTGTTAATAGAGTTTATGAAGAGTCTAATCTTATGAGAATTTGCATTTTTTCATATTTAGGCCATAATTCATGGAATAAAATGTATTTTTCTCCCTTTTTGTGCTTGTTTAAGAGTGTGTTTGCAACAAGCCAAATAGAAAAAGAGTGTCACTTAAACCTTTCATATATCTTTTTTAATGTTAATTGTTTTCCCACATTTTATCCAGAAGCTCACAAGCCACACCTTGGTCAAAGCTTCACAAGCAATTTGAAGCCTAACTGAGTTGATCAATCATTTTATTAATTAGGATATTATTTGGGAATAAAAAAGAAATGTTTTGTTGAAGTTGTGTCGTTGCTTGAAATTTATTTAAAAAGAAGAAAAAGGATAACCAATGATTTTCTACCGAATTTTTAAAGTTGTTTAAAGTCACCTCTCATTTATATTTTAAGTTGTCCCCTCAAAGGACATTTTCTACGTAAAAAGAAAGAAAATTATCATTAACCATCCACCTATCTCTCTTTTAATGATAATATTATTTTATTTCAAAAAATCATCTAAAATCTTTTAAATTAAAAAATATAAAAATATAAAAAGTGACACACTTTAGAAAGTTAATTAAAACTCGCCTTCGAAGCTCCTCTCCACTGATCTACAACTGCAGTTGCCAGTGGAGGACGCTATCGAAGCTCAAAGATCGTCGGTCTAAGTACTCTGTCGTTTGCTAGCTCAACTCTGGTTTATAGAGGCATGAGCTTGACGACTGATTCTCTGGGCATTTCGCGGCTAGAACCTCTGTCTGAGGAGGAGATGGATATTCTACATCATAGTAAGAAGAATGTGAGGAAAAATCAGGGAGAATTCTCTGAAGACTCTTCTATGGAGCCCAAAGGAAATGCCTAAATGATGGATGAAGGAAATGGGGAGGATTCTCTCTCTTGGGATCCAATCTGATATATAGGAACTCTGAGAGAGCTTGTCTGATGGGGATGACAAGTCTTTAAGGTAATGAGGAGTTTGAAGAGGATGGGGCTAACCAGTTTGGAATTAAAGATCCTGAAAGAGAAGTGGAGATCAAGAGAATGATTAGAGGACCTGATGTCTATTTTCAAGAGAGGAACAGAAGAGACTTGAAAAGCCATGGAAGAAGACGCTGATCCTGAAATTGCTCGGCAGATTGATTGATTACAACTACCTGCCTCAGAAATTACAACAGCATTATGGGGGACATTTGGGCGAGATGAATTAGTAGATGTAGGGAATGGCTTCTTGCAAGGTTTCAAACTTATTCTTCCTACAATTTTGCATTGACAAGAGGTCCATGGATGATTCTTGATCACTTCCTTGTAGTTCAAGGATGGAGAGAGGATTTTGATCTGGACAGTGAGCAGATTACTAAGATAGCAGCCTGGGTGAGATTGCCGGGTTTACCTATTTAAGTATTATAACAAAAAAATTTCTATTTAACTTGGGTAACCAGATTGGAAAAGTATTAAAAATGGATGATACCACTATCCAACGTTCTAGGGGACGATACGCTAGGATTTGTGTGGAACTCGATTTATTGGAGCCCATGCTACCTCGAAGGAGAAGAGGATTGAGTATGAGGGTATTCACTTTATATGCTTTGGGTGTGGCAAGTATGGTCACGATCCTGAGCATAGTCCATTGACTAATAAGGAGGAAAATCTTTTTTTTTTTTTGGGTGCTGCCAAGCTACAAGGCAATAAGGCGGACAAGTTGGGGGATGCGGGTGATTGGAGTCTTGGTGAGATGAAGGCGGCAGAAGTTGTTCAGTAAAGGCCATGGATGATGTTCCAACGATAAAGAAGGGGTAAAAAGGTCTTTTCAAAGGACACAATTTCAAATAATGGGACTTCTGTTATTCAAAGTGATTCTAGGGGAAGTGATAAATCTAGAAATCAAAACCATTCCTCTAGATTTACGTTTTTAGAAGGACTGAGGGATGGTGAGCCTTAGGATCAGAGAGTTATTTTAGAAGGTATTTCTAATATTCAAGAAAGCAGAAAAGCAGCTGCTAGAAAGGGTGTTAAATAGTCTATGGGCTCTTCTCCTAAAGAAGCCCAAGGGAAGTGAAGTGGAGAGTAATTAATGGACCTTGAACAAGAATCGCCTAATAAGTTTTCTGTGGCTCATTAGAACAGTATCTTTTCAGAAAAGTTGGGTCTAGAACAAGCAAGTGTGGGAGAAGAGTTGTTTCTTCCTAAGAACCTCAGGCAGAGGAAGTTGTCGCTACGAGGAGGGCGTTGAGTAAGGAGATTCATTGTTATTCAGACAGACATTTTGGGCATGAGTAGCCAAGGTAGAGAAACTAAAGGCAAGCCACCGAGTACAGGTATGCAGGAATGGGACTATCCCTCTTTTGTTATGGAGAGTAACATGGAGTGTAATGAAGGAGAAGCAGAGGCTAATGTTGTAAAGGGGCTGTGTCCCAATGAGGATATGCAACTGACAATTTCTTAAGTTGCCATTGACTTTCTCTTGTGGTTTTTCTTTATGTCTAAACTGACAGTTTAATGATTCTTGTTTGGAATTGTTGAGGGGATGCTAGTGTCTTGAAAGAATTGGTTAGAATTCATCAAGTTCATATTGTCACCCTACTCGAAACTTGGGTTAGTAGTGAGAGAGCTAGAAATGTCATTAGAAAGTTGGGTTTCAAACATCATGAGGTTATTGATGCCAACAGATTTGTTGGTGCAATATGGTTACTTTGGAAGAGACAAGATAACAAAATTAAGGTTCTAGAAAGGCATCCCCAATATCTTCATGTGGTTGTGGTGTACGAGGATGGGAAACCCAGGGCTTTTATGGCTATCTATGCAAGCCCATAAGAAATTAATAGAAGAATTCTTTTGGAGAGGATGAAAGGCTTATCCAAGATTATGAACCTCCTGTGGCTCCTTGTAGGGGATTTCAATGAGTTTGCCTACAAGAAAGAACAAATTAGCGGTGAAATTGTAAATTTTGGTCGATGCAATTGCCTCTTGAATTGGATCAATAAGTGTAACCTCATTGACCTGGGGTTTGATGGCCCTTGTTTCACTTGGTGAGGTCCAAAATGGCCAAGATGCCAAAGAATTTATAAGAAACATGATAAAGCCTTATGTAATGCAGATTGGAGGAACAAGTTCATGGATGTTAGCATTAAAGTTGGCACTAGAATTCACTTTGACTATCACCTTTTGGTTATTAGTCTTATAAATGAGGATAATAATTGTGGCTTTAAGACCTTTAAGATTTGAAGTTTCCTGGCCTATGCATAAGTTCAAAACTTTTGTCTTGTCCAATTGGAAGAATGATTCAAAGACCTACTTATTGCTTAAAGATTTGATAGTTCAACTTGAAAATTGAAATAGTATGGTCTTTTCACTACAAGAAATTAAAATTTTAGTGAGGGAAAACTCCTTCGTTGTTCCTTTGCTAAACCATCTTAATAAGGGGTTAGTAAGGAAAAAGCAAAGAACTTATTTCTCACTAAATACTAGCACTAATTAATGAGGCTACTTTCCCTTCCTTGATCCCTCATTGAATTCTTTCGTTGGGCCAAATTGTGAGGTAAATCCCTCACCAATTTGATTGTCAATTTTTTCCTATTCCTTTGTTATTTAGTAAGGGAATTGCAAGGGAAAATCCCTCAAAAATTCCTTGCTAGAAAAAAAAAAATTGCTTAAAAAAAGCTACTCCTATTCTTTCTCCTCTTTATTGACATCAAATAGATTATTAGATGTTTTCAACTTTGATTTATTCTTCTCAAATTTTGAACTAAAATGAGAGTGCATTTAATTAGGTCATATGTCACAATTTGAACAATATTCTCATTAGTATAAATATCCATACCATTTAAGATCATGATGTGTGTTCCAATTGAATGTGATCTCACCTTAGTTTAAAAATAAATCAAAGTAAAAAATATTTAGTAACTCACTTTGTGTCAATAAAGGAAGAGAGGAGTCCGAGTCCCTCCTTTAGCAATGTGATTTGGTTGTAAATAGCGGTGAAATAAATCACAATTAATGGATGAAGGGGTTTCTAAAAGGTGGTGGAATTGAAGTTATCATTGAATTTAGTGTAAAATGATTTAAGTATTTTGAGGATGTATTTTAGAGAATGTAACATCATTTCCACTTCCTTAATGCACATCCTCAAAACTAAAATCATTCCACCAACTCAAATTTGGGAGTACTGAAATCATTTTGCTTCCTAAAACAGATTCTCAAAATATTTAATGCAGAAGACAAAAATTAATAGTACAACAAATATGCATTAAATACAACTAAGATAAAAAGCCAATAATTTACAAACCTAAGTCCCAAAATACAAATTACTATCCTCTCAATTTATTTTCATAGTTTTGAATTAAAATATAAATGAGTTCTTTGCATTACATATTCATGATCTTGAACAGCATTCTTATCAATAAAAATTGTGGCAACATTGCATTCTCCTATGAAACTACAATCTCATAGAACACGTCATTAATGCAATCTAGTGGATGAGAATTTTGTTCAAGATCTTAGATGTGTAACCCAAAAAACTTATTTTCATTTTAGTTTAAAATTAAGGAAGAGTGAATCAAGGAGATGCACAAAATCAATTTGGACCGGCAAATTGAAGTTGGGCACACCTATAGAGAAGGAGACATCTTTGCTGACTGATTGGCTTCTTATTGCTTATTTTAAATGAACTGAAATTCTTTACGAACTCGGAGGGATGCACATAGCAATTTAGCCATTCATACTAAATCTAGATAGTCTATACTTTATATATTTCTTTTTCATTTTTTTTATATGAAACATTATTATTTTTTGGGTAATTGATAGTTATAAAATTGTTTTCATTCTATATTTTGCATTATATAAAATAAAAAAATTATAAAGTTAAAAAATTTTTATATAATCTATATCGTCCATAGATGGGATGCGCACACCTAGATATGTACGGATCTCTTAGGGATTTCTGTAATCCGAGTTCTTTCTCTTGATCTAATTGTTTTAGCTCTTAGAGATACAGTGGAGTGTGCTATCGCATTATAGTTGTTTTTCTTTTAGGTCTTCAACCCCATTTTTATAGAGCACGGATGGTAACAAGTTTGTTTTTAACCTTTTGGGTTTAGGGATGAATATAAAAAGTATACCTGTGAGAGAAAATTATATTATAAAAATTTTAATTGTACAATATAGTTAAAATTTTTATAATATAATTTTCTTTCACAATTAAATTTTGTATTCTCAAAGTTGTCATTTTTACTTTTCATATTCATTTTTTAATTCAAAAAATAAAATAAAGAAAAAAAACCAAAATATACCTCACAGGACATTATTATATGGATCTCCTCAATAGGGGATCCGTGCTCCATTCTCATAGACTCATACCCAAAAAAGAAAAAAAAAATCGTATTCTTCAGTCTTTATTAATAACTACCGAAGTGTGGAAGAAGGGTAGACATAATAGACATACTTTCTTCCTTAATTGCTGGGGACCTTTCTGCTTCATCTTGCCAAGCAAGGTATCGACCCTTAATCCCTTATCATATTTCTGTTTGGGTTTAAATTAAAAAAATAAAATGAATTCAAAGAAACAAATATAGGGTAGGTCATCCAATCTCCTAAATGCCACTCATAGCGCAACAACTTGAGCAGAGAAAAAATGTGATTGGTAGCCAACTGTTTCAACCGAATTTGTTCCGTAGTGCAATAAAGGTGCACATATCATAAAATCAAAACAACTATAATATATGTTAGCAATCAACTTCTTAAAAATGTATATGCATGTCACGAATAATTTTTCATGCAAATAACAAAAATAAATAAATATAAAAATCCTCTTCCAGGATGTCAAAAACTTATTTTCTTTCACAAATTACAAGCTTCAAGTATATATGTTTTAAAAAATAAAATCATCATAATTAATAACCACATAGAAATTACACAAATTAATTAAAAATCCCCTGCAGGTTTCAGCTAAACAAGCCAGTAATTAATTATTACCTGATTACGTTCTCTTGTTCTTGCTTCCCAACAACAGTACCAAGTAAAACAAAATCCTAAAAAAGAAACCCCAAGCCACAGTGACCCACAAGCAGTTCCACTTGCTCAAATCCAATACTCCATTCTGTTGCAATATGTCCGAACCAGTGGTTAAGCACGTTGAGCTCGTGATATTCACACCCAATGTCTCACTCATACTCTTCAACAGCTTCACCTTCATGTAATTCGGCACTGACCCAAGTGGTGTGTTATCAAAAATCTGAACTCCCTTCACGAAGCACTTCAATGGGTCATCGAATTCGTTCTGCAGAACGGCTTCGTATGGGTATTTCACCAAAGATATATAGTGGAACCATATCCAGTACGAAGGGATGCGATCTCGGTTCATGAAGAACCCACTGAAGAGTAAGAAATAGGCTAATATGGCTACCACTATTGTGTAACCCAACATCACGTGAGGGACAAGGCCGGAGAGGAAGGTGACGAAGGAGTTCCCGGCCCAGAAGGAGGCAAGGATGATGACGAAGTAGAATATGAACCCGGCGAATCCTCCGTCGAGGCCGACCGCCCAAAACGTGGTGGCCGCGAAGGCCAAGGAGAGGAAGATTAATGGAGGAAAGGCTACGAGCGCATGAGAGACGAGGTAGGACGATCGTCGGTAAGCGTTGTGGGAAGTTTCTCTCATGAAGATGTATCGCTCTTGGAGGAACACGGGGAGAGCGTCGGCTGTGGTGTAGAAGGTAGTAGACATGGCGAATGCGAAGAAGCCGAGTCTTTCTTGTACTCCTTTTGGAGAGTTATCTAAATGCCAGAACATGGTGGCTAGGATGAATCCGGTGACCAAAACAGTACTCAATCGCATCCCCAAGAGCTCAGGCATTCGGCGTGAATTGGTGAAGGATCGTTTGGAGAGTGTTGCCATTTCGATCCAGAATGGGTTCGCAAATGTTGGCACCATCCATGTGGTTGTGCTTGTGCTTGTGTTTGTGGCGCCAGAAACTAATTTTCCTTTGGAAATGCTCGCACTGATTGCCTCTTTCAGCGATAAACTGTGTCCAGGACTGAGGTCGGTGCTTCTGTTTTCAACATTCTTCTTGGTCTGCCATGATTTGTTGAACTCTACCAAGCCCTTGGTACCACCGGGCGACCCCTCTAGTTCGCGAATCAGATCCAACGCGAACTCGGTTCGGTTCTCGTTTTCCGGTATGGGGTGTCCAAATTCGGCGAAGAAGGTAGGAAGCTGCATCGGACAACCGCTGTAGACTGTTTTTCCGCGCGACAAGAAGATCATTCGGTCGAGGAGTCCGAGGATTCGGTAACTCGGCTGGTGTATGGACATGATCACGATGCTTCCGCTCTGCGCGATTCTCTGCAGCACCTTCACCACCATGAACGCGCTGGTGGAGTCCAGTCCGGAGGTGGGCTCGTCGAGGAATAAGATGATGGGGTCGTGGATTATATCAATGCCGATGGACACGCGCCGCCGTTCGCCTCCAGAGACACCGCGGTGGCCCTCGTCTCCGATGATGGTATTCTCGGCGTTTCGGAGGCCGAGCTGGTCGATCAGCGCTTGGACTCGCATCTTCTTCTTGGATTTCGAAAGGGTGCGAGGCAATCGGAATTCTGCTGCGAACATGAGAGTCTCTTCCACGGTGAGCATTGGGAATAACAGATCATCCTGCATTACGTATGCTGAAATCACCTTCAGAAGCCGCGAGTTCATGGCCTCGCCATTCAGAGTCACGCTTCCTTTCAAGCTTCCCTTCGCCATACGGTTGGCCAAGGCGTCAATGAGGGTGGACTTGCCGGAACCACTAGCGCCCATGACGGCGACGATCTCGCCGTCTCGAGCTTCGCCGGATATGTTATCCAGTAGGGTCTTGGTTCTCGAAAAAAAGCTATCTGCAGCCACCGGCTCGTCAACTGCAGCGGCTCCAAGACGGTTTCTCCGCCGCGAAAACAATGCTGAGAAGCTTATTTTCCTTCGGACCTTGACGCTGTAAGTGAGATTACTAAAGGAGAGCACGAAGGGAAGAGACCGAGGCTCAAGTCCGGCATGGGCGTCGCTGAGGTCAAGGGCGTGGTGCAGCGGCGTCTCGCTGCCGTCTCCGGTAGCTTCTTTACGTACGTCTCCGACATGCTTGAGTAGTTTACCGAGCGTGGGGGAGTGATCGGTGGGAAGGCTTGGGAGATTGTTGAGCTCGATGGAACTTAGATACGACGTCGTATCTGGGTCCGGTAATGTGTTCTCTGCAATTATGCGAGATGACATGGTTAGAGAGAAAGAGGGAGAGCAATGGAAGAGAACTGAGAAGGGGTCTTTACTTATTAAAAGGAGAGAAGTGTTGTAGTTGTGTATGTGGTTTGGGGGGTTTGATGGGTTTGTGTTGGGACTGTTTTGTTATGTGTATATATAAAATGAATTGAAAAGGTTGAAAGGACGGGAATTAGAAGGCGTGGATGTGGATGGAAGATGGGGATACTGTTGGTAAGAATGGGTTTTATTTTGGTTTTGACTATTCTAGTTGCGGTAGCTGCAAAAGAGGTCACCCACAGCGCCTAATCAATCTCTTTGGTTTTATTATCTCTCTCAAGTCGCAAAGGGAGGCTACAGGAGACGAATTTGTTGTGTAACCACACTTCAGAATTTTTTTTTAAAATTTTTTTATATATTTTGGAGAAAGCATGATATCAAGAGTAGGATATATATAAAGTTCACTTTCTCACCACTCTTTTTTTTCTCTCTCTAAATTCTGCAGAAACTTTACGACAAAAAATCCTAAAAGATTCAGACTCTAGATTTGTTGTTGTTGCATTAATTTATTACAAGTAGCTAATGGGTCATTTAAGTAAGTTTCTTTTGGATGCATGTTTTCTCTCCCCAAATTCTACAAAAACTTAGCAACAAAAACCCTAAAAGATCCAGACTCTAGATTTGTTGTTGTTGCTGCATTAATTTATTGTAAGTAGCCAGTGGATCATTTAAGTAAATTTCTTTTGGATGCATGTTGATGTAAATTTATTGTCAATAAATTTCAAATTTTATTATATATATCTATATATATGTATGTATATCTCTAGCGTTTGATTAAAAGTTCTAATTATAAAAATTATACTTACAAAATTTTGTATCAATCCAATATCGTTGGGTGCCTTATCAATATATCAATAAATTGATGTGTAATATATATTTTTAAATATAAAGAGACTAATTTAATATTTGATTATATGATTAACATTATAATTAAGATTAGATTAATAAAATAACTTTGTATAATCAGATATTAAGGAGTGTAAATATATCAATTCTTTCTTGTGTGTGTGGGGGAGGGGTTGTGGAGATTATTAACCTCCTTACTAATTTTGTAATATGGTAATCTCTATATTCGTAATTTTTGACCAAAAAAATTCACTAAAAAACAAAATAAGTGAAGCCGGATTCAAATTATTTCTTGGTATAAATATAATTAATGCAAGGGCCCACAACACTAATGAGGAGGTAAGTAATTTCAAATTATTGCTTTGAATAAATATAATTAATGCAAGGGTCCACAACACTAACGAGTAACGAAGAGGTAAGTAATTTCGTGTTCTTATAAAGAGATCAATTGGTATTAATTTAAATCAATCTTATACCTTTAAATAATTTTTTATAGGATGCATTTTTCACAAAATTCATTATTTTTTCAAAAGTCTTAATCATAAAAATTATATTTACAAAATTTTGGTTATCAACATATCAAAAAATTAATATATATGAAATATTTTTTTAAATATAAAGAGATCAAAACCTATTTCATTACATACTTGTTGTTATTTAATTTTCCGAAAGTTCGGTATAAAATTAATATAATAATTATTTCTAATTCCATAGTCAGATCAATGAAATTAGCCTTTTATAACTAAATATTGAGAAGTGCAAATGTGTTGATTCCTATATTAATGTCAATGGATCTCTTGTCTATAAACACTAAATTAATTTATTAATTTAAAAAATAAAAATTTCACCTTTTGAGAAAAAATTAAGATAAATGAATTAAACCCAAAAAAAATTATGTATGACATAGAAATTAAATTTTGAGTGAATTCCACATGTTCATACAACTACAACTTATAATGTGTATTTTTTTTAACATATAGGAGAAAGCACAAAAAAATAGGGAACTTGTCAATATTAATTAAAAATTTTAAATTAGCATCATGAAATTAATATCATATAAATGATCAGTTCAGTAACAATTTATTAGATATTTGCACTGTAAGTATATAGAAAGGTAATTCTTGTGCAGACTTCGCTTTTCAAAAGGAGCAATGTTAGGTGCTGCAAACGAAAAGTACAAGTAGTGTTTAAATAAAAATCTATAAGCAAAATTGATTGATAATTTAAAAAAAAATTGCGGTGAATGTATTAAATGACAATAATGAGTATGCATTTGAATTTTTTTTTGCTATTAAATAATTTTATATCAAGTTGTTAAGCTAACATAAACTAGTTGAACGTTAAATTGAAATACACAATATTGGGAAGAAAATTAAGGACTCATTAAGATATTATTACAGAATTATGAACAAAATTAGATTAGAAGAAAATATTTTCATGATAAAAATCAAAGAAATTTGTAAAATTTATGTATTTGGTAAAAAACTAATGATATATATATATATATATATATATATATATAAGCATCAATGTAAACCTAATAATGATACGTTTATAATAAGAATATATCTAAATTTTAGTTAAAATAAAAAGTTCCTTTAGACATATTAAATTTATAATAATCTAAATTTATAATAATCACACCTACTTTTAAAAGTATGCCTTAAAATACTTCTAATGAAAGTTACTATGACTTTTAAAAAAGTATTGTAAAAAAAAGTTTAACCAAACATGAATGTTAATTTTTAGGTAAAAAAAAAATACTATAAACAAAAGTTACAGCAATCCTATTCAAACCCTTAATCTATGTGGATGAAGCATCTCGTTCCAGAGACTATAAGCATGTTTTGTTAAGAATTTCACTTCATATATGCCATGTTTTGATTTGTGGTTACTGACAATTAGGTTGGAGGTTGATCCACTGCGTCAAAACTGTTGTTCACACACACACCAATCTGGATCTTCGTTGTGCTCACTGCGCAGGAAGAAATACTGTATAAGCAAATACGAGGAGCGAAAGATTTAAAAAAAAAAAACTCTAATTTTATATTAATTTTTAAATATTTTGAACCTTCTACACAGTTCAACCGTCACACAACAAAAATTCAGAATGCACATACACATTTTTTGGCGGAGACCACATTCTTTGCGGTGTTTGGAAATTTCAAATAAAAAATTAAATTTTTTTTTGAGAGAATTACAAATAAAGGCCTAAGTTTAAAAATAATTATTTTAAAAGACCTATTGATTTTAATTAAAATTAGTAGTTGATAAGTATTTCAAAATAATTATTTTTAAATTTAAATCCTTAATTGTAATTCTCTCTTTCCCTTGTAAACATCGTGTTGTAAAGAGGATTTTTTAAAAAAAAATTTAGGTGCATTTAGAGCATAGTACACTTAAAAAAAATCAAAGGTCAAAATTAAATTAATATATATAGGACTCATGTATAGTACATATAAGATTTATGTGCAGAATAAATATTATCTATTGATTGTATAAATAATGTGTCACGTTAAATATACGTAAGAATTGTCTAATTTTTTTTTTTTGGGGTGCCAGTGACGTGACGGATAAACTATTGCTTTCATTAGATTTTTTTTTTGGTCAGAATTTAAGAAGCAACAATTAGGAGCGTTGGCCAATAAGACGTAGGGATTGGAGTATACAATTTGGCCAATCAACCTCAAACTTTTAACAATTAATTGTCCAGCCTCGTATAATTAAGAACTCCGTACTACTGTACAATTACCTTACCTGCCCAATGAATATGTCATAAATATTGATGTGTATATTCTGGATAAAATTTATATACAATTTTATCCACGGGTTAGTGGTAAGGAGAGGTATATTATGTTTCTTCACAACTAGAGTTCAGTTTTTTATAATATTTTTAAACTATAATTATAAATATATCAAACTAATTTGAGGATGTCTCTAAGATTAAGTGAATATCTCATTTTAATAATAAAAGGAAAATTAGATGCAATTTTATGTATAAATTATTAAGTTCTTTGATTAAAAAATAATAATATTTTTAAAAAAATTTAAATAGTAACACATAATCATTCATTTTTTTTTAAATTCACCTTCATCATTGTTTAGCTGGGAAGTCAGTTCTTTTAAATAAACCAAGTTAGAATTTAGACATGTTTTAATTTCAAGGCATTGTACAAAGAATCGAATCAAAGATCCTTTGGTCTATGTTGTTTAATCCAATTAATTGAACCATTTCTTGTTAGCATATAAATAAATTAATCAAATTAATTATAAATAAATATATATGCGTGTTAGAAGTAAATTTTGTTATAAAATATATAATATTTTGATTTTTTAATATATCGATTTATATGTAACTTACTGAGTTTATTTACCGTAGATGACGTCCACGTATTAAACTTTTGTATTAGGTAGAATGAGAGTGATCGCACAATTAACGACCATGCCAGATTTCGATTCCCTAGCATCCATGGCTTCTTATTTGGAGAGAATGAGAGTGATTGTACTCCTGAATGGTCTGATTCCTTCCAGTCCATTCCATGATTTTTTGTCCACCACAAAAGCCTTGGTTCTTCCATTGCATTCATTGCAGCAAATCCAGGAACTTACTATATATACATGCGATTTTATTTTCGCACTTAAATCTAGTATTAAATAATCGGCGCTATTATTATTAATTACAAATTATTATATAATTTAAAATCCTTTTTTATCAAAGTCAAAGACAAAGCTATATATATTAGTTTTAATAATATTTTTTAAAAATTAATAATTGAAAATTTATTTTTATTTTATGTTTTACTTCTTTTAGAATACAAAATATTAAAATTAAAAAAAATGAAATATGAACCATGAACACCTCGTGCTCATCCTTTAAGATTCATAGAGAATCTAAGTTGGACTAGTGGAGGCGGTGATATAATTAAAATAAAAGTTTTAAATAAATGACAATAATTATTGTTGTTGCTTGGGATTATATTTACGAGTCTAGATAAAAATTATTACTTTGAATATAATGTCAATTTTCTATTTAAATTTTTTTTTCATATTTTATTCAAAAAAAATTATACTCTTATAATAAAATTGTAGTACAATCAAAACCCAACTACAATTTAAAAAGTTTTAGTTATTATAACTTAGCAACTT
Organism: Erythrophleum ivorense; assembly: GCA_026724425.1. Classification (NCBI taxonomy): domain Eukaryota; kingdom Viridiplantae; phylum Streptophyta; class Magnoliopsida; order Fabales; family Fabaceae; genus Erythrophleum; species Erythrophleum ivorense. The sequence goes on along the minus strand of JAIUCV010000008.1, from coordinate 14,536,030 downwards.
AACACTTAACTAAAGCAACCTATTAAACTTATAAATTTTAAATCGAGCTTAAATGTTATCTCAAGAAGTTAAAAATTGAAGATTAAAGGTATATGTATCTCATTTTAGAAATTCATACTCAAAAGCCACAATTTTGAGCTCACTCACATGAAAAAGAGAAAAAGTGAGAGGAAAATGGGAAACAAAGGAAGAAATATAGGGAGAAGATGAGAAAAGGATAAAGAAAAAAAGAGAAAAGAAGGAAAAAAGGGGAAAAAAATAAACGTGTGAGTTCAGAAAATTTAAATTAAAATGTCAAATAATAAAAAAAATACATATTTGAGTTTAGTGCTTCCGTAAATTCAAAGTCTCAAAGAATATAAAAATATAACATCAAAATTTAATATTATATATATATAAATTTTGAAAATTAAAGGTGGCATCTGCTCATCCTCAAGTGAAAATAGCTCCACTTATATTATGATCAAAGTTATATAATTTATAAATAATAAATTTTCATTTATTAAATTTTAAATTATAATAGTACTCAAAATTTTAATATTAGAGAACACAAAAATTTTTTTCTATATATATATATATATATGTGCATACCTCACACATTAATTTGCATATCTTGTGAATTGTGATGTACAAAGGGGATTAAGTAGCAACCATATAGTTGCAGTTCTATCATTTTATTTTTGGATCGTTTAGCCCAGCAAGTTTTAGTTATTTGTCATTTTCATGCCAAAAGAAAAGTTATCCAAACCCCAAAGCAATTTCAATTCTCTCTATACGCGGAAAATTATGAGCGTTTGGATTAAACTTCAGCATCGATCGAAGCCAGAAGCGTCTTTCTTGAGCCGCGTCTTGCGTGAATGATTGATACCCACTTCATGATTCCAACCCAATTTTCCAAGTTTCTGAAATACGCAGCATGGGCATGCATGAATTTTAGATTATACAAAGTAAAGTCAAGCTTATATTAATGGAGTTGACAATTTGCAAAGAGTAAACTTCTATTTTACTTTATAAATGGAGTGTTTCTCAATTTAGCCATTCATATATAAGATATTTTTTATTTTAATTCTTCATAGAATTATCTTATAAAGTTATTATTACTAATGTCCTTTTATCAATTTATTGTTTATTTATTTGTAAGGGACTAAATTAAAAAATATCCATTTTGAGAAGGTAATTTTAAGATACTAAATTAAGAAATACTTTATTTGTAAAGAAAATAAATCTAAAAGATGATTCTGCAAATGGCTAAATTGAAAAATACTCCAGAGGGACCAAAATAGGTGTTAATCATTTGAGAAATGTTTTCACTTTACCTTTTAGGTTTTGGTGATATTTAAGTCATTTTTCACATATTTTAATTTTTTTCTATTTTTAATTTGATAATAAATATATATATGAAAAATTAAGAACTCAACTTAATCTAAAAAAAAAAGTTTAATTAAAAGTTCACTAATAATCCTTCATTCAGTAATATTAAATTGTCTTTGAACCAAAGAATTCGAATTCGAATCTTAAATGAAGCTAATATATATATATATATATATATATAAAATAATCTCAACATGAATATGAGTTTCTTCTTAGACTTTCTAAAATAAAGTCAAGCATAAATAAATGAGTTCACACTTTGAGAAAAAAAATATCCCTTTTCTTTTTTACTTTTGACGACATTTAAGTCATTTTGCACTTATTTTAATTAACTTATACTTTTAATTTGATTAAAAAACATATATAAAAATTTAAAAATCTAAAATAGAGACAATAAAGGCTTTAAGTTAGTAATATTAAAGTTATTTTTTAGAATTAAGAGATTCAAATTCAAATCTCAATTAAAGTCAAATGAATAAAAAAGAATAATAATCTCAAAAATTAACAAACTTGTGACAACACGCCCTATACATGCTTGTTTCTGTTACCGCTTCAACTCGTACAATTTCCTTTTTTTTTTTGTGGGACCAAAGTACAGTATATTTGATGGATCAAAGACAGAGAGAGAAAATAAAAAACCAAAAAGCAAAATATCAGAGAGAGAGAGAGAGAGAGAGAGGAACTGTTATATATACACAACAGTTGCCATTGAGAAGCAGGACAGGTAACATAATAAAAAAATAAGTGGAAACAGCAGAGCCTTACTTATTATGAAGAAAGCAGATATGAATTAACTTTCTGAGAGAGAAAAAGTAGAAGCATGGTTGTTAATGCCGATGGGCTACCATGCCAGAGAGGGACCGCCTTGCAAGCTAACTCTTACCTATAAACAAAGTCAAAACAGAAATAGAGCAATATATATATATAAAAGCATGTGCATGTGCATGCCCATGCTCTTTTCCATTCAATTTCATTCAGTCAATTATCTTTAAGGGTTTGGCCATCTTGTTAAATGTCATTGTCCATGACATTTTTGGCTCTCTCTCTCTCGGTTTCATATGGATGTGGTTCTTTTCCTGGTAATTAAAAAAAATTGGCATTTTGAAACCTTTCAAGTTTATCATATTACAGGTTGGTCATTGGTCAATGCTGACACCGGTTTTGGTTTTGCTTTCTTTGACCATCCAATTTAACTTTCTTTCTTTTTTTAATTTTTTTTATCAACTAACTTTTTCTTTTATTGGTGGAATAAGAAAAAATGAAGTAAAAATAAAAATAGATATGGTAGAGCAAAATATAATCTATCCTTTGTTCAAGTGACACTCGATTATAAAGTAATTTGTCTAAATATTACACTCCATTAATCTAATTATTCTAACAAAGTATTTTGTTCAAATTAAATAAAAATTTTGATTTATTAAATGTTAGAAAATGGGCTATTTATAATGAGTTGACTTATAACCTAACCGAATAACTCAATTTGTTTAAATTAATTAAAGTAATAATTACTTTAATTAATTAATAATTAAATAATTTGATTTTAAATTTTAAATTCAAATTGGATGGTCAATTGTTTTAAGTTATAGGTTGGTGATTGAATATAAAATTAACTTATAGAAAAAGTTAATTTACTCTCTCTCTCCCCTATTAAACAAAAAATATACGACAAATTCTCTTCATAAGAGAAGTAGTAAATAGAACATTGGTTCTTTTTGAGAAATTCTCTCACCATTTCCATCCTCTAAACTACGGTGAATCCTCCATGAATATAAGGTTAGAACCTCTCTAGTGATTCTAGTCCAAACTGCATAGAATAAAGAATTTGATAAGATCCTTTTGCAGTATAAGTAAGTAGTAGAATCCTTCATTGGTTTTAGATCCTAATTGACTTGATTTTCTCTTTTCCTATGTAGCAAATGAGTTTAATTTATGTTTTATTTTTTTGAAACAATCATATGTGCAATATCAACTATAAAACCCCTTGAATGGCAATTTGATAGAGACCATATTAGGCCATAATTTTCCTAGGATATGAAGCTTATATTGTGGGGAGTATGTGGTAAAAATTTGGGAAATGGATTAGGAGAAATTTGAATTTTTAAAATTTTGAAAGCATATTACAAGATGTTATTTTTCGAGGCTTGGTGTTCTATTTGTAGGATGTTTCAAAATGCAAGCCATATATCTTTGAAAAGCTCTTGTTACAAGCTTTCTAACGACACCAATTTTTTTAAAATTAGATGAAAAATGAGTGAGATATGGCCATTCAAAATAGGGGCACCAAAATTCAAATTTTTTGGAAAACATGATCAAATGGCCAAGTTTTAAGAGTTGGTATTCTCTTTCCAAGCCATCACTGTGCACAAGCCATATACCTTTGAAAAGTTTATTCTACAAGTTTTCCAAAGACATAAATTTCATCTAATTTGGAGAGAAATGAAGGAGATATCACTTCACAAAATTAGTTGATTGAACATGCAAATCTAGAAAACCTAGAAATTTGTCGAAGTTTTAAGGTTGAATATGGTGGAGTAACCCCACATGCTAGAGTGGCATGTCTTGTCCACCTCAATAACATTTTGGCCAAGTGACTGCACCAACTAATAGATTAAGTCAATAGGAGATAAGCCATGACAACCCCATCATTCAAAGAGCACCCTAATGCGGCATATAGAGTTCACGTGCCACCTCACATGCATGTACTTTACTTTTTTTTTTTAACTTTTAGGGAAATTCTTTTTTTGAAAGAAGAAGCTTTTTAAGGCACATGAGGGTGCATGGGGCATTGTTTTTGGGTGATTTTGGTCTTTAAACATTTTTAAAATTATGCTTTGCATGTTGGTATAAGGTACGGCTATGTTTAGATAACTTTTGGTACTGTTTAAACATACATTGGACATATAGAAGACCCTTTTCACGTATGTAAAGATGAAAATTACTTCTTATGGGTCTTATATTTATGATGATGTAATAGACAACAATATATGAGGACTTTAGGAAAAAATTTACGAAACCAAATAAAAATAAGAATTTGTCCTTTAATCAATGTGCATTAAAGATAGAGCTTTGTCAAAAATGACATATTGTCATAAATGTTGGTAAGACACTCTACCGTCTCATTTTCAAATATGAGAAGTGTAACGTTTTTTAGGCTTAATGTGCACCAAAAAGAGTATTGACCTTAAGGGATTGAACAAAAAAATGCCTTTATAATTGAAGGCAAGTTTTTAATGGCTGAAAAGAACATGTTTTAAGAAGATAAAAGGTTTGTTTAGTTCTGTTCTGATTTTAATGTTTTTAAAATAGATATTTTCTAAAACAAATTTTGAAAACAAAAAAAAAATTAAAAAATTTGTTTGAATCATTATTTTGAAAAAATCACTATTTTTTGTTTTTCCTCTGATTCTGTAAAATAAAAGTTAACAAAACATTTAAAAAATGTTCTAATTTATGTTTTCAAAAGCATGATTCTATTTTTATATTTTGTAAAATACTTTATTAAAAACATATTATCAAACAATTTTTTTTATTTTTTTGTTCTTAAAAATAGAAAACTGTTCTAGAAACAAGAATTAAACAGGCCCGAAATATCTCTAAGGAGAGGTTCTTTTAAAAGGTAGTCTTGATGTTATTATAGAAAATATATGTGAAATATTATATTGAGTGGAAGTGTTTAATTTGGTAGACTTGGGTTCATCTAAGAATTACATTTAAATAATAAAATATAAGAGAAATATTTTGTTGAATGGGAGTTCTTAAATTAATAGCCTAAAGCTCATTGAAGAACTATAGTTTAAATAATGTTTGTAGATGAATTTGTTAGAAAGATAAAGGCATTCTCAAGATACATGTAATGAAACTAAAACAAATATAAACTTAAAATCATGAATTTAATAGTGTCATTATTGGTTTAGTAAAAATTCATTACAAATACATATACATGATATTTGTGTAATATCTGATTTTTTGAAAATAAGAAAAAACGTGAGAAATGTAACGTATAGTTTCTCCGTAAACAAATAAAACTCACCGGATATAAAAGAAAGTCCGCTGAAACAAAGTAGTTAAGGTGTCAAAAAATTTCGGAAGCATTCTAGACTCCAAAAAGTGAGAATTTTAGACTCAGAAGGAAAGAAAAATGGAGTTAGAATGAAAAAACAATTTCTTACAAAAAGCTTACGAAACGTAATGGCATTTTCATAATTTTGAGCAAATTTTGGAATTCATATAGGAGGGCTTTTTAAATGAAAGTTTTGAGTTCCCCAGAATTTTTAGAGGCCTTGAAAACCATGGAAAGCCCCGGGACAATTAAATATCCTCCTGTGGATATTTTTCAACGTCGGTTAACCCGAACTTTGACTTATTTGTTCGGTAAGGTTTTAACACCAAATTGAATGATTCCAAAGGCATTTTATTAAATTGGAAACCTAAATTTTATAATGGAAAATACGGTTCTAAAAAAGGAGCTAAAATGAAGCCGAAACAAAATTGCCATTACGGAAGGATAAAATTAGAATTTTTGAAAAAGTGTGTTTTTAGAAGCTCTCACACACTTCCCCTTTCTTCTCCTATCTTTTTAAGCACAAAATTTCTGCCTAAAATACAGGATATGATATGCTCTCTTAGGCTCACAAGAAGGGGAAGAAAATGAGGAGAAAATCAAGAAAAAGTTATGGATTCTTGGTAGTTTTCTATGCTTTCTTCCATCCAAACCTCCTCTCCTCCATTCTTCTTTGTTTCCTATGATCAAAATGAAGTTTAAAAATCTGTTTTAAGGGAGAAATTGAGGGGAAAATTCGGATTTGAAGAGAGGAGCTCAAAGAATACAAGATTCAAGTGAAAAAAAGCAAGAAAATAAAGTAATTTCTTTTCCTATGATTGCCATCTTTGGTTCCCTTCTCCATCATTTTGCCCCACTTGAAAAAACCCCTAAGAGGAGATGATTTTTAGGCAAAACCAAGTATGAATCTAAGGAAAAAGGGTGTAGAGATTAAGAATATGCAAAGTGAATTATCAAAGAATCATTAAATTTCAAGATGCAAATTCTAAGGTTGTGTGCACCTTGTAAAATCTGACCTTATGTGATGATTCCTAGGTTTAATTAAGAGTTTAAATGAGCTCCTAAGATCTCTAAGATGCTCTCCACATTCTTCCTCCTTCAAGAAAACAAAGAAAATTCCAAGGAGGCCAAAAATAGGCTATGTCTCGGCCAAGTATGGATGGAGTAGCTAGGGAGAGTTTTAAATTTTTTTAAACCCATTCTTGAGTCATATTTGATGAATGAAAATGAAAGGAGGTCTTGGAAAAAATTTATAACTCAGAAATTGATTTGGTGTCTTAGGTTTCATATTATAACCTAAAGAAGTAACATGATGTTAGGCCCTTTGTTTTAATAGTGTGATGACTCTAAGAGGCTTAAGAGGTGTCAAGAATCATATTTGAAAGGAAAGAATGGGGCCTAGAAATGGTTCGAGGGATGTTGCTTCATTAGGTGCAATTATGAACCATAATGGAACCTATAGAGCAATCTAAGGTTTAAACAAGTTGTATGGCCTTAGAATATGTTTCATGCACCAAATTGGCTCCCATAAATTGTATCTAGGCTAAGAGAAACCATCTCCACCAATTTGTGGGTGTGTGGCTGAAAGAGGAGGCTTGAATCCAAAAGGAAAAGTGTGTAATTGTGTGCAAGGTAGCTCTCTCCACCTTCTCTCATGCATGGATATGTGTTTAGCTTGTCTTAGAATATGTGTATGTGTATTTTCAAGTCATGAAAAGTATGCTAGCATGAATTTATATGCCATGATTTCATGATGATATATTATATTTTCAAATAAATGTATGATGTTTGTTTGAGTTTGCTTGAGTATGGAGAGGCCAAAAACTCTTCACCATGGTGAGGATGAGCCAAGAACCCTTAAACTTAGTTGAGACAAAGTAAAGAGTCTCCCAATAGTAAAGTGGGCTTCCAAGAGTATGGTTGAGTCTAAAGCTCTTAAAGAATGGGTGAGGTAAGTCCAAAATCTATGAGGAGAAGTGTGAGGCTAATCCAAACACTTAGTGAGCTCTTGAATGTCTTGTATGATTTGTTCATATGCTAAGCTTTCTTTTTAATGTCCATGACTTCCATTTCCTTCATGCATGCATTTGTAAGGCTTGCTTTACACATATTATGTATGATTGAAAGGGAGATGAGCTATTGGGATTCTTTGAATCTCATCCCCTCCTCTTTAATACTCTAACATGCTAGGTGGACTAAGTAGCTATGACAATGGGAACCAACAACAATGAAGATAGAAGATTGACAATCATATGCCTAGTTTCATTCTTTTTGGGACCATAATGATACTTCATGATGTATATGATGTTGTAAATAGTCTATGACCCTTGAGACATGTGTAAATATAATATTATGTGATGTTTAAATGTATAGATATGATCTATGACCTCTAGCATATATTTTGAGTATGTAATGCCAAAGTATGCAACTTGAGAGTTTGATGTAAATGTGCATAAGTATGGGTTAAATGGCCAAAATGAGATGCATGAGGTTTGGGATCATTTGGGCAGCTCACGTAAGTCTTAAATGTGATTTTAGACTTGCCCAAAAGGTGCCACAACTAAGAGAAAGCTATTTGGCAAGTTTGGTACCTCATATGGAGCCAAATTTAACCATAATAGAACCCTATATCACTTTTTAGCCAAATGAGTTAGTCTTGATCTGAGATTAGACATGCAATTAGGTCTCATTGAGAGCTTTTAAGAAAGTTAAAGATCATAATTTTTTGAGGTCTAGAAAATATTTGATGATTTTTCAAAGTTGACAAATTTTATGGTTTTGGTCTACTACACTATTCATTTGGTCCGAAAATAAATTCTATCACTAGAAGCCTAAATGATGTCTAATTGCTATAAAATTTTATATAGAGAAACTAGACATTCACAGTGAATCATGCCAACTAGAAGCACCTCATTTAGAGGTCTAGAGAGGGAGATATGAATTTTTGAACATTCTGTCCAGTATCAGTAGCTTTGCCCGACCTGAGTTACTGTTCCATTAAATTCTGAGGTCTGGGCTTAATGAACTGGTTTGGAGATATTTTTTTCTCTCTAGCTAACATTTACAGATTTCCAAATTAGTATAATTTGCATGGATTAAATTTTTTTGAAATTAATTGGACATTTTCAAAGTTTTTTGTAGAATTCTGTATTAGTTCCAGAATGCATTCTGACCTCTGGAATATTTTGAATGTCAAACGTCCTCTGTGATGAATTTTATGGTATGGGCATATTTTTAATGTGAATTAGATATCGACAGCTTCCCAGAATGACCCAGATTGTATAATTTCTATTTTTTTAGATTTAGTTATGATTTTTCAAAGTTTGGTCAGAAATTGGAGCAAATCCGGCAGAGAATGAATCTCCATATTCCATGCTTCATTTCAGTTTCCATGAGTTGTGGGCATAATTTTGTGATGCAAATGAGTTGTTTTGATATAATTAAATATAAGAACATATAGCATGAGCTCACACGGTCCACGTGACATCGATTTTAATTCTTAAGTATGATGCAACCCAAATAAACCCATTATTTTTGGTCCCTTTTTTATGTACTCTCATGGAAATGATGATGTGAAGCTTATGAATGTTATAAAATGAGCTAGAATTTATGGTGTTACAATTTCTATATGTAGTTATTTTGTGCTATGTCTATGTAAAGCTTAAATTATGATTATGACTATTAAGAAGATCACTACTTAGCTTAATAAGAGTGGTAAGCTAGATGGTGATAATAAGGAAATTTGGCAGCATAAGATTCGTGCATCCTTAAAAAGTAGGATGTTGAAGAACCATTAAACAATATCATGTTGGAGTTCAAACATGGAAATACAACTCATCATGAGAGAGAGCTAGAATTTATTTTATTTAAAAAAGAAAGGATAATATTGCTTGCATAATTATGTTGAACAACATGGCTAATGAACTCATGCAGAAATGCGAGTTATATCCGACTACTTAAGCAATGTAGACGCCCTTTAAGAACAAGTTTAGTGGTACTTCTATAACCAAAGTGAGAAGGTTAACAATCAAGGAATTGAAGTTAGTTAGTGATATCTTTATTGATAAATGATGAATGAAAGATATACATGCTTTTCTTAAGATTAAATTTAGTAATCAAATCCAAATTATGTGATTTTTATGTGCTTTTTATATGATCTAATTACGTGCAAAGGAAAAGTGAAAAGTATAAAGAGAATTAGTAGGAAATCAAGCTTATTTGACAAAGAGTATGGGCTAGTTGTGTTGGGGACCATGGGTATGTAAAATAGGGAAATTTTGACTAAAAAAATGTTCCATACACTCGTGTGGAACTATATGACAATGTTTAACACAAGTAGTCTATGTAATTGGGTGATTTTGACATGAGTTGCTCATGTTCACCTAAAAAAAGAGGATTTTGATAAAGCAACTTGGAATTTTAGAGAAAGGCCAAGGAGGAAACTAAGAGGCATAGGAATACAAAGGAGGAGAGGAGATTTAGAAAGAAAATGCTAGGATTTGTTGTAGATATGAAGTTTGCACCAGAGAATCACTTGAATCCATTATTAGTTTTATTCTTACATTTCTCTATAGCATTTAGATAATGAATTTGTGTTGTTTTATTGTTGTTTCATCGTTGAATTCCATCATGTATAGCTGAATCTTTTATCTAAAATTTAGATGAATCTTTTAACTGATCGAGTTGAACTTAGAATGCTCTTATTTATGAATGGCTAGCTACCATTTTTTTCATTTATTATGAGAGGATTAAGAGGTCAATTACAATATAAATCATTAAAGCATTAGACTTAGATGACAATTTTATAGATATATGAATTGCATTCAAGCAGTTTGTAAATATTTGCATTGATTCCTTGTATATGAAGGGTTTGTACTAGGTTTATGATTATGAAAGTAGACATAAGCTTAATATGAGCATAGTGAATTATGTGGAGAGAGAATTTCATTTATATTAGTGGAATTGCCATTAATCTAATTAAATCTAGTTGTAAAAGTTCCTTTCCAGTGATTCTGAGGATGTAAAGAGAGGATTCTAGATTTCAAAACTTTTTTATTCATCCTTTTGCTTTAAAGTTGCATTTATCAATTTCAACTTAATTAGACAATTTAGATAATAAGATAAATTCAAATAACTAGTAATTGATTTTCTTTCTCGTGGGAATGATACTAATCTCATTAGTTTGCTACTTATGCAACTTGTATACTTGCAGAATTGTATATCATAACAAGTTTTTAGCACCTTTACCGGGGATGGCAAATCAATATCAATTTAAGGATATTTCCTATTAATCTAGATACTTTACTTTTCATTAATTTCTTTTGTTTTCTCAATTATTAACTGTGGCTAATATGTAGTTTCTTCTTTTAGGTACTTTAGCATTATAAGAAAAGCATATAGTGTTACTCTTTTAGAGGTAGATCTTAAACTTGAGCATGTTTTCCATGCCAAAAGAAGCAAGGAGATGCCCTTACTGACCCCCAACCCATACATTAAGTAGAAAATCTTGAAGCCAATGTACCTCAAGAAGGCAGAGCTACTCCTAATCGTTGTTGTTGTCTAGTATGAGACTATTATATGTAATAACCCTAATTCTTAGTTACCATGATTAGGCTTAATCTGTGGTTAATAACCATAAATCAAGGTCTAAAGTCATTACAATTAATTAAATTGAGAAAAAGTGAGAAAATATGAACTTTGATATTATTAGAGTTATTAGCTAAACAACCAAAACCATTTGATCCCACAAGTAAGTCCAATTATCAATTAAGACATTTGGTTTACATTACCATTAATCCCAAGCATCACAAAATCCTCATACAAATGCTTCCAAGTCATTATATATCATGTTCATAGTAAAATCCAAGGTTTTTAAGCAAAAATAAGAGTTTGGGAGACTTAAGCCGCGACTTGGACCTTCCTCGCTGCAAATAAGTTGGTTACTATAACTTAAAATTAACACTACGAACTTTGCGTTGCGACTCAGGTTTTTCGCGCTGTGGCGAAAGTACTTTCAAGAACCTACTGTTCAAACTTTCATGATTCGCTATGGCGAGTTAGAGCCTTGCTGTGATGAGCTTATGTGGCATCGCAACGAGAGAACTTTTTGGAACTCTCTAAGCTTGCCTCCCAATGCTCATTGTGGCGAACTTCCCTTATGGTGTGGTGAGTTTGCTCTTTATTACTCTCCTTAGGAGAATTTCTCGTGTTGCGCCGCGGCACTCTTAGCTTTTGGATCTTCCTTGGCTGCGACTTAAATAGTTTTGGTCATGGCTCAACCCTTTACTACACCTAAACTCTCTAAATTTTGTCCTACACATACTAGACCTCCCTCTAACAACATCATAGGGTCATTTTACCTTAATTTGAAAAGCTCTAACAGTAACTAACTAACTAAACTACCTGACATACCCTCACATCCACTTAGAGACTAGAGTATTAATTTCAAATCTATCTATCAATCATACATAAACAAATTCATGAATTATTGACAGTAACAAGATTCATAAACCACTAACACGATCATTCATGGTGAAACAATAACATGCTTTAAGTAAGAAGTCTTATATCCGTACTAATAAAGTTTCACATAAGATATAATTGAGTGCATACATCAGATTTCAAATCTGTATTAGGTCTAACTTCTTATTAGATACATCATAGATTACCAAAACACAAACTCCTATACTTGGCAATATGATTACATGATGATGCTATACAAAAGAATAACAAAAATTAGCATCTATCATAAGTTAGATCAACCCAAGTGTAGCATTCCCCACACAAAGTCTCAGCTCATGGATGTTCATCTGCTTGCTTCCTTTTATAAATAGTTAGCCTATGAAATAGGGTGACATGCAAATCTCAATAACCAAAAGTAAATTCCATTCATATGCTTCAAATTAATCAACATATATGCATTAAATCATACAAGTATTAGAGACAACATAATATTAGCAAAATGTAATAGTTGAGCTACCAATGATCATTATCCCATACTAGCAATCAAACATAACATGTTAAAGGCCACTAACATCGGGAGAGACCTATCCATGGCACCAACTTTCTAATGAACACAACTTGGGCTTAATGCATACAAGAGTCTGATCACAACTCGGTGCTCGATCGAAGCATGATACACAGGTGGCAGCTACACCACAGCTCCACCACAGACTCACAAGGTCCAATACAATATATTCGATAGCCAACCATTCATTTAGCATTTAAAATCATACATGTGTAGTAGATATAAGATTAAATTGAACATATGTAAGGAATAAAAGTTAACCCTAGTTACCTCACTCAAATGAGTTAAATTCTAAAGCCAAAGATGAGTCCCCACATTTTAAAGATCTTAAATCAAATCAAGCATATCCTTAGATGTTAATTGTAACATAAATAAGATACTACAATATTGAAGCATCATAAACTACCTAAAGAACGCTTACTCAGTCACTACACAACTCTAAATTTAGATTTAATGTTCCTCACACCAGAACCTCAAGATACCTCTTAATTTTCTAGGTAAATTCACACAAAATTAATGCCCATATTATAAATCTACTCTAAGAGTCTCAAGCTAGTAGAAAATACATCAAAATGGGAAGGAAATACTTACCTAACAGTACCTCTAGCCTCAACCTCTGAAAATTCACAATGGAAATACCAAACAAGTTTTAGTTTTAGGTGGAAGATGAAAAAGCTCCAAATGAGAAACCAATCAATTCAAATTGAAGAGAAAGAAGAGATGATTAAGTTATATATAAGTTACCTTGGTTAAATCTTTACTCTAGGAGTGAAAAATGATGGAATTATGCCAAGAACACCAACCTCTCTCCAAGACCTCCGAATTTTTTCCTTGCCTTTTGTGTCTTTTTTGTAGAATGGGGAGGAGGTTAAGTGTATTTAAGGTTTAGATGGGTTTAAGTTGGGTTGTGGGCTGACCCAAAGGCTCAAATCCAAGTGGGGTTCAGATTTTAACTTGTTGGGCTAAACATTATAGATTGGGCTGTAGAATTTTTAAAGTTAGGGATGAAATGTGCTGATCTAATAGCTCAAGACCCATTTGGACTCACTTCCCCAAGTTTGGACTAAGGTTAAATGGGCTCTTTTCTTACTTAAATTTACTCTTAAGTTTTGGGCTTTTAGAAAATTTAAGTTGGGTTTACAAGAAAACTAGTATTGGGTTCTCCTACTAAGCTCATGACATGATTAGGCTTTTATATTAGGCCCTAAGCATAATTCAATTAATCATAAGACCCAAATTAATGTCCACCTCTCTTAATTAATTTTTATAATTAAACCATATCAATTTTTAATTAATCATAATTATCCTTAATTAATTTTAGGGTGTTACATTATATGCGTAATGCACATGGATTAAACAATAATATAGTTAGCCTAACAATTGTAGCTAACAACTTTGAGATTAAGTCATAAATGATTTAGATGATTCAGTAGAATAAGTTTGAAGGCAGAGTTTTGGAAGATCCAAATGCTCATTTAACTTGCTTCTTGAGGATTTGTGATACCATTGAGATAAATAAAGTTTTTATAGATGTAATTAGGCTCAAATTGTTTCCATTTTCACTCAGAGATAAAGTTACTTTGTGGTTGGATTCCATGCTTGCTTAGTCCTTGTCAACATGGGGTAAACTTTCACAAGCCTTTTTGGTAAAGTATTTCCCATCAGGCAAAACATCATGATTAAAGAGTGATAATCAGAGTTTTGTTTAGCATGATGGGGAATCTTTACATGATGCTTGGGAGAGATTTAAGGATTTGCAAAGGTATTGCCCACATCATGGTATTTAAGATTGGATGTTAGTGTAGATTTTTTTATAATGGGTTTAAGCAATTCCTTAACATTAATTTGGATGCAGTTGCTAGCAAATCCTTAGTGGCCCTTCATGCTAATGAGGTAGTTGATATTATTGAAGAGATGGCTACAAATTATTATAACTGCCCAAGTCAATGACACAGAAGTATAGTCAGTGTTATAGAGATGGAAATCATTAATGCATTGGACAACAAAATTGATTTTAAGTTTGACATGCTTATAAAGAGGTTTGATCAAATGAATGTCAATACAGTCTTTAATTCTCCATCCTACCTAGGTTACAAACTTTGTAGTGGTGATCATCCATATAATGAATGCTAGGATAACTCTTACTCTTTAGGGTCTTGTGTGACTAATCAAGTGTAGTATTTTTCAAATAATCCTAAATAATAGAATAACCCTTATTTAGCTACTTACAATTCTAGAAGGTAAAATCACCCTAACTAAGCTTGGGGAAATTAGAATTAGCATTATCTAAGGAACTTAGGAAATTAGGGTAGACCTTCTAGACCATCTTTCCAACCTAGGAGGATTATGTGACAATAGTTTACCAAACCTATGAGGATTCTGGTCTTTGAGGCTAAACTGTCTGAAATCAAATTAGTCTCTAAGACTAACTGATCTATAAATACTATCCTAGGCCTTCATCTCATAAGAGATTTGATGTGCTGTAACTCTAGGCTCTTAGTAACTCTATGGGATCTATTGTGACCCCTGGATCTACAGAGCCCTGCTAGGGTCTGTTATGACCCGCTGAACTATGTTGGGATCTACTATGATCTATCTCTGAGAGATTTCAAAACCTAAGATCACTATCTAAATAAATAAATTCATACTAAACTCATTCTCACTAGGTCTGGCAACTATTAAACTTAATTTTTTAGGCTAAACTTAGATATGCCTATTATGCTCTTCTGAATGCTGTCTCATTTTTATAACAATCCTATAGTAATTATGTGACACCATAGTTCATTAGCCTCCTTAAAACTTTACTTATGCTTGATTTCATGTTAAGAGCTTGATTTAGCACTTTCACATAGAAAAATAAAAAAATTAATGAATAAATTTGCATTACGTAGGACTTTAAAATTTCACTTTTTGCTCCGTGGACCTCGCAAACTCCCCAATATCATTCTCTACTCATATTACATCTAATCAAGTCATAAACACCATGAAAAATCACACCAATTTTGGGTGAGAAGCTACACACCAAAAAATGCAAAGATGCTCTCGGGTCCAAATTTCATATTTTTGACATCAACTTTGGAAAATCATAATTAATTTTAGAAAAATCAAAATCAAGTAAATTGATAGCTTTTTGGAAAGCATTGAATGTCAAATATAACTAAAAATTATTCCAGGCTATGGAAACATCAACTGGACCATGATTAACAATAGAATAACACCAAAGGTCCAACTGTCCAGGTTTGCTATCACAAGTTACTAATATAAGATTAAAAAATTTATAACTAATTTTAGAAAAATCAAAACTTAGCAAACTATACCACTCTAGAAAGCTATAGATGTTAAATGGAGGTAAAAATAACTATAGACCAAAACAGAAGCGTTTAGCCTATGAAAATCGATAGAATAGTAACAGAGATCCTGCTGCATCCCTGATACTAATATGGAATTTCAAAAATTTGGTTCTCCCTCTATAGACCTCCAAATAAGATGATCTTAATGGTCACAAAAATCTTATCATGTCTAGTTTATACCTATAAAATTTCATAATCATTGGACACCATTTGCCCCACTGATGACATAGAGAGAGCAACAGATCATATTAATAGTACATTTGCCAATTGTATCAAATTTTGCCAAATTTGAAAAATCATAAAAAAATTCTCTAGAGCTCCAAATTAGATGTTATTTATCTCCATGGAAAGCTCTAGGTAAGGCCTATATGCATGCCAAATTTCATGTCAAGACTAGTTTATTTGGTTAAGTTTTGACATAGCTCAAAAATATGAAAATTTTGGTACCATATAAGGGTCAAACTTGTTCCAAATTGCCTCCTAACCACTCTACCACACCTTGAGCACATTTTAAAGCATAAACATATCATGTATAAGCTTCCCAAGTGGTCTAAACTACCATACTTGTCAATTTCACTATGCCATATGCATAATTACACATTCAAGAATGGGCTCTCAAGTGGCCAAATCACATTTTCTCATTTATTTGCCTTTAACTTTGGTTCATACATTATATTTACATACTTTTGCATTTGCCCAAGGGCTTACATCTAAAAAATAATACATAAATATAAAATTTGACATATAAATACATCAAAAGCTACACTAATGTCAAAATATAGTCAATCATGCTCCTTGACTTCTACTTTTGTCTCCTTGGGCTCCACCTAGACATGGTGAGATGGGGGGTGAGATTCAAAGAATCTCAATAGTTCAAACACCCATTTAAGTAAGCAACCAAGACATATAATCATATCAAGGAATGCAAGTTTGCATCCAACATAGACAAGAATCATTCAATCCATAATTTTCATACCATAACAACATGTCACAGTTAAGAACAAACTCTAAAGACTTTTGGTCTAGCCTCATCTCATTTTTAGGATTTTTGGATTAGCCTCACCCTTGGTCTAGAGACTTTTGACTTAGCCTCACTTATCCTTGAAACTTCATCCATTCCTAGGGACTTTTGGCTTTACCTCACTTATTTCAAGAGACTTTTGGCACAACCTCACCCTTAGAGAACAATCCACATTAAAAAAGCAATTCAAGAAAACATAATGGTACCATAGCAACAAGGCAACATCAAATGGCATGTCTTATGATGCAAATACACATACAAGCATTCAATGGCATTCATTTAACCAAGAATGCATACAAGAAGGAGTGGATAGCTACCTTGGTGTAAAATACAAGTCTTTTTCCTTGACTATTCTTCTGCCCTCAAGGTTACACACTTGCAATTATATGGATCTTGATTTCTTTGGCCTTGACATAATAAATAGGATCCAATTACATTCTTGAAACAAGTTTTTGCATTATATACACACTAAGGAAGCACACTTTGTTCCATGGTCACATATTAGTTCCATAAAAGGCCTAATGAAACAACTACCATAATTCAAGATTTTAGCTCCATTTTCTTCTTACATCTAGGCCTCTTGACTCCATTTAGACTCTTTAGAGCTATCACACAATCATTCCTAAGAGCTTAGATACATATTGCTTCTTTAAGTTACAATATGTAACCTATAGCTCTAACTCCCAATTTATAGCTTCTAAGTTTTTCCCATGGCTTCCTCTCATCTTCTTCCATCATATATAATCCTAAACTAAGCTTAGAAAAAAATTAAAACACTCCCTAAGTCTTTCAAGCTCTCTAGGCTGAGACATAGGAGGCATTCTGGACCCTTAAAGTTTGCAATTTTTCCTTGAAGAAAGTGGCACTTGGAAGTCTTTCTAGGGGTCTTATGAACTCAAATAAACACTCACATAAGCTTGGATATCCTTAGACAAAATCATATTTTAGGATATGTTCAAGGATCCCTAACTTTGTTATCTTGAATTTTACTAGGTTTTCTTCAAGTTTCTTTGCATTTTCTAGCTTATCAAACTCTAAATCATAGGTTTCACACTTGGTTTGGTTCACAAATAGTCCCCCCTTCGCTGTCCTACATGAGGCTAAGACACATCGAAGGAGAAACAACAAGAAATAAGCATGGAAGGCATTGAAGTTACCTTGGTTTCTAGGTTGTTTCAAGTGCTTTCTCCTTTGCTATAGCTTCCTTCTTGAAATTCTAATCTTCCTTCTATAAACCAAGCTCAAAACAATCCTAAATAAATAACCAAAACCATAGGAAGAAAGGTTAGGAGAAGAAGAATAACATTAAAGAAGGAAGAACCATGAAAATCCTCCATTTTCTTGACCTTTTCTTGGAGTTTTTCTTCCTCTTTCCTCCTCCCTCTTGTGCATTTCTTTCCATTATTCTTCTCCTCTATTTTGAGCAGAAAAGAAAGTTGGTTAAATGGGGCAAAAGTGGGATGCCACTTATTAATCAAGAAGCTTCTTAGTTTTGTTCTTTAAAAATGTCACTTATGTCCCTTCTCTTGGCTAATTCATTTAAGGCTCATTTTAAATCCTTTTGGAGAACCTTCTTTTCCATCATGAAATTTAGATCCTCTAACTTATAAAATGACTTTGGAATCACTCAATTTGGATTTAAAATCTTCTCAAACAAAACGATCAAAGTTTGGGTTAAACGATATTAAAAAACATACACCGAAGGGGTTTTTACTGTCCTGAGAGTTCCCATGATTTTTAGGACTTCTGAGAACATTGAAAAGCTCAAATTTTTTATTTAAAAAGCCCTCCTGTGAGTTTTCCAAAAAGTACACATATTTACGAAAATGCTATTATACTTTCAGCAATTTTATTAAACCACTTTGGCTCTAGTTTTTGGGCAACTCAACACTCAAATCCTTATTTTCCATCATTTAAAATTTTATTATAATTTTATTTGGCCTTAAATCATTCATCTTAAGGGACTTGCTTTTATAATTGACTCATTTCGGTGTTTTTACGAAATACTGAATATTACAAATTATACCTCAAAACATTTTAATATTTACTTGTTATTCCCTATGAGATCATTAATCTTCCCACTTCTAGTCTTATCATGCTTTCTTTCTTTATCTAGCTTACATTGTTTTACTTTTTTTACTTAATGATGTAACTCAAACTTATATTGTACATGAATCATTCTGTCTGTTCTCTTTTATTTTGTAATGTCTGACTAGGCTTATATTTTACATTCAAGTGCCTTTAGCACAAGTGTGCACTATATCTCATAATGCATCTCATACATTTACATATATCCAACTCCTTTTGTAGGATAAGTTTCACACACGAGTCCCTTTGACATTTAACTCTAATTATCTCATAAGGGACCTATGCCATGTTCACTAGATTCATACTATTCAATTTCTAAAACTTTAGTGCTTTAGATACTTTTAATTTACATTCCTCTATTTTTAGAATTCCTTCTCAATACTTTTCTTACAGTTTTAGTATTTATCATAATCTCTTAGCTTCCTTTCTTTAGTTTACTCTTTAACTTAACTAACTAGGTTATTTTTTTATACTCTGTATGGTTAATGCTATTATTTGCTATGCACTTTAGTTACATTACTATTGAGCTTGCCATGCCTAATATCATGTAACACTCGTGAGAGAAAGTAAACTCTTCCCTTGATCTCTCACATATATTTTATACTATTCGAAGGTTGTCTTATGTTGCCTTGTTATATCTACTTAAGGCATTACATCATACTGTATAGATAGGTATACCAAGGACAACAGTACTTTCTAGTGTGCCTAACTATGTTACTTTTTCATTTGTTCTCAATTTGATTATATCCTTGGCTCTGACATTGCTACATTCTTTCTCTTTAACTCTTACTGTCGTTTTACCCATATGAAAAGGGTTATCTTTTCTTATATTCAATGCCTCATTAGTTCTTTATCTATTAATACTCAAGAGCTTGCTTTTACTTTCTAGGTTCACCCTAGCTCACTTGTTTCTATAAAGATCAAGAGGGTTTGGTCCATCTTATTCTTATCCTTTAGTCTTCAACTAAATCGTTCCTTTTAGAAGGAACTCATTCTATGTAAACCCTAGAGTTTATATTTCTTAGAGCTCCTAAACTTATATAGTTATTCTTCTATATTTTGGAATTCACCAACTTAATTCATTCTAAATTTTCTATAGCTTTCCTAAAATTATTAAGGCACTACTTGCTTGTGTCAATTCACTTCTTCATTCTAGTAAAACATTAGGATCTCTTTTATTTAGGCTTTCTTTCTTCACCCCTAAGAGCATAATTTACTAGTCTTAGGGCCTTACCGACTCAATTTAGTTCACATGTTTTTAGTTGTCTTGAATTTATTTTATTGACAATTTTATCTCCAGCTATTAGTTTAGCTACTCATATGCTTTTACATCGTATTTATCTCATACTAGGGAAACTCATCTAATTTTGAGGTGAGTTCCTTTCCTTTATTAGGCTCTAGCTATTAATTCTTATTAGCTTTCTTTCATGTTCTTGAAATTTTAAATTTAAGGGCCTTATCTCTTACAGAGATGCTGACCACTAACTGTGTGGTCTTCTAATTTATTACATCTTACTTTCTTTTTATCAAGAGAAAACCTTCTTCTGATTAACTTTCTAAGCCTTGTCCTCTTAGACTTAGATTCTCTCTTTTACTTGTCTCATTTTGTATTTGGATTTCTATTTATTATCATTCTCAAGCTACAACTCATAACTTAGCCTAAGACACTTTTCTAGTTAAGGGTTTTATTGAAGTTTTCTAGATAGTAGTTTACTATGGATCTAGCTAACTCACTTGGCTTGTTGTATGTTACCACTGGATTTTCTTAAAATTTTCTCGTCTAATCTCACTCCCTTTTCTAAATCTAATGGTGGACCTTAATAATTTTGGTGTCATTTCGAGTATCAGACTTTCCTCAGTATATGACACTGAACTACCCACATTCCTTTTGGTATACGTTGCCTTTAGGGTATACTCTTCTTAGGTTCTCATAACATTTTCCACATGTCTTAGCCTATTCTATAAGCCTATCACTTACTACCATACAGGTTAGCATTTTGAGTTGGAGTTAATGCCTTAGAGACGATCTCTACAACCTCTATTACTCTTGTATGTACTCGTCCTCATTCTAAACTACTGCTATTTTCTGAAATACTTTGGGCTCAATCACAACAATCCAATCTCTTTCTTAGACTTATATACTAGGCCCACTATTCTCTCATTACTTATTTAATCACTATCAACTTCCTGAATCTATCTTTCATCTCTTTCTAACTATGGGCCTTTGACTTTCTCTTTTCTACCTTACCCATAGTAATGTACTTTTCTTGTTAGCCTAAATATGACTAACAAGGCCTTCTGTTCGAGATACACTCCAATACCTAGTACTTCTTTTCTGACTACATAATCCAAACCTTAACTATCTTTGTATTCCACTCATCATTAAGGCTAGAGGACTCTACAGTCTATATTACTCACTCATTAGCCAGATGATGGATTGAAACTGGACAAGACTTGATAGAATGAGACTTGTGAAATCTAGCTCACGAGGATAGTTTTCTAGACTCTTTAGTTTATCTAAGTATCTGAGTGTCACAGTTAAGAAGAGTAACTCCCCCTCATTTTCCCTTTTAACTCATTTCTCTTATAGTGGTAGTCTCATTCCCCATTGTGCTGCATCATCACCTGCTGTTGGTCTAAGCAAAACATTATAATCTACATAGTTGCTAGCTTAGGATTCATAAGCTCTGCTCTAACTAGCCTTCCACTCTAAAACTCATCATTCTAATATAGACCAACTAAAATTTTCAACACATATTTAAGCATATCACATACTTACATACCACGATTTTGCATCCAAAACCTCCATGTAAATCAAAACATACCTTATAATTCTTAACCTTGAGCCATACATGAGGCTACAATATTTGAACTATTGCGTTGATACTAACAAAAATGTCATACCTAGCCTTATTTAATTCATTCATACCATTCATTGACTTTATCAACAAAACCACAATCATTACTATGTTTCCAATGGCAAAAATCAATCTATTTACATGCTAATCAGATCTATAAGGGTCAAATTTTGAATTTTTCTTTTTCTTTATTCCTATCATCATAAACAAACTTGGTTTGATTGATTAGGTTAGAAAATATGCATCAAAAGCATAAGAAACATGTATAACCCAAAATGCACTATTCACATTCTATATTAAAATTTAAAAATTCATAACTTGAGCTACATAACTCTGATTTATGCAAACTTGGTGGCTAGGAAAAACTTATAATTTAAAGAAATGTTTATATTTAGCTACAAAGTTTATTTTGTATACTACAGGAAGTTCCATTTTTTTATTAATGGGATTGGCATCGGTTTATATGGTTCCAATGAACCAACATTAAATTTTGAAACATAAGCTAATCAATTGTATCCTGTGGCACTGGAAATAATATTCTATATTGGATTTCTTTTTGCTTTTGCTGTTAAATCGCCTTAGGAAAAGCTTTCCATCGAGCTAAAAAAAATATGTCAATGTCTCTAGTAAACTAAAGTAATCGTTTAATAGCTATTTTGCTTCAATCTCTCCTATCCAAATAAAAAAAATGGAAGATTTAGTTACGATTAAAAATAAAATTTCTATATCTTTCTCTATGGATCCTTTACTCATACTCAAAAAATTGGGAATATTGATCCCAATCAAAAAACTTATGTTTTGTAATTTCATAATTCAATTTGTCAATTTCAAATTAATTCTTTTTTAATATAAATTATGATAACATATATTATTCCACGAACAAGTAACGATCGGACGATAGTAAAAAGTCATAGCCAAACCCGTCGCTACTTAGACTAAAAACAAGTGTAATTCCTCCTAAACAATAAAATATGTTGACATGAGGAGGAACATATTTACTATAAAAGGTCCTAGCCATAGTAGGTGAGAAGCTATATGACTCAACTCTTAGCATTCCCTGGGGGTTCTTGATTAGTGCTGAGCTAACTATATTGCAAAGTTGTATTTCTTTGGTTAATAAGATCCAAAAGGTTTATCGATCCCAGAGGATGCAGATCCATAATAGCTTTTAAAATTTCAAGAGCAACTGAATTTGTTTGGCCTTTCAAAAACACAACCAAATCTAGACAGTGTGAACAGTGATAGACCAAATCTACATAATTTCCTAAATTTAAAAATTCATAAAATATTATATAGAACTCCAAAAATTCTTGTTCTTAGCTTATTTGAAAGCTCTATACAAGATCTAATTACATGCAAATTTTAGCCCCTACATTAGGTCATTTGGGTTATTTTTGGTTGAGGTGCAATTTAGGACTTTTTGGACCAAATTTTTTATTCAAAAGTGATATAAATGGATTCCAAATTGCACTATTCCACTTTGAGCAAATTTCAATTATCCTAAGCATGCAATCCATATGGTCTAACACATAAAATGGGGTTTGCATAAAAATATGACCTCTCAAACCCCAAATATGCGTAAGAACCACCATGCCACATATTTATACATAATGGTATGAAAGGCTCACTTTTACCTCAGTTTGACAGACATTGAAGTACTCTAGCTCATACATGTGTTCTTATTACAAACATCACTAAATACATTAAAGTTCATCATACATACATCAAGTTTCCATCTATGTAATAATACTTTGTACAAATATCATTCTTTCCATTACAAAACATTGTTACATAGTCTCCAAGGGTCTAATTCTTCTCTATTTCCTTCTTTTTGTTTGGAGAGCTTGAAATAGTTAGTGGGAGTACATAGGTGAGATTTTGAAAAGAATCTCAATAGCTAATCTCAACCAATCCATACATACATGAACAATATAAGGAAATGCAATGCATGTGGTGCAATAATGTTATTCAAATATCTCATGCAACTCAAATGCAACTTTTAACATGAAAACTCTTTTCTCATCAAACCATGGCATCAAAACAAACTAGTTAGGCTCAACTAAACTCAACTTGGGGCTAAGGAAGAGTTACTACACTCAATTCTATACTATAAAGAGCTAGGAGTCGAAATCATGCATAAAAGTCATAATATGAAGCATATCAAGATAAAACTCATAGATACATTAAGCAATAACACATATAAGCATCTCAACTCAATCAAGCATTGAAATGCATGCAAGATAAGGAGATAAAGCTACTTTAAGACTTGTAAGGTTTCAAGACACCACTAACCCACTTGCTATTAATTTTTCTCTTGTCTTTCTTTCACTTGACACCCACACTTTAGTGAGTTTAGGCTAGCTTGGGCTACACATAGCAATTATAAGGCAAATTACTCCATTTGGATTCATTCTAGGTCTCATTATCTTCATTTAACTCATTAAAGCCTAATATGCAATTTAAGGTTAGTTTAGGTCCAATAGGAAGCAACCCTTGGTTTTTACTTTCTAAACCCCCAACTCTCACTTGCTATGAGTCTTATAACTTTTAAAAAAACTTATTTGAATCATTATATGCTTGGTTAAAGATGTTTAAGACCAACTTTCTTCTTTAACTCTATTTAGGCTTTAAAATTTCAACTTTCAATTTAAAACTCTTAAATTCAATCCAATGATTCTATAGTTATTTATTCATCATATCTAAGTCTATTAAATCATTGGAATCCAAGAAAACACTCCCCAAGTGCTTCAAGCACTCCTTGGCCGAAATCATACACCTATGGAAGCCCATTAAAGTTTTATTGGTTTCTTCTAGGATTTTAATACATGTAGATGTTCCTTGGCTTCTTTCTAGCTTAATAATGAATTCATATAGCTTAAAATGCCTTCTTGTAATTCCAAAACCCTTAAGGTGCAAAACAAACCCTAATGGCCACAAGTTGCATTATATAAGTTTTTAATGAATTCTATTGGTTCCATCTTATTCTTTTCACTCCTAAACCTCTAATTTTGGCATGTCTTAGTATAAAACATTCTAATGTCCTAGGTCTGGCTAAATTAGTGAGGGAATAGAAGAACAAGAAAAAGCAAACACCTTACATCATATCATACCTTAATGGCTTCCTTTTTCAATGGAGAATTTGGTGCGACAACTAGTTTCCTCAAATACTCTCCTTCTTCGAAAATACTAGCCATTAAAATGTTTCTTTTAAGAAGTTAAAACCACTAAAAGAGAGTGTTTAGAAGGGAGAAGAAGATTAGTGAAAGAAATACCATGAAAGGTGCATATTTACTTACCTAAAATGGCTTCTCTTTTCCCTTTCTTCTTCCTTTCTCTTCTGCATCCTTGGTTCTATTCAAAACTTCTCTAGGTTAGTTTCGAGGGGGCTAGTGGCATGGTTGACCTGATATAAGGGAGAATGAGTGATTTTTATAACAATTACAAAATTCCCATTACATCTCGCAACTTTGATAGCTTAGTTTAGGCTCATTTTAAATATTTTTTTAGTATCGTCTTTTCCATATGAAAATTAGGTACTCTAATTTATTAAAAATATTTACTTTCAAACTTATGAAATTCAAAACTATCCCAAATTATTTAATCAATGTTTAGGTCAACTGACAGTCTAAAATGTACACTGAAAGGGTTTTGGTCATTTTGATGATTCCTATAGTTTTTAGAGTCCCTGAAAATCATAGTGAGTTTTATTTTTTCATTTAAAACTTTCATCTTTGAGTTTTTAGGAAGTTGCCTGAAATTATAGTTTTGCCACTACCTTTTTTATTTATTTTGTTTAGCCACTTCAGCTCTGATTTCGAGCCATTTCTAGTTTCTTATCCTCATTTATGGATGCCCAGATTATCATTCTATCCTTAATTCATATTGCTTTAAGGTCCTATTTCACTAATCTCTTGATCTTATTTTAGTCTTTGAAGGACTGGATGTTATAATGGCTATGTATGAGAGAGATGTAAAGTCACTTGATATGCATAAATTATAAAAATATCACAGCCTATGTACAATTTGACTATTGAAGTAAAGAGATGTGTAATGCCATTATCATAAATAACATATACATCGTAATCGTATGTTGTATAGATTGATGAGGATAGTTCTCTTATACAAGTAATCACTTTTAATGCTCATCAAAAGTGAGTAAAGATGAGACATTTAGTTTACTAATGTGAGGCAACAAAAGTGCTAATGTGGCAAAGGAGGAACATAAAATATAAATATGTTGCATCGATAAGAGGAAAAAAAGTTCAAGATGAGAACCGAGGATGCAATTATATGGATTGAATTATGGATACCCACCATCCATAATACTTGTAATTAGATGCGAATTATCTTCTAAGTGCCATAGAAGGTAAGAGAAATAGTAGAATTTAAGTTAGGCATTATGCATCTAGATTAAGATCTATATTGTGTTGATAAATGAATTGAATCAACATATGCTATTATGAAATGAGAGAAACACTATAGTGTATAATTCATACTATATGTGCTTAATAATTGTAATTGGGAAGCAAATGAACAAAATTCATGCTTTATTATTTTAGGAGTCTTAGAAAGGAACGAACCTTTCATTGATACCCTTATGACTTTCACAATATCATAAGGAGATAAGTTAATGTTTGCTGCTTTAGTATACATCATATAGTTATGATAATTTGACCTAGATGAGTATTGCTAGAAAAGTAATTAGTTTTAATTTAACTGATATATAGGTGAAAAGAAAATTACTTGAAATATAAATAGTTATGCTAGTGCTTAAGGTACACTTATTATGAAGTTATTATATTAACATTATAAGTGAGGATACTCTACATATAAGAAAACAATCTAAGTAAGATTAATCTTAAAAGGAATTAGATTTGTTGTGAGTATAGAATAAAGTGTATATGGGTAAATCTAAGATATTTAAGGCACATTAATAAATATATATATATATATAAGAAATGCATTTCTTATGTTGATCCTATAATAGGATCTCTAATGTAAGAGCTCTCAAATAATTTACCTAAGAGGTCACAGTAGAACACTTAGTATAAAAGTGTAAGAGAAGTGAAAATTTATATGTTGGTTATTCCATCATGTACAAGTGGGAGATGTTAGAAAATTAGTCACCCATGATGGGCTAACCCATGACCTGATGCAACAAACCAATTTGTTTAAACGAATTAATTAATTACTAAAAGTAATTAATTCATTAATAATTAAATACTTTGATTTTCAATTTTAAATTCAAAATGGGTGGTCAATTGTTTTTAAGTTAGGTTGTTTATTGAATATAAAATTAATTGATGAAAAAAGGTTATTTAGTCTCTTTCTTCCATAAGATAGAAAATACACAACTTCTCTTCAAAGGAGAAGTAAGACACAGACAAAGTAAACAAAACAATGGTTCTTCTAAGAAGTTCTCTCTCCATCTACATCCCTCAAGACTATGGTGAATTCACTGTAAACAAAAAGTCAAAGTCCCTCTGGTAATTTTTTTCCAAACTTGATAAGCATGATTTTTATACATTTTAATCCTTTTGACTTAAACATTTTAGTATCCAAATATGGCTTTAAGAGTCTAATTAGATGAAATTTGATTTTAGTAGCCATTTTCTATATTTAAGGAATTAAGTTACAAATTATTGGATTTTAATGCTTAAATTTATCTGAAATAATTTTTTGTGAATATTCTTATTTGATTTTTCTCACTTCTTTGTGCAGAATTTTAATATGTAATTGAAGCATTTGAATAGAAAATTAAATTGAAGAAAAGCAAGTGAGGAAGAGATAAAAATAGAAAGGGACTTGAGCTTGGGTTGACGTGTTTGCTATGGGCTGGATAGAACATGGAAGAAGCTCTCACATGAAAGAGTTGGGAATATAAATGACGTGGAAATGATGCATGTGACCATGGGTTCATGTATTCTGTCCATGTACAACTCAGGCAACACATAAAAGGGCAAAACGTGGAGCTATGAAGCATGTAAGGAACAGAAAATAAAATTAAATGAAGCATAGGGAAATTAAGCTACGAGTTTTTAGAGCTAAAAGCAGCCATGTGGAAGAATTACATGTATGAACTGGAGATTAAAGAGAAAGAAGGCACAAAGCCTCGGGCTATAGCATTTACAAGAAAGCTAACGTAGAAAATGAGTTAGGGAGAAGTTTAGGCCATAAATACACACACATGCAAGCTACGTTAAGTGAATGAAGGTAAAGAAGAACTGCTGAGCTCGAGACACATGAAAAGAAGCTCTAGAACAATGCAGCAACTACAAGGCTCAAGATCTACGTGCATGTGAATGATACAACAGTGAAGAAGCCAAGCAGAATGCATAAAACGAGCTAAGAGTTTCAGCTGGAATGAGCTGCACGAGGAAGCTCCAGAACGTGAAAAGCTTGCATGAAGAGAAGGCTGACGTGTTTGCTTCTGGTTGAGGAGGAGACTCAAGCAGAAAAGCCACGGGTATAGAGCTGGGATGAAGGCAAGATGAAGGGAGACGCTGGATCGAGAACTGAACGAAAAAGGCGAGCTTAACATGAAGAAGCAGCTGCATGCAGAAGCTACGCCTTTAACACGTTAGAAATGGTGCTGAAAGGGAGCTGGGCTGGATGTATGAACTGAGATGGAGTTAAGAGAACAAACATGCCCAAGAAGCCTCTGTTTTTGAGTTTAAGAACAGAGCAAGCAGCAACATCTAGCAGAAACACGAATGAGCAGAAGGAGCTATGCATGCGTGCATAAATGAAGAGCAGCCCACGTGAGTTGCACTCATGCAGCTCCAGAATAGCAGAATGCTCGAGTCTATGGACAAACGCATGAAGACGCTGAACTGGGCAGAACCATGCATGAAGAACAATGTCTATAGCTCGAGAAAGGCAAGCTGAACGAGAAGAAGCGAGAGGGAGGAAATGCATGAAGAAGAAGATGCAAAGGAACACGTGGGCTAACATGGAAATAAATGAGCTAGGAGCTGGAGTTAGAAAAGGGCAGCTCGAGAGGGAAGAATGAACTGCATGAAATAACAGAGCATGAGCTGAGGGAGGAGACGTGGAGAATGCAAACACACGAAAGAAGAATAAGCTGGCACGTGGTTTTTAATGAAGAAAGGAGTTTATTTCATTCACGCCTCTACACTTTATTCACGTCTCTCCAAGTCTGTCACGCCTGCACATATTTAGATATCCTAGTCCATTCATGCAACTCCATTCATTCGCCTATATATATCCTTCGTCCCATTCATCCAAGAGGCACCATTCATCCACCATTCATCAACCATTGACACACCATTCATCGTCCATCCATACACCATCCTCTTCTCATCCCCATTCCATCCATCCATCTCCACATCCCATGAAGCTTTAATTCATCTTGAGGCTAGCTAGGAGGAAGCTCTTGGAGAAGCTTGAATCCATGGAGAAAATTCAGAATTTTGGCTAATGATTTCTCTATTTTTCCTACACTTTTTCTCTTTCATTTATTGTCTTGGTTAAGATATATTTGATAAGGAATTTGTGTAATTATAATTAGTGGCTGGTTAGACACTGATTAGGAAGTATTTTTGTTGATTAATTAATCTGATTAATTTCAATATTATCTGAATTCCCATGTATGCTTCGAAGGTGTTCGATAAAATACATGAGTGAGCTTAATTGTTTAAATTGAAGATTCCTTAATGTTTAGTTGGTTAATTAAATATTTAGGATGATTCAGAGGCTAATCAATTAGTTAATCAATCAAATTAGATGTTCATTGATCTTAGAAACAAGATTTAACAATTTAATTTGGATGTGAGGTTTCAATTCAACATTAGATCGTTGATTTCTTGATTCTTGCGTGGTTACTCAAGATAAATTGTTATGAACACGATTGGGGACTCTTAGGCCAGAATTAATCACAATTAGATTAGGATAAGGATAGTGGATACCAAGGGACGAATCCAAAGCTAGTCACAAGACCATCTTTCATTCATAATTCATCCAATTAGATAGTAATTAGGAATTTTAATTCAATTTAGTTTTTGCTTAGTTTAATTAAATCAAAACCCCCTTAGTTTAGGAATTTTTAGAGTCTTTTAATATTTGGAAAACTCAATTAAACATTGAACGCTAATTCCAAGGGAGATGACCTAGGTTGTGCCATTCGCTACATATTTTATCAACCTAGTATTATTTTGAGGGTTGTACGACAAGCCACTCAAAACTGCATGAGATAAAAAAATTGACAATTATTTACCAGAATCCTTCATTGAATTTAATATATATTTTAAAAGGTTAGCATGTAAAATGCCTTTAAAGGAATACAAAATATTTATTATGTAACTATTTTTTAAAAAACTAATTTCAATTTATGGAAGTTTTAAAAAATAAAAAATAATTATATAATAAAATGGATTTAAAATATAGTTGTGATTTAACTATCAAAGAATGATTAGTTAAATAATAAAAAAGTAAAAATAGATTCAAAAAGTTATAAAATTGAAAAGCATAGTAATTTAAAAATAAAAAGTTTTGATGAGTCTTATATAATTTTAAGTATTTAATTATAAAAATCAACAAAATAAACTAGTTACAAGTTTTATCAATGAAATTTAAAATCTAAAATTATATAAGTTCTTTAGATGGAAAATGGGCAATGCCATGATGGGTTGAATCCGGCTATCTGAAAAGTCTTAAAACTAAGGGGATTACAAAAGGAAGTCCTCTAAATTG
Source organism: Erythrophleum ivorense (assembly GCA_026724425.1). Lineage (NCBI taxonomy): Eukaryota > Viridiplantae > Streptophyta > Magnoliopsida > Fabales > Fabaceae > Erythrophleum > Erythrophleum ivorense. Next base: position 14,505,543 of record JAIUCV010000008.1, on the reverse strand, counting down.
AATGATTAGAACCAAATGAAATTAGAGAAATAATATAAACATCCAAAAATGAGAATATAGGGTTAAGGTTAGCCCAGAACCAAAGCTAAATGACCAAACGGAAAGTCACGAAAAGCCAATGGCATTTTCGTAATTTTGAAAATTTTTTAGAAAACTCAAAGAAGGATCTTTAAATGGGATAATTGAGTTTTTCAAGGTTCTCAGAGGTTTTGAAAACTATAAGAACCCATAGAATGGTTTAAACCCTTTTGGTTTACATTTTTTAGCGTCAATTGACCAAAACTTTAATTGATTTGTTTGTGAAGGTTTTTAATCCAATTTAGGTGGATCCAAAGTTATTTTGTGAATTAAAGGACCTAAACTTCATGATGGAAAAGACGGTTCTCAAAAAGAAGTTGAAATGAGCCCAAATGAATAAAACCAAGATGAGGGACTAAATTGTAATTTTGAAAAGTTGCATAAATGAGCCCGTAGCCTGCTTAAATCATGTCCAATGCCCATTCTTCATAACCAACTTTCTCTAGTCTAAAATAGAGCTAAGGGTAGTTAGGAGTAGTGCACAAGAAGAGAAGGCAAGGGAGGAAGAAAACCAAGCAAAAAGTGTAAGAAATCTATAGTTTTTCATGCTTTCTCCTTCTCCAAACTTCTTCTACTCTTTCTCCTCTTTCCTCCTATGGTTTTGATGACTTAATTAGAGATGTTTCATGGCTGGTTTAGAAGGAGGAAGAGGAAATTAAAGGAACGAGTGAAAGCATAAGAAAGCTCCTTAGAAAAAGCTTAAAATCAATGTAACTTTCATGGTCTTCCTTGATTCTTCTTGGTTGTTCTCCTTGATCACATGTTCTGCTTAACAAGGTAGAGGCAAGGGTTTTAAAGCATAAGGATTTAGAATATGCCATTGGAATCAAAAGAAAAGCATTATAATTCAAGATATGTGACTTAAGGTTTTTGTTGCACCTAGAAAATTCTAAAGCTTTCTAGGGATAATCTAGTTTATGTGAGAGTATATATAAGTTCATAAGACATTTAGGAAGTTTTACAAGAGCCAATTTCATAAGAAAGAGTAACAAAACTCCATGGATCCTCACCTGGCTCCATGTCTCGTCTGAGAAGAGTCTAAGTACCTAGGGAGATTTTTCTTTGATTCTAAAGATAGAAATGGCCTAGACATGATTAAGAAACACCAAAGGAAGTATCAGTTTAAATTTAGAAGTCATGCTTATAAGATGGAAGTTTAGATTCCTTTTTAAGACATAAAGAAGCAACTTAAGTCTGAAATTGAATTGATGATAACTCTAATGAGTTCTAATGAAGTCATATGACTTAGATTGAATGAAAAATTGGAGCCAAGATCATGAACTCTAGGGATTGCTTCATTATGTCCTTATATGGAACCATCTTGATGTCATAAGAGAAAGTAAGCTTGCATAGAATTTATGTGAGACTAGAATTAGTTCCAATAATTGAATTGTGTTTTATTTGATGTGTCTAAGCCAAGCAAATCAAGATCCTCCTAGGTGTAGGTGTGTGGCCAAAAAAGGAAGTAAGAAAGCAAAGAAGAAAGTTTGTATTCTTGGCACAAGGTAGCTCTCTAACCTTTCTTGCATGCATGTCTTGGATGTTTGATTGTCATTGGATGCTTGTGTGTATGTTGAATTATGAGATATGTTTATAGCTATTGATTAAATGTCTTGGTACCATGATATTTTTTGGAACATGTTTTGAATGCAAGATGGCTTGAATGGATGAGGCTATGTTAAAAGTCTCTTAGAATGGGTGAGGATGAGCCAAAAGTCTCTAAGAGTGGGTGAGACAAAGTTAAAAATCTTAAGAAAGAGTGAGGCTAAGTCAAAAGTCCCAAAGAATTTGGGTGAAGCTAAACTAACATCCCTTAAAACCTATGTTTGACTTGTATGAGTTATGTGACTTGGATATATGTTTATGTATATTTATTAGAAGCTTTTATGACATGTTTGCATTCTTTAGCATGAAAATACATCATATATATATGTTTGAAAGGGTAAAGAGCTATTGGAATTCTTTGAATCTCACTGCTCTCCATATTATGTCTAATCATACCTAGGTAAGCCAAGTAAAGCAAGAAATAGGAGCCAAGCTTCTTGAAGAGCAGGACTTTGATAATAGAATAAGAAATTATGCATCTTGATGTCATAGTTTGTAACTATATAATATATATGTAATGTAAACTATAACACCATCATTTCTGACTCATACCCATCATCCTACAATGAGATGCTCATGTGAGGTATAGTAAGGATAAAGTGAGAATTTCCATTGGATTCGTACACTTTCTTGCATTGTGACATCGTTAAAAATTTATCGCGGTGTCACATGGACCATGTAAGCTCATGCTATGTATCCTCATATTTAATTGCACCATTACAACTCATTTCAATCCCAAAAACATGCTTTAAGCCCATGGAAACCAAAAAGAGATATGGAACATGTACATTCATTTTCAGCCAGACTTGGCCTCATTTTTGGGCAAATTTGGAAAATCGTAACTAAATCTAAAAAAATAAAAAACATGTAATCTTGGTCATTCTGAAAATATTGGGATGTTTACTTAATACTAAAAATATGTACAAGTCATAACATCCCATACACAGGACGTTTAACATGCGAATGGGTCTGGAGGTCGGATTAGTCCTGATGCTATCACAGTTTACTAATATAAACTTCAAAAATGTCCAACTAATTCCAAAAAAATACAATGCATGAAAATGATACCAATATGAAAATATGTGGATGTTAACTAGAGAGAAAAAATATCTCCAAATCAGTTCATGAAGCCAAACTCTCAGAAATTGATGGAACAGTACTTCTGGTCAGGTAAGATGACTAATACTAGGCAGAAACTTCAAAAATTCATATCTTCCTCTCTAGACCTCTAAATGAGGTGTTTCTAGTTTCTACAAGTCTCTATGAATGTCTAGTTTCTGCCTATAAAATTTTGTAGCCATTGGACCACGTTTGCCCCTTGGATGACATAATTACACAACTGACCAAATGAACAGTGTTGGTGCAAATCCGAAATTCTGATACCAACTTTGAAAAATCATAGAAAATTACATAGACCTCCAAATGACCTGATCTCTAGCTTCCAAAAAATATCTAGGCAAGATCTAGTCACATGCCAAATTTCAAGGTAAAAAGAGGTCATTTGGTCAGACTTTGATATAAGGGGGCAAAGTGCCAATTTCTTTTGTTAAAAGAGGGCTCCAAGGGTTCAAATTTGCTTCTCCTACTCCTAAGGCTCTATGAGCACTTGGGAAAGCATCAACATAGGTTATCAAACATGGCTCAAATGTCTAACAATCCAGATTTGCAAAAATCACTCTCCCACACTAAAACATATACCATGTACATAATGCCAAGATCTTAATATTCATACCAAAAACTTGCTATATCATTCAATATAGTTCTAATTCTCATACATATACATTATGTACATCCATTTACAAGTATTCATAAGTGCATACACCATGTACATCATTAGATTACATCTCTTAATAACAAAATGGTGACAAAAAGGCTATTTCACAAATCCTTCACCGAATTCCCTAGCTTCAAGCTTGGTGGCTCCCATGTCTTTGTTCACTTAGTCCACCTAGCATGTTAGGATGGTGGAGAGGAGGGGATGAGATTCAAAGAATCCCAATAGCTCATCTCTCATTCAATCATACATAATATGTACCAAGCAAGCTTTTTAAATGCATGTATGAAAAAGTGGAAGTCATGGACACTTTAAAAACAACCTTGGCATGTGAATTAATCATACAAAACATTCAAAGGTTCACCAAGTGTTTGGATTAGCCTCACACTTCTCCTCATGGATATTGGACTTGCCTCACCCACTCTTGAGCACTTTGGACTCAACCATACTCTTGGGAGTCCACATTACTTTTGGGAGACCCTTTGCTTTGTCTCAACCAAGCTCGATGGTTCTTGGCTCATCCTTACCCAAGGGAAGAGTTCTTGGCCTTTCCACACTCAAGCAAACTCATACAAATATCATGGATTCATTTAACACATAACATAGCATCAAGGATCATGGCATGTAAAGGCATGCTAGCATACTTTTCATAACTTGAAAATACACATACACACATTCTAGAACAAGATAAACACACATTCATGCATGAGAGAAAGGGGGAGAGAGCTACCTTATAGGCTAACACAAGCCTTCCCTTTCAATTTGTCTTCTCCCTTCTTAGTTCCACAATCACAACTAGGTAGAAGTGTTTCTCTTGAGCCTAGACACACAAAGAGCATGGAATTACTCTCTCATAACTCAACACTTATTCACAAAGCTAGGGCTTTCTTTATAGTAAACCCTACCAAGCATATAAGAAACTAAGGGTTCTTTCACTCTCTAGAAGTTTACCAACTATCCTTCCTCTCTCAAGCTCTCAAGAAAGGAAAGTAAAGAAGAAAAGCTACATGAGTTCTAGCCTCCTTCAAGAGTGGTTTTTCACTTTCCCTCTTCTGAACCAAGCCCCAAAACATAGCTAATTCAACAACTAAAACCATAGAAAGAGAGGGTAAGGAGAGAAGAACAAGATTCTAAGAAGAAAAGTTAGGAAAATTTCAAGTTATGCTTACCTTTTGCTTGTTCTCCTTCCTTCTCTAGATGTCTTTCTCTCTCCTCTGCCATTTTCTCTGCCTTAGAGGGAGCCTAAGTCAGTTAAAAGGAGAAGGAATTAATTGGGACGCTTTAAGAAGTCAAATTCTCTTTTTTTACGCTTTTCCAAACTAACCCTCGCTATAGCGAAGCATAACCCTCTCTACGGCGAGCACATATCAGTCCCAGACCCTTGTTTTTGCTATGGCGCGCACTACGGCGAGCAACTCCCTAGTTTTTGTATGGAATGCCCGCACTCGCTATAGCTAGAAGGCACTCTCGTTATAGCTAGATCATTTCTCGCTATCACGAACAGGTACATTCGCTATAGCTAGGCCATTTCTCACTATAGCTAGCAGACTTAGAAAATTTTCAGCCCTTCGAAAATTTTTCAACTTTTTTTTGGTTGTTACATAAACACTTTAACATGTTTAGATGTATGTAACTATGATGTATGAATCGATTTTGGAGTCAAATGAATGAGTATATGAAAGTTCAACATCTTTATGCCTTAATGCACTTATATATAATGATAACTAGGAAGGTGATTTTAGGTCATGTTTCATTTATGCTTTAAAACGTGTTCAATTAGTCATGGAATGGCTAGGAGACCATTTGGCACCATTTGACCCTATTATGGTTCCAAGAAGTGATATAATTTTAAGCTAAACCAAAAACTGACCAAATAGACGATTTGGTGCATGAAATTTGGCATGAATATAGGTCTCATCTAGAGTTTTTCACAAATTTAAAGAGCACACTTTTTTGAGCTTTAGATAATTTATTATGAATTTTTAAAGTTGGTCAAATTATGCAAAATTGTCAAGTTACTATTCATATAGTTATTTTGCATTTCTATGTCATTTAGGGGTCAAATAAAGTTCAATGCTCATGAAATTTTACAAGTATATAGCTGACATTATAAAATTTCTATGGCCACTAAGTGTCCATGAAAAGGAGTTGTATAAAGAGAGTTATGAATTTTTGAAGTTAGAGATCTGATGGTGCCTAAATACTGTAGTAGCTTCTAATATGCAATAGATTTCATAAGTTAAATGAACTCATATGCCCTTGAAATGTTTACAACAATTAGGTCTCATCTTAAGCTTTCCATAACTATTAGAGCACCCATTTGGAGCTCTGTAAAGGGAGATATAAATTTTTGAAGATTAGGTTCAATTGTAGGATGCATCAGTGACCAGTGATACTATTCCATTGAATTTTATAGGGCAAAACTAGTTGTTTTGATTTGAAATTTTTATGGTAGTGAGAGGACATCTTGAGCTTTCTAGAAAGCTATAGCATGCTTGATTTTGATTTTTCTAAAACTAATTATGATTTTTCAAAGTTCATATCAGAATATGGAGTTTCATGAAAATTGCAAGTATGACGTGCATTTCAAGTTTTATGGCTTGGACTCAAATTTTGAGCTTCAATTTATGATAATTATGGTTGAACAAATGTGTTATGGATGTGAAATGAATTTGGTAAGTTCACATGGTCCATTTAGCCAAGAGTAAATAAATCTAGCTTTCAATGATGCAAATTCCCGCTGCTAAACGTGCTATTTTCATGTAAATAAATGCTATAAGTCATTTGTGCCATGACTTGAGTCTTATATAGATATGGTGTTACATTGAACCATCATGTGACCTAATTTTCTTAAAAGGAAAATTAATTAATCAATTAATAAAAAGGGTTAATGAATTATTTAATTATTAATTATTTGGATTATGATTTTGAATTTTAAAATTCAAAATATGGGTTGGTTGTTATTAATTATGAGATTATTTTATTTTAAAAAGAAAAGAGGAACTTATTTGATTTAGTGGGATCACATTTGGTTTAAAGGGATTATTTATATTTTAAATAATAAAAAAGGAAAGTCAATAGATAGGTGGGTTGAAATCATGCAATTTAAAGCAGTGATTATTTTCTCCTAATAACTCAACTTTCTCTCACTTCTTCCTCTTTTCATTCTAAATAACTCAAAGACTTTAGACACAAAACACTGAACTAGAAAGAAAGACTCTTCCTCTAGAACATGTGTGCATTTGTTATGAAACAATGGTTCAAGTTCCTCTATAGTGACTTTGATTAAAACCATGTGCGGTAAAAATTTCAAGAAGATCTACTTCTGTAAGTAAGTACTCATATAACTTCCAACATTGGTATTAGAGCTTATTTACTCAAAGTTCGTTGTCCCTATATGATCATATTGAAATACTTTTGTGCAATAATATTGAATGAAGTTTGATTTGCATGAAATCAAAGTTTAAACCTTAGAACCTTTTTAATGGCAAATCTAGATAGAAACTAAATTAGCCAAAAAAATTGATACTATAATTATAGACTACATAGTGAGAATATTATGGTAGGAATTTGATAGAAAAAGGAATAGTCATTAAGGAGAAATCTAAACTTGAATGTTTAGAAAATTAGTGATGAAATTGTCAATTTTTGAAAGTTGGCATTCTCACCACAAATAACCATTTGATGCAAATCATATACAACTGGAAAACTTGTTAAATAAGCTTTCTAATGTTAGCAAGTTTGTCCAAAACAAATACGAATTGAATGAGATATGAGAATTTGAAATTGGGGGTTTGAAACTATTTTTTCTAGAAATTGTGACCAAATGGCCCACTTTGAAGGGCTGACGACTCTATACAAGCCTAATATCATTGAAAATATCTTTTTGCAAACTTTTCAATGACATATAGTTTATCCAATTTAGACAACATATGAAGGAGATAAATCTTCACAAAGTCAACCCCTTGAAAATCCAAATCTAGAAATTTTTCTAGAACTTGAAAATTTTGAGGTTGGAGATGAAGTTGCTTTCTCACTCTAAGGGGTGGCGTCTAGGGTCTAGCCTCACCTTTATTAGGACATGTGACCACACCATCAAAAAGAGGAGATCAAGAGGAGTCCAATGATGAAGAACCTATTGCCCAAAAACACTTCTAAGGTAGTGCATAGGGCTCACATGGCATTCTAGGCACGTGGGCTTTCAAATATTCTTTTCAATTTTTTAAGCAATTTTTTGAAATAGCACCTTGAGGGGTGTGTGGGGCCATGTGAAGGTTGTTTTGGGTGATTTTTATTTTAAAAATTCCCTAAAATCATGCTTTGCATGGTGGTGTATAGTTTGGCTATGTTTGGACATGTTTTGGTAATAATCAAACATACAATAAACACTTAGAAAACCCTTTAACTGACCTAAAGAGGTAAATCATTTCTTATGAGTTTTAGCTTTGACCAACACACTCCCAAATAATGTTTAGTGAACATTAATAAGTGAAGATCTTAGGGAGAAATTTGGAGAACCAAATTAGGCCAATAATTTGTCCTTTAATCAGTGTGTATCCGAGATAGAAATCTGTAAAGAATTTTGCATTGTCACGAATGTTGATGAGTCACTTTGGTTTCTCAATTTTAAAATGTGAGAAATACAAATTGTTAGGTATAATGCATATGGAAAAAAGAGAATTCACTATAAGAGATTGATAAAGCATGCAAACATATTTTCAAATAAATGTTATAATGACCCTTGTAATTGGAAATAGACATGTGATAGCCAAGGATAAGGTATTTTAAGAAGATGAACATCTTTAAAGTAACATATCTTCAAGTGTGTTTTTGATATTAATGCAATTTGTGAATGTGTTGAATTGAAGACATTAAATAAATATATAAAAGAAATATCTTATTAAGTGAGAGTTCTTAGATTGGTATATTTGGACTCATTTAAGAACTAAATTTAATAAGGAAATAAAAGAAAATACTCTATCAAGTAAGGTTTCTTAAACTAGTAGACATGGAATCATCCAAGAACTATAACTTAAAACAAAATATATTTTACAGATGAATTTGATAGAAAGATAATAATATTCCTAGGATATATGTACGAAAGTAAGGCAAACATAAATTTCTGATTATGAACATAATAATGTCATTATTAGTCTAGTCAAAGTATATTGCAAATGTATATATGTAGCATTGTATAAATGTAATCATTCTATGATATGTTTATGCAAGATTTAGAATATGATTATAGCTATTAAGAACATCATTGCTTAGCTTAATAAGAGTGATAAGCTAAATGGTGTCAATTAGGAAATCTAGCATCATAAGGTTTTTATATCCTAGAAAAAAGTAGGATACTAAGAAATTATTGAATAATGTCTTAAAGGAGTCTAAACATGTCAATAAAAATATAGAAATTTTTTATTGAAAATGAAAAGTACAATATTGCTCACATAATAGTGCTAAGCAATATGGTTAAAAAACTTATATATAAGTCACAGTCATATCCAACTATTCAAATTATGTGGATAGTCCTTAAGGACGACTTTTGGTCATACTTATATAACCAAACTAAGAAAACTTTCAATTAAGAAACTAAAATTAATTGGTCATATTCTTATTGATTAGTAGTAAGTTAAAAATATCATAAAATCTTTTCCTATTAGTTGGGAACATATAGAAGTAAATTTGACCCACAAAGAGAATATTATTTTTTTTGAATGATATCACTTGTCATATAAAGCTTAGGGATGAGTATTTAGAAGTTGCTAGACCCTTTGAAAAAGCTTATATGACTAAAACTGTTGTGACTTCGAAGTCCAAGCACAAGAAAGACAACACTTTCATAATAAAAAAAGATCTAGCCAACATTTCAAGAAGGTCAAAAAGAATTTAAGAAGAGAGGTAGACATGATGAAAAGAAGCTTGACATGGTAAATATCAAGTGTTATACTTGTCAAAGAATTTAGCCCATTTTACACTTCAAATGGAATTATAGGGGTTAAATTTTGAAATTTTTTTCTTCTTCAGTTAGGACCACCGTAGATAAGTTTGTTTTGATCCATAAGACTAAAATATAGGACCTTTTTGCATATAGAAGCTATATAGCCTATGTTGAACATTTTGAAATAATAAAGCCTCTAATTTCAAAAATTCAAAACTTGGGCTATGTAATTCCAATGTACACAAATTAGATGTCTACAAAAAGTTTACGATTTGAAATTTATGTTATAAAAATTTTAAGTGAAAATAAATTTGTTTGCCCTCCAAAATCATGAAAACAATAGTTGTATCAGTGTGAACAATACAGCACAAATTTACATAATTTTGCTAACTTGAAAAATTTATAATGTATTCTATATAGCTCAGAAAAATACTATTTTTATCTTGTTAGAAAGCTTTATAAATTCTCTAATTTCTTTCCAAATTTCAACTCTAAACTCAACTATTTGGGCTAGCAAGGATAGATGTGTAATTTGTGGTTCATTTAGACTAAAATTTGATTATAAAATTGTCCAATTGGCCTCTAATATGCAATCTCTTCTCTTAAGCAAATTTTAATCTATCTATACATCATTCCCATAAGATCTATTGCATGAAATATGGCTCGTCTCAAAAATTGACCATCCCACATCCATTTATGCATATAGACCATAAAGCATTTTATATATGGAACCATGTACCAAAGGCCCATTCATGCATCAAGATGTCATATAATTATGGTCTTGTGTTCATACACATGTTAACATTACATTTGCTTGCTATATACAAGATATTTCATCACTAAAGTATCACAAGACTTCTAATACATGAATTTTTAAACTCTATAGCTTTTCATTTTCCATCTCCTTACTTGAAGACCCTAAAATGGTTAGTGGGAGGACATGGGTGAGATTTTGGGAAGAATTCTAGTAGTCAATCTTAACTATATTAATGCATACAAGAATATCATGAGGAAATGTGTAACATCCGGTTCTCTGAAAATGAAATAAAACGTGAGAAACATAATGTACGGTTTCTCCGTAAACGAACAAAATTCATCGAATATAAAAGGAAGTCCCCCAAGATGTTGTAGTTAAGGTCCCAAAAAATTTGAGAAGCATTCTAGACTCCTAAAAATGAGAATCCCAAGCTCAGAAGAAAAGAAAAATAAAGCTAGAATGAAGAAACAATTTCTTACGAAAAACTTACGAAACGTAATGGCATTTTTGTAATTTTGAGCAATTTTTAGAATTCACACAGAAGGGCTTTTTAAATGAAAGTTTTAAGTTCTCCAGAGTTCTCAAAGGCCCTAAAAATCATGGGAAGCCCCAGGACAGTTAAATCCCCTACGGTGGATGTTTTTCAACGTCGGTTGACCTAAACTTTGATTAGTTCATTCGGTAAGGTTTTAGCTCCAAATTAGGTAATTCCAAAGGCATTTTATTAAATTGAGAACCTAAATTTTATAGAAGAAAAGACAGTTCTCAAAAAGGATGTAAAACGAAGGAGAAACAAAAATACCAAGAACGAAGGATAAAATGAGAATTTTTGAAAAGTGTAACTTCCTCCCACCTATATATATGGTGCACCCTTCTTCTCCCTTCATTTTGCATGACCAAGTTCTGCTCAAAACTAGAGGAAAACCCTAGAGAGAGTGGCGTACAAGAGGAAGGCAAAGAGAAGGAGAAATCAAAGGCTTAATATATGAAAATTTAGTAATTTTTCATGCTCTTTCTCTTCCAAACATCTTCTCCTTCATTCTCCTTTATTTCCTATGATTATAATGAAGTATATGGCTTTGTTTTAAAGGAGAAATTGAGGAAAAATTTTGGATTTGAAGAGAGAAGCTTGGAGAAAGCAAGATTCAAGTGAGAAAAAGTAAGAAAATAAGGTAATTTCTTCTTCTATGGTTGATATTTCTTCCTTCCCTTCCTCCACAATTTTTCCCCACCCAAGAAACCCTAGAAGGGTTTGATTTTTAGGCAGAACCAAGGGTGAAGCTAAGGAAAAAAAGTGTGGAGATTAAGAATATGCAAAGGGAATTAACAAAAACCCATTAGATTTCAAGATGCAATTTTTAGGGTTTCAATTGCACCTTCTAAAATATGATTTTGTATAATGATTCCTAGGCCTAAATAAGAGTTTAAATGAGCTCCCAAGATCCCTAAGAGGCTCTCCATACGCATCCTCCCTTGAGAAAAAAAAGCAAACTCTAAGAAACCCCGTTTCCTCCATAGCCTCGGCCTAAAGGGATTTGTGTAGTTAGGGAGAGTTTTAAATTTTTCTAAACCCATTCTTGAGTCCTATATGATGAATGAAAATGAGAGGTGGCCTTGGGAAAAATTTAGAACCCATAGAAAGTGAGTTGGTGCTTTAGGTTCTATATTATGACCTAAAGAAGCAACATGTAGTTAGGCTCTTGATTTTGATTGTGTGATGACTCCAAGAGGCTTAAAAGGAGTCAAGAATCATATTAGAAAGGAAAGAATGGAGCTTAGAATCTATTTGAGGGGTGTTGCTTCATTAGGTGCAATTATGGAACCATAATGAGATTTATAGAACAAGTTAGTGTTTAAGTGAGTTGTGTGGCCTTAGAATTAACTCTATGAACCTAATTGGCTTCCATAAATTTTGTCTAGGCTAAGAAAAACCATCCCCATACTTTTTTGTATGTGTGGCCGAAAAGGAGAGCTTGGATTCAAAGGAAAAAAGCTTGTAATTATGTACAAGGCAGCTCTCTCCACCTTCTCTCATGTATAGATGTGTGCTTAGCTTGTCTTAGAATGTGTGTATGCGTGTTTTTAAGCCATGAAAAGTATGCTAGTATGATTTCATATGCCATGATTTCATGATGACATATTATGTTTCTAAACGATGTTATGATGTATTCTTGGGTTTGTTTGAATGTGGTGAGGCTAAGAACCCTTAGCCATGGTGAAGATGAGCCAAGAACTCTTAAAATTGGTTGAGACAAAGTAAAGAGTCTCCCAAAAGCAAGATGGGTTTCCAAGAGCATGGTTGAGTCCAAGAATCTCAAAAATATGGGTGAGGCAAGTCCAACATCCACAAGAAATTGGATAAGGTCAATCCACATGCTTGGCAAGCCTTTGTATGCTATGTATGACTTTTTCAAATGATGAAAATATCTCTTGAGTGTTTGCACATGTCCACATGACCATACATGCATTTATGAGACTTGTTTACATCCATTATGTATGATTGAAGAGGAGATGAGCTATTGGGATTCTTTGAATCTCATTCCCTCCTCTCCAATGTTCTAACATGCTAGGTGGATCAAGAGAGCAAGGAGATGGAAGCCAACCACTTGAGAGATGAGAGTATGACATTGAAATGTATGAAATTTACTTCTTTAAGGCCATCAAGGTGGCAAATGTTGTCATCTATAGTTATATATGACGTATGATCTCTTGAACATGTGTAATTATGTTAATAAGTGATGTATGAATGAGAGTTAAAGTTGTATGTATGAATATGCACATTTTGGTTATGTATTGCAAGTTTTCATTATGGAAGTATGTGTATAATTACATGTGGCATAGTCAAAATGAGAGGCATGGAGTTTGGGACCATTTGGGCAGTTCACACAAGTCTTAATTATGCTTATAGACTTGCCCAAGAGGTGCCAAACCCCAAGGAAAGCCATTTGGACATTTTGGTATCCCTTATGGAGCCAAAATTGACCAATTTAGATCCCTATATCACTTTTTATTCAAATGAGCTCTTCTTGATCTGAGATTTGGCATGCAATTAGAAATTGTTGAGAGCTTTTTGGGAAGTTAAAAAATAGAATTTTTTAAGGTCTATAGAATATTTGATGAATTTTTAAAATTGGTAAAATTTTTGGTTTTGGTCATGTCACTATTCATATTGGTCTAAAAATGAAATCTATCACACAGGGCCCAAATGATGTCCAATTGCCATGAAATTTTATACATAAAAATTAGACATTCCTAGTTACTCATGCCAACTAGAAGCACCTCATTTGGAGTATAGAGAGGGAGATATGAATTTTCAAAAAATTAATCTAGTATTAGGAGCTTCACCCGACCTTAGTTACTGTTTGATTGGATTTCGAGGTTTGGGCGTACTTGAGCTGATCTAGAGTTATTTTCTTCCTCTATCTAACATCCATAACTTTCCAGATTGGTATCATTTGCATGGATTGAATTTTTTTAGAATTAATTGGACATTTTTGAAATTTGCTACAAAATTCTATGACAATACTAGTGGACAGCCTAACCTATTGATCATTTCGCATGTCAAACATCCTCTGTGTTGGATGTTATAAGTTGTACATATTTTTAGTATGAAGTATACATCTTTAGCTTTCCAGAATAGCTAAGAATGCATGATTTCAATTTTTTTATATTTAGTTATGATTTTCCAAAGTTGTAATAGAAAAGGGGATAAATCTGGCCGAAAATGAATGTGTATTTTGAGCTTCCCATTGAGTTCCCTGAGATGTAGGCCACTTTTGATGATTCAAATGAGTTGCATTCATGTAATTAAATATGAGAATGTGTTGTATAAGCTCACATGGTCCATATGACACTGAATGAAATTTTCATACACGATGCAACGCAAAGAAATGTATTATTTTGATAGATTTTTCTCACTTCCTTCATGGAATGTTTTATGTGAGCATGCAAATGTGTATGAAATGAGTTAGAAATATATTTTATTACAAAATGCAATGCATATGGTAAAAACGTTATTCATATGCATCATATAACTCAAATATAACTTTTAGCATAAAAACTCAATTCTCATCAAGTCATAGCATCAAAACATATTGGCTAGGTTTAACTAAGCTCAACTCTAGGCCAAAAAAGAGTTATTGTGCTTAATTCTCCATTATAAGGAGCTAAGAGCCAAAAATATACAAGGCATAAGCATAAAACTTATGATAAAAAATATAGCAAAGTATAGCTCATGAATACATCAAGCAACCATACATATAAGCATCTCAACTCATCCAAACATTCAAATATATGCAAAACAGAGAGATAAAGCTACCTTCTTTACCTAGAAGCTTTAACCTCCATTAACCCTATTAAATTTTTTTCTTTCTTTTGGCTTTCCTTGGCTTGACACCTATATTTAGGTGAGCTTCGGCTAGCTTGGCCTATATATAGCAATATACAATGCAAAATAACTCATTAGAATCTATTCTAACTCTTAACACTTAAACCTATTAGAACTCATTATGCTTCTTTAGCCCAATTTAGATCCTTTAAGAAGCAACTCTTAGATTTCACTTTTTAGGCTCTAAGATCTCATTTGTTATGAGCTATATAACTCTAATGGAACTTATTGGAGCCATCAAATGCATGGTCAAACAAGTCTAAGACCAAGTTATTTCTTTAAACCCTTTATGGACCTTAAATTTTCACTTTTCAAAATAAAGCTTCTAAATTCAATCCGCAACTCCCTATGCATCTATACTATGTCTTGGCTGAACCTATGCATACCATGTAGGCTAAAGGAGTTTTGTCATTCTTCTTTGAGAAATTGATGCATATGAATTATTCTTAACTCTTTTCAAGTTCAAGGTTGGCCTTACGTGCTTTAAAACATCTTCATAGGGTTCTATAATTTCCATAGTGCAATTAAAACCTTAGGTAGCCTATCTTGAGTTCTATGGCTTTTCATACAATTCCATTTGCATAATCTTACTCTATACCCTTTAGAACCCCTATTTCTATCAAGTTTTCCATCAAACAGAAGCTCCCACATCTGCTTGTCTTTTTAGTCGAATTGAGAAGGAAGGAGAATCCAAAGGAATAGCATGTTTTTCATATCAATTCATACCTTATTTGAAAGCTTTTCCAATGGGGATTCTTATGGTATGGTTGGTTGTTTCAAAGCTCCTCTTTTCTTCATGAGGTCAACCACAAACTTCATCCTTTCAAGAAGCTAAAACCACTATTAGAAAGAGCATAAAGAGTAGAGGAAGGTTGCTAACTACCATACCATGAAATTTTGCATATATATATTTACCTATTTTGCTCCCCTTTTCCTTCTCTCTCCTTCCTCTCTTTAATGCCATGGCTGGTCTAGTTTGAAGTAGAAACTAAGTTGGTGTAATGGATAAGAAGGTGGTGTGGTCATATTAAAAAGGGTGGAGGGGATGTTTTAAACAAATTTTAAAATTTTCTTTACGTTTCAAAACTTTGACTGATCTATTTAAACTCATTTTAAATCCTTTTTGAGAACTGCCAATTTCATATGAAAATTTAGGTCTTCTAGTTTATTAAAAACATTTACTTTTAAATTTTTTTTATTTAAAACCATATGACATAGTTTAGTCAAAATTCCAATTAACCAACGTCATAAATTACACACCATCAAGGATTTTGTCATTCTGAAGGTCCCTATTGTTTTTTGGAACATTGAAAACTCTATTGAGTTTAACTTTACCATTTAAGGCTTCTTTCTTTGAGTTTCTAAAATTTTATCCAAAATCATGATTTTGCCATTGCGTTATCGTTTTCCTCCGTTTGGCCACTTTCACTATGGTTTTGGGCCATTACTAACTTCTTATCCTTGTTTCTAAATGTTCTAATTAGTATTCTTCCATTGATTGTCCCTAATTCATTTTGATTTAGAGTCCTATTTTCTTATCTTATTGGTTCAAGCTCAAATTTGAAAGTACTATATGTTACAAAAAGGAATTAGAACATGCAAAATTCTAGCTCAAATTTGAAAGTACTAGATGTTACAAAAAGGAATGATAACATGCAACATTGATTTTGCATAGGGACAAGCCCTCATCCTAGATAACTTTTTATTCACTTTAGGAATTTGATGAATTATTTCTCTTATTAATTTGAGTTTCAGTGTTAAGTTCTTATGACAACTCAATTGACATTAGAAAAATGACTAGGAATATAATTCTAGCGTCCTCATTAATTTTTTTATTGTGTTAAGCACAATTATGAACATAATTGTTTTACCCAACACTTTGCATCCAATTTAGTTTTGAATATCAATACTTCGCATGCTAGGCTAGGTCTTATAGGTAAAGAGAAAATGAGTAGATTAGCAAAATAAGCAATGCTATGATCTATTTCTATTTAAGAAATGTTACTATAAGAATGTTATCTAGTGGGTAAAGCAAATCAGAAAACTATTTAGAAAAGAAACTAAAACTAAAAATTTATTGCAATAAATTCAATTTGATATATGTGATCCAAAGAGTGTGAAGGTAAGATAATTTTTCGCAATATGGTTAAGTGTATTTAATCTCTTATGAGTTAGAAGCATTTCAGTGCTTTAGACACAATTTGAACATGTTTGAGAATCAACTAAATAATGATGATGATTTTAATTTTGTTGAGTTATGATCAAGGATGCAAA
Organism: Erythrophleum ivorense; assembly: GCA_026724425.1. Classification (NCBI taxonomy): domain Eukaryota; kingdom Viridiplantae; phylum Streptophyta; class Magnoliopsida; order Fabales; family Fabaceae; genus Erythrophleum; species Erythrophleum ivorense. The sequence continues at coordinate 14,488,727 of JAIUCV010000008.1, read as the reverse complement.
CATTTTTTAGATTAGTTTAAAGAGTTCTAAAAGGAGAAAGGAATCATGAAACAATTAAATATTCTTAACACTCTACAGCAAATAAAGATGATAAGAGAAAGAAGAAAGAATAAAATCCTTACTAAGAATAAAAACCTTAATAAAAATATTTATGGTTGTTCAAGTAAACTTACCCATTTGTTATTAGGGTAATGGTTTATAAATTGATACCTTTAAGCTTAACCTAGTTCCCTCTAAGTCAATTACTTCTTCATCCTATAAGTTGTGGACAAAATAATAAGTTAGTTTTAAGCATCTTAAGACAACAAGATAGGCTATTTATGTTCACGATAATTATCATGAGTATGGGAATAAGGCTTAAAGAGTAAGAATGTATCTTTATTAGATACTTAAAACAATTTAAAAGGTATATCTTCATTTTTTTAAGGATGAAGGTGGCAGTATAACTAAAATTGAAGTAAAGAACACCACATTTAGATAATGAATTTCCTAGTAGATAAGAGATTGATAGGTATACGTCTCTTCATGGGACACAAGATCAAGTTAATAAGGACAAATAATTGTACTCTGATCTATTAATCTAAGTGAAGGCTTGATGCAAGGTGAGAATGTTACACAGATGACTTTAGTATTTTACAATAACCACGAGAGTATGCCTAAACACCATTTTGAGATTGAAGGGGCAACTCTTAAATATGTTCAACTAAACAATGAAAAGCTAAACATAGTTTAAGAGGCTTAATTATTCCCCACTAAGTAAGATTAGAATAAGAGATAGATCTAATGAGGATAAAACCATGTTTAGGACATGGTTGACCATCTATTTGACTAAAAGGCAACTAGGAACAAAGGGTTCTTAAAATGAATAAGAAGATAGATGGATCAATTGAAAGATATAGGACATGCCTAATTGCTAAAGGGTATACAAAACAAAAAAATGTAAATTATGAAAATACCTTCCCTTTTGTTGTATGATACAATTCAAATTATGTTAATCCTAAATATTATTACAAATTTAGACTTTGAACTACATCAAGTGAATGTGAAAGCTGCAGTCTCAAATGTAAAACTAGATGAAGAAAGTAAATGAAACAACCATTAGGCTCCATTAAAAGGAAGGGAGAAAAAAAGGGAAGAAGAATGAAGCAAAAGGTTTATAGGCTCTAAAAGTCTATTTAACGATTAAAGCAATCATCTAGATAGTGATATTTGAGATTTTATCAAGTAGTGATTTCATAAAAATCTCAAATGATTAATGAAGACCACTATACTAGGGTTAAGTACTTTTAAAAGAAATGTTTTATTATTATCCTTTATGCAGATAATATATCATTAGTTAGGAATAGCCAATATTCTTCAATAATCATTCAATAATAGTTATCCTTTTTTTCTTTTTTGGAGATGAAGGATATGGGTAAAATTTAAGAGAATTGCTAGAAAAAATTAATTGCTCTTTCACAGGTGAATTACAATTAAGAAGTCCTTGAGTTGTTTAGTATGAAGGACTATAAACTAATCAATATACTTGATAAGTATGATTTTTATACATTTTAATCCTTTTAACTTAAACATTTTAGTATCCAAATATGGCTTTAAGGGTCTAATTAGATGAAATTTGATTTTAGTAGCCATTTTCTATATTTAAGGAATTAAGTTACAAATTATTGGATTTTAATGCATAAATTTATCTTAAATAATTTTGTGAAAATTCCTATTTGATTTTTCCCACTCTTTTGTGCATAATTTTTATGGACAATTAGTATTTGAATAGGAGATTATTGTGGAGAAGAAATGGAGATTTGCCAAGTCCAAGGAAGCCATGCATTCCATCCTCTCATCCTCACATCTCTCACCCACTTGGTTTGCACATACATATCACGTATGGGTCTCTCTCTATAGAAGCATTAGTTACTTGTGTGAAACAAGAAGCTGCATGGGTACTTTAAAAAAAGAAGAGCTTCGAGCTTGGCTGAAGAAAAGCCACAAGCAACATGAACACGTGAGAAGCTCGAGGAAGAGGCTGTGAAGGAGAAGAACACTTGAGCATATGGAAAATATGTGGAAGCAACATGTGAGAAGCTACGTAATTCATTAAGGGAATATAAGCTCATGCAGTAGGCAACAATCACATTAAGCACGACATGTGATATGAGAAGAAGCGTAAGCTGGACCTTAAAGAAGAGACAGCCAACGTGAAGAAAGAGCTTGGGAGCAACACGAGAGAGAAGTAGAAAGAAGGAGGCTCGAGTTGCTCATGCAAACAGCAGCAACCTCTGTTTAATGAAACACGAAGAGAGCAGAATCATAAGGAAGGGAGACGCTGGATCGAGAACTGAATGAGGAAGCTGCGAGTTGGAAGCTCCAGAACATGCAGAAGCTGAGCAGAAGACGTGGAAGAACAACGTAGGAAAGGTGACATGGGAAAGCTGCAGTTTTAACGTGAAGAAGAGCTACGTGAAAAACGCATAAAGACGCTGAAGAAGTTACGGGCAAGGAGAAGCAGCTGAGCACGTGGGGTTTAAAGGAACAAGTGGATTATTATATTCATAATGGGGCCCACTCTCATACACACATCCATGCAGCTCCAAGCATATACGCAAGAAGGAAGAATGAAATCGTGGAGAGAGCTGCAGGAAGAGAACACGTGAAAAGAGGAGAAAAGACGCTGGAGGCTGCTGGGAGAATGCTGGGAAGCGTCGAATTCCCTGGAAATTGAACATGAAGTGGAGAGGACATGTAGCACATAGCTAGGAGGAATCACGTGGAAGAATCATGCATGAAGAACAACAGAAGCAAGAGAAAGCTGAGAACTGGGCAGAACGTGGTAAAGAAAGTTGATGTGAAGGATATGAAGCAACTGCAAGAAGTAAACTCGAGCAGAACTGCATGTGAAGAAGACGTGGAGAATGCAAAAACTCAAGGAGAAGCTGGGCACGTGAATAATAACGCGAAGAAGGAAATAAGAAGCTGCATATGATTCATTAAAAAAACACGTGACTAGGCAGCAGCGTACATCATCTAGAATTCATAATTCATTCACACCTCCATTCGGATATCCTAGTCCATCCACAATTCCCCCAACTCACGTCTCTATAAGTCTGATAGGATATCCTAGTCCATTCATGCAACTCCACTCATTGCCTATTTAAAGAGACACCATTCATCTACCATCCAACACACCATTCATCTCTTCATTCTTCCATTCCACCACCATGCCTTATCCATTCCTTCCATCCATCTCCACATTCCATGATTTTCTAATTCATCTTGAGGCTAGCAAGGAAGAAGCCCTTGGAGAAGCTTGAATCCATGGAAGAATAATTCAGAATTTTGGCTAAGACTTTTCTATTTTTCCTACACTTTTTCTCTTTCAATTATTGTCTTGGTTAAGTTGTATTTGATAGGGAATTTGTGTAATTATAATTAGTGGCTGGTTAGACACTAATTAGGAAGTATTTTTGTTGATTAATTGATCTGATTAATTTCAATATTATCTGAATTCCCATGTATGCTTCGAAGGTGTTCGATAAAATACATGAGTGAGATTATTTGTTTGAATTGAAGATTCCTTAATGTTTAGTTAGTTAATTAAATATTTAGGATGATTCAGAAGCTAATCACATTAGTTAATCAATCAAATTGGATGTTCATTGACCTTAGAAACAAGAATTGACAATTTAATGCGGAGTTGAGGTTTCAATTCAACGTTAGATCGTTAATCTCTTGAATCTTGTGTGGTTACTCAAGATAAATTATTATGAACACATTTAGGAACTCTTAGGCCAGAATCAATTACAATTAGAATAGGATAAGGATAGTGGATACCAAGGGACGAATCCAAAGCTAGTCACAAGACCATAATTCACCCAATTAGATAGCAATTAGGAATTTTAATACAATTTAGTTTTTGCTTAGTTTAATTAAATCAAAACCCCCTTTATTTTAGAAATTTTAGAGTCTTTTAATATTTAGAAAACTCAATTAAATATTGAACGCCAATTCCAAGGGAGATGACCTAGGTTGTGCCATTCGCTACATATTTTATCAACCTAGTATTATTTTGAGGGTTGTACGACGAGCCACTCAATACTTGTAGTAAAAGGCAATAGTCTAAGTGATATATATCCTCAAATTAATTCTAGATTGAAAATTATATAGAAAGTCTCTTATTCTAATGTCATTGGATATTGTATGCAATGATATATACAAGGTTAAACATTTGTTAGTAGTTGACCTTGTGAATCCATATTAATCAAGTCTCGATCAATAGCATTAGAGTGTTATTAAGAGAATCCTAAGATAATTATAGGGCATTATGAACTAGACATTATATTGTAAAGGAAATCTAACTATGTGAAATTAACTTCTCAATATACTTTCTTGTTGAATAGTGATATTATATCTTGGAATAATAAGAAGCAAACACACATAGTGATATTTACCATAAAGGTAGAGTTTATTGCATGTTCTATAATATTGCAAGAGGCTCTATGCCTAAAGAGGATTGTGAAACTTATGGGGATCACTGGTGGGACATTGAGTCCCATATTGACCAATTGTGATAGATGAGAAGCCATAGCCAACAATGTCTAAGTATCATAACAAGAGTAAATGCATAGACACAAGAACGTGAGAGACTAATAGCATAGAAGAGTGTCACTTTGGAATATATTTATGCATAAAAAGTTAGATGATCTCCTATGAAACCTATACCTAGAAATGTCTATGAGAAAGACATAAAATCTTTTGATACGCATAGAACATAGATGTCATGCTCTATGTACAATTTAGTTGTTGACTAAATAAATGTGTTATACCATAATTATAGAGAGCATACACACATTGATAATAGCATACAAGTTGATGAGGTTTGCTCTCTATTATAAGCAATTGCCTTTGGCGCTCATAAGGAGTGAGCAAAGATAAGATATTTTTGTTTGCCATGTGAGGCAACAAAAGTGCTAATATGGAATAGAAAAGAATACAAATAAACATGAATATTTCGTCTCCACAAAAGAAAAGGAGTAAGTTGAGATGAGATCCAAAAAGTATAATTATATGGATTGAATTATGGAATCCTTCTTTTTCGATAATACCTATAACCAGATTTGAGTTCTCTTCAAGAATGCTCTAGAAGGCAAGTGGAATGGTAGAATTGAATTAAATATTGTGTGTGTCTAAACTAAAATCTATATGGTATTGTCCAATAAATAAAATTGACATACATTCTTACAAAGTAAGAGAAAATACAATAACATGAAATTCATACTACATGTGCTAAAAAACTACAATTAAGAATCAAGTGAATAGATTCATACTTTATTACTATGTGGATCTCAGAAAGGAACAAATCCTTTTATAAGTATCCTTATAACATTGACAATATTATAAGGAGATGAGTCACACATCTACGGTTACAATGAATTCAACCTAAAGGAGTAATGCAAGGAAGGAAAGTAGTAAATTTTGATTTAAGTGGTATATGGGCAAAAAGAAGATTACCCAATATATGCACAACTATGCTAATATACGAGGCATGCTCATTTTTAAGTTGTTTTTTATAACATCATAAGTATAAATACTATGCATATGAAAATGGTGATCTAAGTATTATTGAAATTTAAATGGATTAGACTTGTGCGAGAATATAGTGTATATGAGTGAGTATAAAGCACTTGAGGCACATACATAAGCATGTAAAAGGGTAATAGTTTCCTATGCTGGTCCTATAATAGAATTTCTACTATCAAAGCTCTCAAATGTTGTGCCTAAGTAGTCATAGTAAAGCACATAATATGAAAGTTCAAAAGGAGTAGAAATGTCTATGATGATCATCCCATCATGTGCAAGTAAGAAATGTTGGAAAATAGATTACTCATGATGTGCTGTCCCATGACTTGACTTTTTTTTTTGAAAGGAATTAATTAAATGAATTATGATTTTGAACTTCAAAATTCAAAATATAAGTTAGTTATTATCAATTATTAGATTATTTTATTTTAAAAAAGACAAGAAGAACTTATCTAATTTAGTGAGATCTTATCTGATTTAATGAGATTATTTATTTTTTAAATAACTAAAAAAGGAAGTTATTAGACAAATGGGTTAAGATCGTGCAATTTGAGGCATTGATCAATTTTTCCCAATAACTCAACTCTCTCTTCCTTCTTCCTCTTTCATTTTTAAGAACTTGGAAATTTCAGGCAGAATACTTGAATAAAAAGAGATACTCCTTCTCTTGAAACAAAGGTTGGAGTTCCTCTAGTGACTCCTATCAAATCCGCATGGAGCAAAAATTTCAAGATCTGCTTCTACAATTAAGTGCTCATATACTTTTCAACATTCTCATTAGTGTATTATATATATATATATATATATATATATATATATATATTCATTAAAACCAAAAAAATGTAACAAAAAATCGTCAATAAATTCTTTTTGAAGAATTTTTTTTAAACCCAAAAAACAAATGAAGCATTACGAAAATTTTTCAACTTCCTTTCCTGCTTATAAATCTAGTATTCAAGATTTACAGCCCTCCACCAAATTTACAACTATTCACGTCAAAGCATAAGAAGGCGGTTTCAGACACAACCTTACTGCGTAGTCTCTATAATCATGTTAAAAATATCTCTTGTAAATTTTAAAATTACCCACCGAAAAAAAATTATAATACTAATGAGAAGTGTTGTCGATTTTTTTTTTTCCTATGTTTGTTTAGAGATTGAGCCTAAAAGATGTAAATCTTGGGATTATATGCTGAGCCTTCTTCAAAATTTGAAGGATATTATATTGATAATATAAGGATAGATGATTGACCACCAGCTGGATGGGGATGTTGAGAACTACTGAATATTTCTAAAAAGCTTGTAGAATTTCCAAACAGCTCCCGATCCCCTCAAAAGTGGTAGAGAGAATGGGCCTTCTGTATGTGGGCCTATTGTTAATTTAATCTTGTAATCTTGCAATTTAATATTTTATTTTAAAAAATGGTTGACTGTAGTTGCCAGAGCTCTATCCTTCTTGCACTCAAGAATAGAACATCAGAATAAAATCCAATGATTACACTCCCCTCATCACGGTAGTTCAATGAAGATTTGGGTGTTTTTATGCTAGGTATTTTCATACAAGCCAGCTTATGGAGGGGTGATGTTTACCATATCGAAGTCGTTGTGGTTGTGCTGCCTTGAGGATACAACCACCATTGTGACTGCACTCAGTTGAGAACTGTGTCTTAGTATAAGCAATTATACATCTTACTAGAAATATAAAGCTGATCTATTCTCAATTCTCTTGCGTTGTTGGTTAGCATTCAAAGTGTGGCTATTAAATTATGATAACATTAGCACACGTTACTGAGTTTAGTAAACTATATTATTAAGGCCGTAAGATATAGCACCCCTCGTATTTTTACCTTCAAAAAAATAAATGCTAGAATTCGCAGTCCAATCGCAACGACTGCAGGAACTGTAATTGCGAACCCACCGGGTATAGAGACTATAGAAGTGGCTATTCTATTTACTACTTAGGGTCGAAAGATAAAAGGAGAACTTTATATAACTTCTATTGCTTTGTCCACGATTTCATGGTTTTTCAAGATCTAGAAGTAAAAACTTAACAAGATTATCGGTGTATATTCTTCATTTCATTGGCCTTGCCGCCTTGGTCTCCTTAGGGCATACGGCAAACAGATCAATGCAAAATTTGCATATTCCAACACGTACGACATAAACGACAAAGAGATAGGAGCGAAGGCAATAGTGCTATAAAGCGACAGATAGAAACTATACAAATTCGTAAACATCTTGGTGCAAGTCCCGAATGGGAAAAATATTTAACCAGAGTAATATCCCACACAATCCTTAAGATCTTAAATGGACATCGTCACAACCGCTGCAACAACGCCTACATCTACCAAATCTAAAATCATTGTAGACATCATTGGCCTTAAGAAACAAGGGAGCACTAGCAGCTACCTTGTTTCTTGGTAGTTTATAATATGGCGAATTGCAAACTGGAAAACTGATCACTCACCACCAAGTCAAGGCAGCTAGAAGACAAGATGCATAAACAGCTTTCGAAATTATACATGATCTTCTATTGCTCTACATAGTTGACTGCAAGGTCCCAGTAGTGAGCAACGCCAGCATCAGAAAAAAATTTTCGGGCCGCCGCTTCAGTCATGCATTCATGGACTAAAAACCTATTGAAACTTGGTTTAGCAACACTCCCTTGCCACACTAAAGCACACTTATTGGCAGGTTTATCATCATCTGAATCTCCATTTTCTTCGTCATCTTTTGAAACATCACTCCAATTTATACGTCTAAGCATAAGTTTCCCATACCTCTTAATTGACTTGCTCCCACCTTCCACCACTACAACACTAATACCATCAGAAATCAGAGCACACCCAGTCAAACGGTTCTCTTGAGCATTAACATCAACTCTGAAGCGAGCTTTAGGATGTGAAAGGTCATTGATCCTGTAAACTGAGACAAGTGTCTCCACAGTGCCTGGGTCATCAAAAAGCTTCTTCTCCTTCTTTTCCCTGCGCTCAGCAGGAGTAAGCTTGCGAGCAATATTCCTGTCTATGTGTGCCTGTTCACGCTCAGCAGCAGCACTACGAATTTCCTTTTCAAGCCTGGTAGGATCCTGAGTTGCCTCAGAGCCAAGTACTTTCATTAAATTGCTGATCTTCACTTTTGGCTTGGGGGGTTCTATGACACCCTGTCTTATCATCTCTTGCCGCTCTTTCTCCTTGGCCAAACGCCTTTGTGTACGGAGTTTCTTTTGCTCTTTCTTAGTTAGCTTGAGGGGTTGAGGTGGAGGGGGAACAGGCTCAGCAGGTGGCTCAATTGGACGAGGATGCTCAACATAGAAAGTGATTTTTTCCATCTTCAGGTTATCCTCATCTATGGTTCCATCAGCAACGTCATCATAATTTCCAGTACGCAAAAGAAGCATGTCCCTGATAAATACAAATAGTTAAGTGAATCTTCAATTAAACATAGGAACCAGGAAGAAGAAAAATCAACATTTAGTTATTCCACTCACATTTTTCCCATTATGAATTTTTAAAATCTGACAACACGTCTACTCCCTTAGGGGATCAGGAGAAAAAGAGACAAGGTTTCCCCCACGCAACAATAGATTTGCCAATACTCACTAATGTCATTGCCAATCATCGAGTTTGATATACAAGCCTTCACAGTTGTTCTCACAGTTTTCTTTTCAGCTAGGAGTTAAGCAATCTAGGGTGTATTTGGCTTTTAAAACATTTTCAATTTTAATCCCCTATTTTTTTTAAAATCTATTTGCATCTGCAAGTCTTTATTATTTAGAATATACATTTGTTTTGTGAAGTTAAAAATGTGCTCATCTTTATTACTAAATCAATTTTTCATAACTGGCCATACTTGCCTTCTGAGTTTAACAATCAATAATTGAGAGATTATATATGGCTTTCTCTAATAGTTATTTTACAATCTTGCAAGAATGCCACCAGTCATTTTGAGGAAACACTGAAAAATATCTAATATTGAATATTTAAAATAAACAATTAATTTTATATAATAAAATAGGGGAAAGTATATTTTACCCCCATGAACTATGGTTTAATTACAAAATTGGTACGTGAGCTTTAAATGTAACATAACAACCCATGAACTTTAAAAATGCAACAAAACACCCCATGAAAGTAGTGTTTGGTGTTCAGGACTGTTTTGTTACATTTTAAAGTTCATTGGGAGTATTTTGGTACATTTTACAGTTAATGTACCAATGTTGTCATTAAGTCACAGTTTATGGGGGTAAAATGCACCTTCCCTAGTAGAATACAAAGTAAAAATTTTAATTACATACATCATTGTCAAGCTGGGGAGTTGACTTGTGAACTCTGGCATGTTTAAGAGGTTAGGGTAGGAAAAGTGGTCAACTCGCAGTCAAACTCATTTTTTTGGTAAACTTGGGTAAACTTGTAAATTCATAGTATATATGTACAAGTTTATGTATTACACATAAAATTGAGTTTTTTTTTTTCCTCTTTTTGAATCTTAGTTCACCCAGCCTCCTTCCTTTGATTCTTTCTCATCTCACCAAGCAACAATTTTGCAACAAATTTGTCAAGCCTTCAGCAATCTGCATCTGATTCTACCCTTTACCTAAAGTCACTCCTCTCACTCGATTGGCCATATACAAATCAAGCCTGGGCCGGGTTTTAATTTTTTAACCTATCGTAAAAAATATTTTCTCTTAAACTTTACCAAAATGCATTTTCAATCAAGTTTCCTATTTTCAATAAAAATAAACACAGGAAACAAGAAAACCAAATATGCTCCTAGATAGCTTGTCTATTCTATAGGTTTCCACAAGGAAAAGCAGGTCAAGGGTTTGCTCAAATCACATTGTTGCAACAAAGAGAGGCCATGCAGCCCCATCATTAAAGTGAGGCAAATATTTATGAGAAAATAAAACAAATATTATATAACTAAAAATCATTTCGCAAATAAGATTTTAGAGCAAACATAAGTCATACAAAGTGACATGAACATAAATTAATCCATAAGCACATGCTGGAAACACAAAATGTCAGACTTCCTATTAGAGAAGTGTATCACAGGAGGGGCAAGATGGGAATTAACAAGATGGTTATAACTGAATGGGGTGAGAGAAAAAGTGGGAAATGTGTGCTGAATCTGCATGGGACAGGTACCATAAGGGGGCTGGTTACTAGATGGTTAGGGCATGAATAAAAAGGGCTTCCTGGCCTGGGTAGAGGTTAAAGAAGGATTTGAAAGAGTGCTGGCAGACTAGAATTGCCAGGCCTGCGGCTTATCTTTTCTGCTTTCTATTTTCTCCTAAAAACTCTCTGCTACAGTTTTCTGGGTTGTATGTATTGAAACCCTGATAGGGTAGCTGTCTCCTATCACAAAATAACACACGTGCAGTTCACTACCATAAATTAGCAAGAGAATCAGAATTGAGTGAAAAAGAATAGACTAAAAATAAATGGGGGCTGTTGCCAATGCGGTCATTCAAGATCTTCATTGTAAGATCGAACCATCTAACAACCCAATGTTGTCAAGGTGCTCACCCTCAGCCCTAAGGTGCCAAGGTAAGGTGCCAAGAGGCTGCAACAACTCTTGTTAGTTAAGACCAAGGCTTTGGTACATTTCTGGCAGATGCAAGATGCTCCCTCAGAAGCCTTGCATACACAAGTTTTAGTTTATAAGGAAACAGCCCTAGAAGCCCATCCAATAATTTATAACTATCAGGTTAAGCAATTTAAACATAGGAAAACCATAAAACCCAGCCCAATAACTCTAAGTAACAGGGCAAACAGGTCATTCACAATAAAAGATTATTATAAAGGCTGTTAGTTATTTAGAGTTTTGTAGAAATAGACAAAAAACTAGTTGATAGCCTTGGACCATAAGGAACATCATTTGACTTATGACTTGAATTGCAAAATTTCTAAGGGTTGCACTCTATTAGTGAAGCAATCCCTGTATTGTGCTACATGCTGCAATTTCCAATATTGTACATCAGTCATTGTGTTGTGCTGTCTGTTGTCATTACATTAATTTGCAGTTAAATGGCTAAAGCCATTGTGTTGTGTTGTGACTTTCAAAACTTATGACTTGCGCTGTTAATATATGATAGGGACCAGGACTAATTACATGGAAATGCTATCTTTTATTAAAAGATCCAGATATCACAGCCAATTCCTTCCTTTATCAGAGTAGGCAGAAATGTGGTTACAGTCCACTGATACTAACAAAACAACATATTGCCACCGTATGAAAAGAACAAAGTTAAGTAAGGCACATAAGAAACTTCCCTAGCATTAGAGAGGCTAAAGGCTCTCCTGCACTTGCACCAATCTTCCACACCTCCCCCACATTCCTCCTTCTCCATTATATTCCCATAACTGATTTTGTCCTTTTCTGCCAACTCAGCAGCCTCCCCCGCTGCATTATTTCCTTTCTTGGTCCTTCTAGAACAGGTTGAGTTCCCCAATCTGATCTCTTCTCTTAGGCCCAATTCTTACTTGTCTCCTTCTATGCTCTGTAGGCTGTATAGACTTATCAATATATAATGCAATTTTAATAGAACTATGCCTGTTTGAGAATTTCATATAACTATATGTATAGTTTTTAACTGTTTTTCCATTATCCTGAGACGATCTTTTCAGCCCTGGCCCAAGTTTAGACTGAGATCTCTAGCTTTAGATGACCAGAGGAAAAAATTTAAACCAAAAAAAAGACACACACACACACACACAGGGCAGCTCTGTTTTTTTGTCTGGAGAAGAAAATAAAAAGGAAGGAAAACTTGATAAAAGAAGCCAAATTACCAAGAAACACATTCATTTCTCAGTCAGCACTCTCTATCCAGCCAAGTGCTCCTAAGCCTATGCTTCTAGCTTCTCTCTTCTGTCCTAACATCCTATACTAGGCAGGCACACACAGCAGAGCAGACTGAACATGGATGTTTCTTTCTTGTATTATTAGTTTCAGATCTACTTAATGGACTCAGTATCCATTTCAATAGCAAAGCAATTGGCTAGAAGTGTTTTTTAGCCATCAATATAGGGTCATTTTATTCTAAAAATGCAAGATGTGGTTAATGCATCTGCATCACACATCATCAGCATCGCCACAAAAGCAGCTAATCAACCCTGCATTAGACCCTGATGTGGCAACATCAGCCACTTTTGACAACACTTGTCTGTAGGAGTTTGTCAACTTTCTCATATAATCATAATTATAACACGCAATTATAACAAATAATAGAAAAGATCAGGAAAGGTCATAATAACAACCTAAACATAAACTTAATCTTTTCTGATTACTCAAGTTTCTACAATTCATACCTTCAACACAGCCACTAGGCTTTCACAGACAAGAATATTAAAAACACACAGTCCAAGTATCTATCAACTTACCACCATTCAATTTCTGGAATTTGCTCCTTGGGTTTTTCTTTGATTACAACTCTCTCTGTTATTTCAATTAAGTTTGGATTTATATCAGGTGCTGCCTTAGCCTTCGCCAATTGTGCTTGCTTTGCCTTGTGCTCTTTTGCTTGAGCTTCTCCAAATTTACTCTGCAAAGAGTCATATATCAACAGTAATGCACACATAGAGCAATTAAAAAAAAAGGGGAAATTCACAATGGACAGAAAAAGAAAGAACAAAATAGGAAGGAAGAGGGACCTTCAATTTAATTGTTTCAGCCTCTTTTGACCATTTTCCTTCCTCTACAAACTGGAAAGTCATCCTCTTGGGCCTGAGGAGCTTTGTTTTGTTGATACCCATCCTTTCATCAAAATGGGGATTAGACGCAGGATCAACATCCAATACAGGTTTAAGTATTTGGAATGAATCTTTCTTCTGTTTGTTAATGTTGACCTGAAAAGTTCAAAACCATGCCAGCATTAACACAAGAATCCCAACCAGAAAGAGCTAACCGCTCAAAAATTGAAAAAACTACACACCTTTAATGTGCTAAGGTTGCTTGGCTTCATTACGTTAACAACATTTCCATGTTCATCTATTTCCCTACCCTGTGCATCAAGACGAAGAACAGGGGCCTTGGTGGGTTTCTGTGGGATAGCAATATCTGTAACCATCTGCCCAGGAAACATGTTTATTAAAGGAGCAAATTGTGGATCCTGGCGAAATCCCATCCTGGCAGCAAGTTCTTGGGCACGTCTAACAGCCTCATAGTTAGGTAGATTGGCCATACCAGCCGGAGCAGTGGTGTCAATAGTTGGTGGATTTGCAGCAGCTGCAGGAAAATTAGAAATATTTGCAACAGCCCCTGCAGAAGCTGGTGTGGCAGTTACAACTGCCACTTCAGCACTAGCAGAAGGCATCATGGATTCATCCTGTAAACCTAATTCTGTGCTTCCATCCAACTTTGTAGAACTCTTGTTCAACTACACAACCAAAGCATACCAATTAATGCATTCAGAGGGATATGTAAAATTAATTCCCAAACAGTACATTAGCGTCAGCTAGTTATTGTAGAGAAATATCAAACTAATAGTAGACACTAATGAGCAGAAGATTTTAGATAATGGCCACCATACCTGAGGAATTTTCTTTAGCTTCTCTGACAACTCCTTCTGCATTTGTAGAGCTTTCTTAGCTTTAGCTAAGGCATCAAGAGAGAAGCTTCCACTTTTTCCAGTAGTTGAAGATGACCCATCTGTACTAGATTTTCCAGTAACCTCATGAGATCTGGTAATACTAACGCCCTTATTTTCATTTGTGGTAGAAATCAGAGATACCTTGATAGAAAGGGGAGGACTAGGAACCAGAGATGCCTCAGACACACTCCTTGAAGCGCTAGCATGAGATCCCAGGGTGAAACCCTGAAAGAGTAAATATATATACATATATTCAATAGTTGATGGATATTTCAAAAGGAATAAAAGAAACAAGCAAACTATGAATCAGAGGAGTGAGAAAAACTGACATTCAAATAATTAAATTTCAATAAAAGGAAAAACAAATTATTGCAATTATGGATGGGTAACATCTCCTAACCCAACAGTCATCCACCCCATAAAGAACCAAATAAGACAACAATTTTCTTGTTCAATGTAGGTGATTGGACTGCAACCATTCACAATACTTCATCAAAAAATTAACATTCCAATTCTGAATCCTGATGCCTTCATGGCAGTAAGTACAACAATCAATTATCAGGCGTCACAACAAATGAATTTACCTGCAGCCTGCAGAGCACAACCATAAAATATGTAAACAATCACACCTCGTATTCATGCATCACATTTTATGAGCATGACATGTAAAGCATCCAGTATAACTCAATAAATCAACTTAAAAGGTTTCTTGAGTGGCAGAGAAATCAAACACAATGAACACTGATCTGCCATTTGCAGAGCACAACCAGAAATTATACATAATCATAGGCATCTTCCTACCATGCAACGAGCAGCTTAAAGCCAAACAAGATATGCTGTACGATGGCAAGATCAGGGAAAAGTTGATGGAATCCATTAACACCAAAGAATCTGTCCCAAAACTATTACACCAGACCCAGATACATTAATAATTAATTTGGCAAGGTCAAGCAGAAAACAAATATTATATATGCCACTATCAAGCATGCAGAAAGTATAATAAATCACTTCCACTAGAATTTTTAGCTGCAGCATCATTAAGGACAAGATGTTAAATTGCTGCTCTGCATACAAAAGTATATTTTCTATGGATTAGGTGACTCAATTGTCCATAGATGATCCTGGAGAAGAAGATCAGTTCAATTCCAGATTTGAAATCGAAAAAAGCAGAGATGAGACCTAGAGAATAATGCATAAATGCAAAATAAAAACAGAAAAAGAAATCTATGTCATCGTACAGATAATAATTTTATTTTAGGCCATTATTGAAAAAGTTATTCTAGGAAAATGGAAACCTCATATCTTCCACAACTAACTGCTGGTAATTCACACAGCCCCAGAAGTCAGCCATTTTAAGAACCCTGACATGCAGGAGATCAATTGTGCCTTCTATAATGACGCATCACGCAGGTTACTGAAATAACGACGAAGTAAAGCAAATACAAAGATGGAGGGATTTGACAAGCATTGAACATCTCCGGTGATTGCGATATATAAACATATATAAGGGTACATTCTAGTCTTAAATTTCAAATTCAATATAAGCAAAGGCATTATGGCATTTTGCAGATTGGGTCATAACACACAAACCTATGCTTCATCATCCAGAAACCATCTATCCAGGTATAGGCAACACCATGTAAAAGTCCATGTCAACGATTTCAAAGGAAAAAAGGGGAGGGGGGAATTGGAAACAGAAACAATAGTGTGTTATCAAACTGTTATAAGAAGATTAAAAAACTCACGTTTCCAACTGAAGCATTTCCATTGGCAGAGCCCTGGGCATTGTCAAACTTCTTATCAGTGAGTTCTTCCTTCACTTTCATCTCATTAACCTTCACTTGTTTCCCATCTTCATTGTCTACCATATCCTCTTCCTTCTTCACTTTATCCCCAAACCTCCTCCTTTCCCTCCTTCCTTCTCTTTCCCCACCATTTAACTCCTTGCCATCCTCAACCCTATCCTCGAATCTCCTCCTCTCCTTCCTCTCTTCTGAAACCCTAGCTCTCTTTTCCTCCCTATCATCCTTATCCTTATCTTCAATGTGTTCCCTCTCTTTCCTCTTGTGCGAATACGATGAGTGCCCTCTCTCCACCGACTCTTCCCGCTCACTCCTAAACTCATGGTCTGAATCCCTCTCCTCATACGATTCCTCACGCCTCATCGCCCGAAGCTTCGGCCTCTCTCTGCTTCCCTCCCTCTCACTCGCAGGCTCGTGAGACCACTCACGCTTCCCATCCCTATTATAAGCCCCATCCCTACTTCCTTCTCTCTCCTCCCTCGAATCATATGACAGCTCGCGCGATCTTTCACGCCTGGATTTGTGGGAGTGCTCGCGCTTGGAATCCTTGTCAGATCGATGATGGTGGCGCTTGTCATCGCCATCGTGGCTCCGGTGCTTGTGGTCTCGATCGCGATCGCGTTCCCTGTGGCGGTCTCTGTGATCTCTATCTTCTCTGGTTCTCTTGCCGGATCTGTCTTTCTCAACGTGTGGATCCATCCTAGGGTTTCAGAGACCCTCTCTCCCTCTCGCTCTGCACTGAAGCCGTTGGGATATGATATGGCTTCACCGTGCAAATCGATTAGGTTTGATAGCTTCGTACATTTTTCTTATATTATTATTTTTATGGCTCAGTTTGTTCTATTGAAATTAAAGTTTTTTTTCTCTGACTATAAATATTTGCTTTTTTTGACAACAAATATATTTTCGTGTTTGTTTTGTTGAAAAGATCTTTTTTAAAGAAAAGAATTTTTACCAATTTAAATTTTATTTAATTTAAAAAAATATTTAAATTAAATATTGAATGTTTTACAGGCACAATATTTTTATAAGATTACATTGTTAAAGTATACATTATTAAAACAATTTTATTAATTTTAAGAAATTTAACAATAACTAACGAGAATATAGATATATAATATATGTTTGAAGAAGCTATGTTGTTTATAAACGATAAACAATATGGCTTTTCTTTTTTCGCTATGTGTATCTCCATTTTTTTATTTTTTATTTTTTTTAATTTAAATTTGATTTCAATAGCACCGAACCCATCTTCATATCTAGTTATAAAAAAAATAAGGTTTAATTTCATGAAAGGCCCAAATATTTAAAATTCGCATACTGATGGCTTCAAACTACTCCCTTCTTTTTTTTTTCAATAAATAAAGAAAAAAACTTGTACTCCATGCTTATTCTAAGCTACGCAGTACATTTTGGCTTCACGAAACTTTGTTTCTCTGTTATAACCCTGAACACCAACAAAAACTATTTTCATTTTTACTTTATCCCATAGTTATAAACCACCACTGTTATTACGGGTCAGTATAACATTGTAGCCTGCTATGGGCTACGTTTGGGTCCGACTAAAAATATTATATAGAGGAAAATTATTTTGAGTGAAACAAATAGTAAAAAATTTCAAAGAAAAAAATTCCTAAAAACTTTGATTTCCTTAAAAAACAAATGAAGTCATGACGAAAGAAATATTTTTAAGTCTTTAACATTGAATCCATATTATGATTTTAATTTTACAAACTAATTTGCTTAAATCTTAAACCATGAATTGATTATTTTATTTATTATAATTATAAAATAAATCATTAATTATGGTAAAATATAATTTCCATTTTGAAATAGAATAAACTTATGTACAATTATGAGTAAATTACATAAATCTTCTTTGAATTATATTGAAATTATATGAATCTCTCTTTTATTTTTAAAATATATACAAATTTTTTTCAAAACAAAAAGTTATATTATATTTTAGTCTAATTTTAAATTTTTTTACTAAAACACCCTCCATTAATATAAATATATTGTTTATTAAATTTAATAAAAGTAAAATCTATTCTCTTTTATTACTTATATATATTTAGATATAATACATATTTGTATATTTAAGTTAATAAAGAGTATTTTAGTCAAAAAAATTTAAAATTAAACTATAGTATATATTTAAAAATAAAAAATATATTTGTGTAATTTTAATAAAAATTATAATATATATATATATATTACTCTATAATTATTTACCTCCTTTTTACGATGTTCTTTTATTAAAAATCAACATATGGATTATTTTTACTCTCCTAGCATTTCATTTTGATACTTAAATAGAGTCAACCAATGGTAGATTATAAAAGGACCCTACACCCAAAATGAGAATATCAACAAGTGGAACCACGCTGCTGAGAAGTTGATAACACAAGAGGTTGCAGAAGATAAATATGGCCTCCAATTTCACGACGACACTGGTGATAAGTAGAATGATTTGCATTAAAGGTTATTTGATAGTCTTTGTGGCTCTAGTGCTAACCTCTTTTATTTTAGTAGAGGATGCGGCCTGTTATAATTTTGAGTAAATTTATTATTTGATCCTTAAAAAATTATTTATTTTCAATCTAATCCTTTAAAGATTACTTCTTTTAATTTTGTTTTCTAAACATTTTCTCAAGTAAAAATAATTCTTTCATAAAGGATTTGTAAACTTTTTAATACACTAAAATCTCACTCTAATACAAAACTAGGTTATTTTAGAAGATGAAAATATTTGGTAAGTCTATATCATCAATTAACAGCTATATAGGATTATGACAAAAAAAAAAGCTATATGGCATTCTATTTTTGCTTAATTAAGAGACCATTTTGATTACAAGAAAATATTTAAGAGATTAAATTGAGAAACTTTATTTTTGAAATATCAAATGAAAAGAAAAGTAATCTTTTAAAGAGTAAATCATTGATTCACTCTATAATCTCTCATTTTAATTAGGTTAGGTGTCCCTCAAAAGCTTAAGTAATCCAAATTTGGCTCTTGATTCAAGTATCCACATCATCCCCATAATGTCTTTGCCAATTACACATTTCACTTATTTTTTTCGTATTTGATTGATATTCTCTATTTTTGTAGGTTCAAAAGCAACAATTACAAATTCAAAGGAAAATTCAGCCATCTTTAAAAAAAAATGCCCAAATCAATCTGAAGATGGAAATAAGTTACAAGGGAGCCTACAAAAACTAATTTAGAGTTAAAATTGCAATTATAACTTTTGCAGTAAATGATGTGGTGCATTTATAAACTTTTCCATTTCTAATCAGTTCTGATTATTTTACAACTTCCCTATTCATTTACTTCAATGCTTCACTTTTTTCATGGCTCTTTCCTCCATAGTAATTTATTTAGAGAGCCATAGTAATTTAGTTAAAGAGCCAAGGTAATTTATTAAGGAAGTAGTAGAAATTTAATTACTAAGGGTGCTCCACTAAACATTGCCAACCACTTAGTTAAAAGAGTCTTTTGTTGGCTAGTTAAGAAAGCCAACAAGTTAGCCAAGGGAATTGAGCTAGTTAAGAGTGTCATACCTATATAACTCCTTTTGGGGGCTTTTAGCTTATCCTTTTAAGAACATCTAATGATTCTACTCCTTGAACAATATAAAAATTAATATATCCTTTGAAAGTTGGATGTCTAATGACTAGCACCTATACTCCAAACCCCTAAGCACTCTTGCTTAATATCCTCTAACACCCCTAGTGCCTAACAACCCTAGAAGCCAAACTTAAACACATTTAGTGTAGGCCAAGTGCAGCTTGTGACACCCAACTTAGACAAGATTTATTAGTAGTAGCATAAAAGAATAATTTTCATCCTCTTTACATCAGGAACAATCATTAGGTGTGGTTTGGTAAAATTGAAGTAAAAGTATCTTTGTGTTAAGTTTGGAAGCATGATCTCTCTTGATAAACCAAGTATGGGTCTTGATACTTAGTAAATATTGTTTTCTTTAAGTTCACTTTCCACTCCTTATCCTTTCCAATGACCATACCCATGATCTCAACTTACTACCTAAGCACATCTAAGCCATGCATTAAAGGTACATGCCATACCACATTCTTAACATACTTATCATGTGAGTTAACAGTCAATCTCTAACTTCCACTATAAATGAGACCCCATAGCTATCGAAAGGGCTATCCAAATTTCTTAAACATTTTGAGATTTCATATTTTTAACTATATTCTTCAAAACTTGAACATCCTTCAATTTCCTAAAACTATCCCTTTTCTTGAGCTTTAAAAAACAACTTTATTTGCTAAGAACTTTATCTTTTACATTTTGTTTGGATGGGGAGAAAATTAGAGGGAAGAGAAAACTAGAGGAAAAAACAAGAGAGAAAATAGATTTTCTCTTGTTTGGATTGGAGAGAAAAATTGAGGAGAAAATAACGGTGAGTCCCACAAAAAAAATTTCTCTCCAAATATAGAGAGATTTTGAAAAGAAAACTTTGCTTAACGTAATCCACTTTTTATCGTTCTAAATTAGCCCTCAGCACAAATACCTCAGCTTTCCATTTTTACTTCTTTATCCCCGATAAACGAATCATAGAGCATTAATTTCAATTCTTCTAGTTTCACTCTTTCATTTTTTGACTACATATATATTTTAAAAAAGAAAAAAGAATAATGAATTTTCAAAAAGAAAAAAATTTATAAAAATCACATTTCAATTTTTTAAAAAAAATTTAGCCGGAAACTAATTTAAAAAAAATGTTCAAATAATAAAAAAAAATTTATTCTTCCATTTGCTCAAAAAAAAATTTCCTATTAAAAGAAAACACATACTTAAAATTAAAAAAAATAATTCTAATAATTCTAAAAAAATATTTTTGACTGCAGTTTAGTCGAACAAATTTCGACTACATTGCAGTTAAAAACTGTTCCAACTATCGTTTGGTTAGACAAATTTTGACTGCAACATAGTTGGAATTTTTTTTAGAATTATTTGAATTTATTTTTTTAATTTAAATTGTTTTCTTCTAATAGGAAAATTTTTTATCTTATTCAAGAATAATTTTTTTTTATTTGAACAATTTTAAAAATTGATTTCCACTATTTTTTATTTCATAATTTGGCTAAATTTTTTAAAAAAATTGAAATGTGGTTTTTATAAATTTATTTTTTAATTTATTATTCGTATTTCTTTTTTTAAAAAATATATATATATTTAAAATAGTTAATTCATATTTAAAACATAACTTCTTTTCTTTAAAATATCTTATTTATATATAAAAGTTACTAATATTGGATAATAAAGACATTATTGTCCTTATATATTAACAAGTTTTCTTTCTCCTATATTTTTTCTCCATCCATCCAAACATACAGGAAAAATACATTTTCTCATCACTTTTTTTTTCCTTCCCTTTTCTCTTCACTTTTATCTCCCTTCACTTTTCTCCTCTCCCATCCAAACACATAGTTAGTCTTTAAGATCATTCGAGGCATCTCCACAAAGAAAGCTAAGACAAGGATAGGATCAAATCCTTTTGTCTTGCTTAAGTGTTTGACCAAAGTACTTCACTTATCCTATATCTAAGACCTTCGAATGACTAGCTCTACCAATTACCCTGTACCTCCCATTTGTCCTCCATAACCTCCCATTGTGTTATCAATTTCTTAACAATATCATGCCATTGATGGGTATTCCCATTTTGGGTCAAGTATTTAGATAGGGCTAGTATCAGACACCTTTCATATTTTGTTGTTAATTAACTTTGTTTAGAGAAACACATGTTTATTTTTAATAGGAAAACCTAATTGCCAAGAGGTAAAGAACTATATATAACATTTATTCTTTGAAATACTATTCATTCACTTGTGTTGCTTACAACATTTTTAAATTTATATTCAATGGATTTTATAATGATACTTTTTGAAGATGTTTGGCATAAGGATGGATTTTTTATTTTTAGGAATCAAATTTCTAAGGATACTAATAAAATCATTTGGATTTACTTAAAATACTCTCAAGAATATTTAATAATGTTAAATAAATCAACCAACACTAAGGAGGTGTGAATTGAGTATTTTCAAACATCAGTTATTTGCAAAATCCTTTTTCACAACACTTATAATTGAGGATATTTCAAAGGAAGATGGAACAAAAGCAATAATTATATTAATGAAAGGAACTTTCGTATAGATACTTAAAATGTGAAGTGCAAAAACTTAATGAATTTAAAGAAACAAACACATCACTTAACAATATATAGATAAATGTAATGTGAGAGCTTAATTCCAAGTGACCAAAACAATCTTGCAAACTCTTCAACAATTGTATGTCTTAAAATGGATGAAAGAAAATGTTGCAACTAATGATCAATGGTATTGGTTGCTCTTTGGGAGATATTAAAATTAAAATAGAGCATAAAATAAATGACTTGAAATGTAAAGAAAGATTTTGGAAAGAGATAAGTAAATTCAATATTTACCTTAGTTCGACTACAATCCATGCCTATTACATATAGTCCTTGAGCTTACACCAAAGTTTTTCAACTAATTCTACTAATTTAACAATAACTTGTAAGCTTTTAAAACTTCCAACTCAACCTAGATTTGTCATTCTCTTTAAACAAAGCATACCACTCTTTCTAGATAAATATACTCAAATAGCATCTCCACTCTTGTTTCCTCTCACAAAGGAAACACCACCCATGCTTTACATAGCTTGTGGTATAAAAAAATTGCTTAAATAAACTATTCCTAAGAATAAATATACAAGACGAAACTTTAATAACTTAAATGATATAAATTATACAAGTTTTGTCTCAATGATGTTAATTTCTCTCTCTAGGATCTTAAAACAAGTTTATGATTACAATATAGCACTTTGTTTTGCTTCAAAATATGTTTGGAAAGGTGTTATGAAAACTAGTTGTTAGACACATAAAAGAGGCATTATAAATTGCTAGAAAAATTTTATTGATGCTAGTAGTTGACTTGTAGTTTAAGTATGCTCATTATAATGTTTTTCATTTGAAATTTCAAGCTCGTAGTCTACTTGTGGAGCCAGTTAATTAACCAATTAGCTTAGGATTAGAATTTATGAGCCTTCTAAAGACTTACCAATCAACCAACAAAGTCTACTAGTCAACCAACAAGCCTTAAGTTGATAATTTTTAAAATTCCTAAGCTAGTAGTCAACCAGTAGCTCTTAAGATAGGGATTGTTTAAATTCTTTAGTCTATCAGTGAACTTATAAAGCTTACTAATCAACTTGTAGCCTTAGATTTCATAACCACTCAAAATATCAATCTAAAAACTAACAAATCTTTTTCAAAGCATTTGAACTTCTCTTTTAGTAAATGAACTACTCTTAAAAATGTCTATCTATTTTCAAATAAAATAAGTTTTAGATCCACATTCCATACCATTTGTGAGATATGAGTATACTAACATTGAGTCGATAATAGTTGATCCTCTAACAAAAAAAATGCCATTATTAGGGTTTAAGGATTAAATTCAGATTTTCTCCATTCGTTGAATGACTATAATTGGTACCATAACCAAATCTTGTTCATTCATTTGATCCAACCATCCTCATACTAACATGTGGCTTCCTTTTTTTAATTATTAAATGTTTTGTTTAGCAAATTTGTAGGAAGAAATAATTCATTGACAATATAATAAACTAAACAAATTGCAAAGTAAACTATGGCACCGAATTATACTTCAAATTGAATCAAATAAACCAAATCCTATAATCAGCAAATTAGATAATAATTGTTCAGTTTCAGCATCATGTTATACTTCAAATTCAACTAAATCAAAATCCCACAACCATCAATTCATAAACAAAACCCATTAAAACCGCAGAACCACACATGAATTCGGTTCAGAATCTAAATCCCACAATCATAACAAACACTAGGTTCATTGAAGCTCTAACCATCAAAGTCGAGCCCACACTTGTAAATGAACCTAGACTTAGCAAAAGAAGAAAACAAAGAAGAAAAATCCCTTCCTTTGAGTTTGTGTTCAAATCTACACAACCATCACTGAAGAAGAAATGATGTAAACAAAAACCACATTATGTTTTCATCTCATATAGGATTTAGGGATTTAGAAAGAAGAAGAAGAATGACGAAAGGTGATTATGGGATTCAGAAAGATGAAAAAAGAAGAATGACAGGGGGGATTTTGAGATTGAAAAAGCAGGAAAAAAAAAGAAGAACAAATGATGTGTTTGTAACACCCCACAATTAATTAAGGATAATTATAATGAATTAGGAATTTATATTGGTTTAATTAAGAAAATTAATTAAGAGAGGTGGACATTAATCTGAGCCATATGAATAACTTAGCTATGCTTTGGGGTAAATGTGGAAGCCTAATTTTAATCATAGGGAGATCAAATTCTGTTTCTGAAAGGCTAAATATTTATTTTTGTGTAGACCTAACTTAAGTGGACTCATACAGCCTGGCCTAACAAGTTCAAAATATGAACTCACTAGGAATTGGGCCTTTGAGCCAATCCACAACCCAACTGAAACCCTCAAAACCCTAAAGCCACTTTAGCCCCTCCCCATTCTATAGAAACACTTAGAGAGTTTAGAAGGAGGCTAGGGTTCTTGACATAATTTTATCTTCTCTCACTCCTAGAACAAAATTAAGCCAAGGTAACTTATATACAACTTAATTCTCTTTTTTTCCTCTTCAATTTAATATAATTAGTTTTTTATTTAGAGTATTTTCACCCTCCACCCAAGTTTGAAATTGATTATTATAGGTTGCTTTCATATGATTTTCAAAGGTTGAGGTTAGAGGTGCTATTAGGTAAGTGTTTCTTTCCTATTTTGATGCATTTTTTGCTAGTTTGTGACCCTTAGAGCTTCCTTATAATATGAGCCTTTATTTTGTGCAAATTTTCCCTGAATTAGGAGTGGTATTCTAAAGTTTCTGGTATAGAGACAACCAAATTTGAACTTGGAGTCTTTTGGTAACTGGGTGAGTATTCTCTAGGTAGTGGTAATGAATGGATCTTAGGATATCTTAATTATGAGGTAATTAGCATCTAAGAGTATGCTTGATTTAGTTTAAGACTTCTAGAGTATAGAAATTCACTTTTGGCTTTAGAATTTTATTCAGTAAAGTGAGGTAACCGGGGTTAATTTTTATTTCTTGCATATGTTCAATTTAATCTTATATTTACTGCACACGTATAATTGAATGCTAAATGAATTGTTAGCCATATGAATTGTTGTGTTTAGACTTTGTGTGAGTTTATGGTGGAGCTGTGGTGCGGCTGCCACCTGTGCATCGTGTTTTAATCGAGTATCGAGTTATGATCAGACCCTTAAATGCATTGAGTCTAAGTTGTACTCATTTAGGAGTTGGTGCTGTGGATAGGCCTCTTCTGGTGCTATTAGCCTTTAACATATTGTATGTGATTGTTAATATAGAATAGTGGTCACTGGTAGCTCAATTATTAGATTTTATTGATATAATTGATGTTTCTAATTCCATTTTGATTAACATGCATATATGTTGATTATATTGATGCATATGAATGGAATTTATCTCTGATTATTGAGATTTGCATCTCACCCCATCGTATGGGCTAACTATTTCAGGTGAAGAGCCCTCGAGTAAGGATAAAGGGAAGCAAGTGGATGAATATCCATAAGCTGAGACCATGTATAGGGAATGCTACATTTGGGTTAATCTAGTTTAGGGTAAACGCTAATTTTATTGCTCTCTTTATATAATATTATCATATAATCATGTTGCCAAGTGTAGGAACTTTTAGGTTTTAAAATCAAAGTGTAGCTAATAGGAGAATAAACTTTCTATTAGTTGCAATGTGATGTATGGATTCTTTTGTAACCTAATATGAAACCTTGTTAGTACTGGGAATATAACTATGTGTTACTTTGAATGCTAATTTTGGACTAGAATTGTATGGAACCTTTGTTGGAATCCACATTGAATGATAATATTAGTGGCTTATGAATCTTGTTGCTGTCAATAATTGATGAATTTGCTGGTGTGTGACTGATAAAGAGATTTGGATTCAACACTCTAGTCTCTAAGTGGTTATGAGAGGTGTTAAGTAATTTAGATAGTTGAATACCATCAAAACCTTATAAATTAATGTAAAATTGCCTTAGAATGCTATTAGAGGAAGAGTTGGAGTGTTTGGGAGGAAATTGGGAGAGTCTAAGTACAGAATGGAGTTGACTCGTAGCCAAAACTACCTAAGTTATGACCTAAGTTCTTGTAAAAGCTAGAGGCACTGTGGTGCACGACGCCTTGCCACGGTGCAAGTCAAGAAAGTTAGATAAGGAGCACTCTAGAGAGTAAATTCTGTTAGAGATTGTGCCCTAAGCCAATTATTGTATTGCAAATATTAGATAAATCATATTGATTATCTTAAATATCCCTAGCCGATCATTATTGTGGGAATGATATTGAATTAAGACTAGTATGATTTTGATTGATAATTATGTGTTAATCATGTACATAGATACGAATCAAAATCATAGGCCTCGTTATGAAACAAGATGCTGGATCGACCTGTTATGAGATAGCTACATGGATTAAGTCATAAGCGTATCTCATATATAACTATGTCACTGAACCCTTAGACTTGAGATCACCATAATTTCTAACATGAGGAACACTATGTTTTGGCATAGTCAAAAGTTATCTTTAACCGGGTGATTATAAAGGCTATGATCGGGTATAGTAGAATTCATGTAGAAAAAGATGAGTAGTCAAGATGAAATTTGTCCCTCTGATTAATAGAGAGATATCTTTGGGCCTATTGATGAGTGAGACTGAGAAATGCATGGTCGTGCTCAAATGGAAGGATTTCCATTTGTACTATCAGTCTGCACATAGATCAAGAAAGTGATGATCAAATAAGATGAGAATGAAATTTTCATGCCACATACTTGATCTAGATATCATATGACAAAAGGGATGTGATAAGGTTATATGATAGGTTATACGGATCACCGATCCCTATATGATTTGGGTAGTCATAATATCTTACTAGAGACCGCTTGTGACTTGTGGGTCAAATAGTGTTATTAACCCATTGCCAACATCATATAGGCCTATAGGGTCGTACACAAGAATGAGTCAACTCGAGCTAGAATATCCAAATTCATTGAATCTGAAATTGCGTCTAGATTCAATGAATGTCGCGTTCAATTTAGGATAGAAGAATTTTATTAATAAATAAATATATATTTGATATATATATAATTTATAAAATTTGAAACATATATATATATATATATTTATTTATATGTTTGAAATATATATATATATATATCCTTTAATTAATTTAAATCAATTAGTTTTAAATTTAAATTTATATGATGGATTTAAATTTAAACTAATATGATAATTTAAATTTAATTTATGAGATAAATTAACTTTGAATTTATTTCTAGATTTAGATTACATAATTGGTTAAATTTAATCTATTAGATAAACTTAAATTTAAGCTAATATATTTAATTAAGATTTGATTTGATTTGATTTAATATAATATATTTTAAATTAATCAAATATATATGAAACCCTAATGAGATACTTCTATAATAAAAAAAAAGAGGCTAGAGTTTCTTAGAACAATAAAAGAAGAAAAAAATCTAGAGAGAGAAAGCATACGTACAGTGTACGGCCCCCTAGAGAGAGAAAGAGAAGAGTGTCTTCTCTACCAAGAACGTATACGGATGTTGGTCAGAGGCGCTAGCATGCTGTTCAAGTTAAACAATCGTTCATGTGGATACTGGTAGAGGAAGCAAATCTAAAGATCACTTCCTGAGATCCGACGGTAAAAGGTGAATATTTCTAGATCTACTCGATTTAAATGACATTGATGGATCCATAGGAAGGGATTTGAGATTTTAGCTTTCCGCTACGTGTCCCAGAGTTCTTAACAAATTCATCGCGATAAGAATCGAAAGAAGAAAAATTTGGGTTCATCTTACCATTGTGTAAGGATGATCCACCACAACATGAATAAGGAGGTTTTGAACAATAGAGTCCAAAGCGTACCTTTGCTGCGACATGGAAAACCTGAGTCATAGTGTAAGGTGCGAAATTTTATTTTTGAGTTTCAGTAGCCATTTACACCACGATGGGAGTCTCCAAACTTAGTTTTTAAGTTCCAATAACTAACTCAACCGTGGCGGGGAAGGTCCAAGTTATAGTAAAAGTTCCCAAACTCTTATTTTTGACTTAGAAACCTTGAGATTTGCTATGATAATTTTATATAATGGCTTTAAACCCTGGTTTACAACTAATAACTATGTAATTAAGCTTAATCTTTGCAATTAGAACTTAAAGTTGTTAAATTTTGTATCAGAGCAATGATTCAGGAAATTAAGTTGGGATTTAAACTTTGTGGTTAGAAAATTTAGCAATTATGATGCATAAATGTTAGGAATAGGGATTTTATGGTATGGTGATACTTTTTATACTTGTATATACCTATTATGGGTGGAGTTGTGTTTGGATTGCCTTTAGACTATAACTTAAATGGGAGATGCTTTTGGTTGTGCTTATGGTATTATAGAGTGATATGGTTGCATATCGGGAAATCGCTGAGATGTTGAGAGAAGTGCAAGAAGCTATGGCTACGATAGTCAATCGTATGAGAAAACAAGCTGAGGCTCATGAAGTTATAGTTAGGGCAATGACAGATCGGCTTCAAGAGCAAGTCGAGGCTCATGCAGCTACTATTCAAGTGCTGTAACAACCACATGAGACTATGAACAAGTAGAATCAGGAAGTATTAGTTGGAAATTGAGTGGGTGCTGGTCAGAATCTTAGTGAAGGACATCAAGGGGAAAATGGTGACCTCTCCATTGTATTGGCCAAGTTTTGAAAGGCAGATTCTCCATCATTCATAAGAAAGTTGGACATTGAGAAGGTCGAGAGATGGCTAATGCAATTGGAGAAAATTTTTGAGATTATGACATGCACCACGGAGCAAAAAGGAAAAGCTAGCCATTTATAAGCTAGAAGGCAAGGCTGAACATTAGTAACAGAGTGCCTTCAGATTCTTGACTACAAGAGGGATATCTCTGACTTAGGAGAGTTTTCAAACTACCTATGAAGGAAAATATTTTCCACCCTCAATGAGGGCTAACAAGGAAGCCAATTTTAACTTCCTTGAATAAGGAGATATGAGTGTAGATCAATATGTAGTCAAGTTCATCAGTTGTCTTGTTTCTCCTTCTAATTGAGATGGTTTGATGATGAGCCATGAAAGGCCAACAAGTTTGAAAAAGGCTTGAAACCAAAGTTGAAGGACAAGATTGTATCCCTCCAAATTCACAATTTTGATGAATTGGTGGAGAAGTGTAAAGTGATGGAAAGGTCCTTAATTGAGAGTGAGGGCAAAAAAAAAGAAGACAATAGAATGAAAGCGTGATAGGAGGATGGAGCCCTTTAGGGGTAGAAATAAAAAGGGAACTAATAGTGGTAGTGGCTCTTGGGATAAGTGGTCACTCCCAAGAAATGTTTCTTTAAGAAGGAGTGCAAGACCCCTGAAGAGCTCCTTTAATGTCCCATCAGCATGTGGTAAGTGTGCGTAGAACCATGAGAGTGGACCATGGCCGGTGCGTTACAATTGTAGGAAGCCTAGACACTATGCTAGACTTACACGGTGTCAAAAAAGTTGGCTTCATCTATCAAACCACCTGCACAAGGATGAGTGTTTGCAGTTATGTAACAAGAGGCTAGCAGGTCCCCTAGTCTAATCCGAGGTACTTTACTTGTCTATAATAATATTGTAGATGTATTATTTGACTCGAGTGCAACTCATTCATTCATCTCATATGACTGTGTTAAGTGTTTGGGTCTTAAAATTGGCTTGTTGCCATTTGAATTGTCTGTATCTACCCCTACTTGATACTTTATGATTACATCTTACGTGGCCTAAATTATATGTACAATTAGATAGCTATTGTTCTACCATTAACCTGATTTTCATTCCTTTGCATCACTTTGATGTGATCATTAGTATAGACTAATTGTCAGCTAATGTCACACTCAAAAATGCGACCGCGTGACACTTTTAAAAGAAATTTTTGAAAAGAAATTTCAATTCAATTTTCAAAGAAAATAAAAACGAAAATCAAAATTAAAAATAAGTAGAGTCACCACCAAATTTTTATTTTTGAAAAGGCAAAATTTTGGAAAAAACCTTTTTATTTGAAAAAATGAAAAATAGTCTATGAACCAAAAAATGGATCCAAGAGTCAATTGTGAGCGGGGAAGATGTTAGGCACATCACAATACCCATTGCTAAGAATGGTTACCTTAAGTTAGTTATGCAAAATCAATATGACCTTTAATTTATTTTGATTCTCCTTAACAAATCATATGCAAAATAAAAAATAAAAATAAAAGAAATGAAATTGAAAATAAAAAAAGCAAGAAAGAAATTAAAGAAACAACATTAAGAAAAATAGAATAAAAGGAAAGAAAGTAAGGAAATAAAAATTGAAAGGAAAACTTCATTTACAAAGGCGGATTTGATCTAAGATTAGAGCCTAGGGCCTACGTACCATCCGAAAGGGATCAAAATCCACATAATTCAACTAGAGTCTGTGTTTTGTTTTTGTTTGTGTCTTTTGTTTTTTGTTTTTTATTTGTTTTGTTTTTGTTTTGTTTTTCTTTTTATTTATTTATTTATGTTTTTTTTTGTTTTTGTTTTTGGGTGAAAAGGCAAAGAAAATAAAAATTAATTTTTTCTTCAACAAATAAAACAAGTTTTGAAATTGATTAATGTGTTTTGATTTGTTAAAGACAAATTTGATTTTACGTTTCCTGCATTTCAATTTTTCATTTTGTTTTCTTTTTTTTTGTTTTCACTTATTATTATTATTATTTTTTATTAATCTTTTTGTGTTTTTTGTTTGGTTTCATGTTTCTTCCTTTTTTTTTTTTTATAAAGAGGAGGAAAGTAAAAATCATTTAGATTTTTGCAAACTAAACGACTTGAAGATTGATTGATACGTTTTTATTTGCGAAAGACCAAATTAATTTTGCTCGCTTCTATTCTTCTCTCTTTTTTCTTTGTTTTTTTAATTATTTTTTTAACTATTTTTGTTTGTTTTTTTTGTTTTCTCTTTTTTTGATTTTCATATTTTTGATGTCATTAAAATTTTCTTTTTTCTTTTTTTTTTTTTAATTTTGATTTTGATTTTAATTTTTCTCTCTTTATTATTTTTTTTATTTTGACCCTTTTTTCTTTTTTTTTAATAATCAGTGTTGGATTTTTTCTTTCTTTATTTTTTGTTTTAATTAATTTTTATTATTTATTTAATTTTTTTGGTGAAAGACAAGAAAGTAAAAATTTTAATTTACAGAAGACGAGGCAAATTTTATTTCATCATTCCTCTCTAATGATTCTTCTCTTTAATGACTCTTTGACTCTTTTTTTTTCTTCTATCCTTCTTGTGTTTTGTTTTTGGTGATTTTTTTTTATTAATTCTTTTACAATTTTCCTTTTGATTTTCATTGATTTTTTATTTTACCCCTTTTTAGTTTTATTAGAAATGACGTTTTAAGTAAAGAAGATTTTTCTCTTTTTCTTTTTTCCTCTTTTATCC
Organism: Erythrophleum ivorense; assembly: GCA_026724425.1. NCBI lineage: Eukaryota > Viridiplantae > Streptophyta > Magnoliopsida > Fabales > Fabaceae > Erythrophleum > Erythrophleum ivorense. The sequence continues at coordinate 14,457,145 of JAIUCV010000008.1, read as the reverse complement.
TAATAAGCATTTTTTATATTTGACTTTGGGATGATTCAATCTGTTAGTTTATTATTATTATTATTATTATTATTATTATTATTATTATATTTTTTCTTAATGGTTTCACTTTTATTTTGATTTTCTTGATTTAATTAATTAATTTCTTTTTAATCCCAAATTTAGAACTTTAAATATTTTTTATAATTCTAAAAAACATATTCCACTCTTTGAAAGTCTCCCTTTTTTCTTTTTGTTTTGAACCCCTTTTTTTTCATAAAAATAAACATTTTATTTTTCTCAAAAACTGTACACATTTAAATTTTTTCATTTACTTACTTTTGTCTTTTTCGAAAACCCTTTGGAAACAACTTTCAAGTGTTATGGGCCTATTGAAACCCCGAATTTGAAAACGCCTTGTGATGCAATCTAATGACTGGAGGGACTTATTGTCACACACAGCCTTAGATGACTTCTATATGCACGAGGAGATATGAGATCTCACACGGCAATTCTAAACAAATTAAAGTAAAATAAAATAAAATGTAACAATGTCAAAATACCTACTAGTACATGATAATTGGTGGTAGTATGTATCTTGTGTCTAGCTAGCCAAATATCACTCGTTAATACATTTCAAGGATATAAAGAAAATGTCAAACCAATTAACTTCACAAGGCCATGTAGTAAATTTTATATGCTACAGTGAAGCCATCTCTTTTGCCTCTTCATTGATCTTTGCTTCATTTGGTAAACCTCCTCAATTCTTCACCATCCTCATCCTCACCCTCACGCGGGGTTCATGCAAAGAGATAAAAAGAAATGCACAATAGGGAGAGTATTTTGAACTATAAAGCACATCGATAACCAGGAAACAAGTCTAATAAGAGTTAAAGATACACTCCTAATTCAATATATATGTTTTAAAGAACGAAATTAGCAGTCTCAATCCAATCCAATTAGAGAGCAGGGAAGCAAATTAGTTTCGAACAACAATTAAGGTTAAACATGGCAGAATAGCAAAATAACAAAATACTTCCTAATCTTCCTCCCCAAATCATGATTTAAATCCAGTCCCAGCCAGTGAATATCAATCCATTCAAAAAGCAAAGTAACAAACTGATTTTAGGTAATGACTAGAATTTGAACATGGCAAAACAATGAAGTAACGAGATGCTTCAAAATTTTCTTCATCAAATCATGATTCAAATCCAGTCCCAGTCAGTGAGAATACACAATTTCAATGTCTCATTCATTTGCAAAATAACAATATCGTGGAGGTCAAAATCACAGTCGGGATTCCATCAGACATATAACACAACAATTATAAAGGCCAGATATCTAATTCACTCTCAAATTTTTCTCTCATACCCTTCATCGAACACATGCTGGGCACTTTTTAAAGCAAGTATAGAATGCAGTAAATCTAGAATGGTCATCCACTCTATCGTAGCACATAAATTAGTACAGCAACATCACATTCAAGCTACTGTAAATTAACAATAGATGAAGGATCTTACCTGCAGGAATCGTGACCAACGAAAAAAAAGGGTTTGCTATCCTCCTACTATACCTGGGTTACTACTCTTCGTCACCGTCCTCCCTTCGAACCAGGAACCCAAGACTCCCCACTCACCGGCTGAACCCAGACAGCTAGATTCTCAATTCCAATTCCTCTCTACCTTTCTCGACCTCCCCGTCTCTCTTTTGCACCCTCTGCCTCTCGAGTCTCGCCTCCTCTCTCCCCCCTCCCCCTGATTTTTTTTTCGTCTCTCTTTCAATCTCCCAATCGCCTCTTCACTCTCCTCCCTCTAAATTAGAGGGCCTCATCCTTTTAATCTCCCTTGTCCCGATTTGAATCAGGAGCCCCTTTTTTGCTTCTTTCCTCTTCCTCGATCCATGCCTCCCTATTCTCTCCTTCCCTTTTTGCGTCAGTCATCCTCTGAGTTCGATGGTGAAAGAGACCGGAGGGAAGGTCCACGCCTCGAGCTCATCGCTATAGATCTCTGATGGCTTTCCCTTTCTCTTCTCGTTTTGCATCTTCCTTCGTGCCTTCTGCCTTTCTCAACCCCGTCTTGTCTCTGTGTTCCTCTTTGATCTGTTGTTCTACGTGTTTTGTTTCTTTCCTCGAGTCATGCGTCTATCTCTGCTGAATGTGGTCCCTAGAGTCGTGCCAAGGAGAAGGGGCGAGTAGGGTTTCTCGTTGGATCCGGGTTGGTTGGGGGCGTTGGGCCTCTGCTCCACCTCTTTTTTTGTGATTACTTTCCCTTCCTTTTCTTTTTTGATTGCTTTCCCTTCCTTTTTTTTTATGGACTTCACAACTTAGATAATTTTTAGGCAAGATAAATTAGGATATGGATTGAAAATGTTTATATTTTGTCTTTTTTTTTTCTATTTTTGTTATTTTCTGTTTTTTTTAATATTTAGTTTTTTTTATGATTAGAATTTTTTCTCTTTTCTTTTTTCTTTTTTTTTGTTTTTTTAATTATTCTTCTTTTTTTTTTCCTTCTTTTTTTATCTTTTCATTTTTTTTTATTTTTTCTTCTTTGATTTTGTTATTATTTTTGAAGTTTGCTTGGACAAAATACAGTGTTCACAGCTAATAATGTGATACTTGATTGTAACCATAAGACTATTTCCTTACCTACAAATATACTTGAAATTTGTCTTGAGACTAGACTTGCTTGTGTGTTTGCTACCTAAGTCAAAAGGTACATTAAGCGTGGTTGCTAAGAGTTTCTAGTGTTCTTTTCATTGCATGTTAAGGTTAATATGGGGCTAAAAAATATACATGTGATTACGGAGTTCCGTGAGGTTTTTTCTAAGGAGTTTAGTAGACTACCTTCAGAGAAGGAGTTAGAATTCTCCATTGATTTGGTACCTAGCACAAGTATAATTCCCAAGGCTCTATATAGAATGGCACCCTCTGAGTTGGTTAAATTGAAAAGCCAATTAGAGGAGTTACTTGATAAAGGGCTTATTAGGCCAAGTGTGTCTTAATGGAGAGCATCAATATTGCTTGTCAAGAAAAATGATAGTAGCCTTAGGCTTTGTATTGACTATAGGCAATTGAACCAAGTGACCATAAAAAACAAATACCTTTTACTTAGGATTGATAATTTGCTTGACCAATTAGTTAGAGTGTATTGACCAATTTGTATTGATTATAGACAATTGAACTAAGTGACCATAAAAAACAAATACCCTTTGCTTAGGATTGATAATTTACTTGACCAATTAGTTAGAGTGTATTGACCAATTTGTATTGATTATAGGCAATTGAACTAAGTGACCATAAAAAACAAATACCCTTTGCTTAGGATTGATAATTTTCTTGACCAATTAGTTAGAGTGTTAGTCTTTTCAAAGATTAATCTCAGATTTAGATACCACCAACTTAGGGTGAGGGCTTCGGATGTACCTAAAACAGCCTTTAAGACTTGGTACAGCCATTATGAGTTTCTAGTCATACCTTTTGGATTAACCAATACCTCTTCTATTTTCATGGATTACATGAATAGGATTTTTAGACCCTATCTTGATCAGTTTGTGGTAGTGTTCATTAATGACATCCTTATCTATTCAAAGAGTAGTGAAGAACATGAAGAGCATCTTAGGATAGTTCTTTAGACCTTGAGGGAGCATCAATTGTATACTAAGTTGACTAAGTGTGAATTTTAGTTGTGAAAGATTAAATTTCTAAGTCATATGATATCAGAACAAAGAGTAGCAGTAGACTTTAGCAAGGTAAAAGCAATATTGAATTAGAAGAGACCCTAGACAGTTATTGAAATCCATAGTTTCTTAAATCTAGCCAGCTACTATAGGAGATTTATTAAGGAATTTTCTTAGCTAGCAATGCCTTTGACCAAATTGACTAAGAAGGACTAATCGTTTGTGTAAGATACCAAGTGTGAAAATGCCTGTGAAGAACTTAAGGATAAGTTGACCATCGCACTTGTGTTAATGATCCTTGACCCTAAAAAGACCTTCACGATTTATAGTGACACATCCAAGAAGGGATTAGGGTGTGTTTTGATATAACAAGGTAGGGTGATAGCCTATCCTTCTAGGCAACTTAAATTTAATGAAGAAAATTATCCTACCCATGACTTAGAGCTAACAATTGTGGTTTTTGCCTTTAAGATTTGAAGGCACTATCTCTATAGTGCATAATTTAAGGTCTATAATGATCATAAGAGTTTGAAGTACTTGTTTGACTAGAAAGAGTTGAACATGAGGCAGAAGAGGTAAATGGAGTTCCTTAAGGATTATGACTTCTCCTTAAAGTATCATCCAAGAAAGGCGAATGTTGTCGCCGACACCTTGAGTAAGAAATCCATTCATATGGCAATGATACTGCTTAGGGAGCAAAAGTTAATTGAAGAGTTAAGAGATTTGAACCTATCTATTTTCGTACTTCTTAATAGCCTTCTTTTGAGAGTGTTGAGGATAGAAAATAACTTTAGGAAAAAGATTAAAGAGGCCCAAGAGTTAGATGAATATTTGTGAAGAATTAGAGAGTGGTCAAGGAGTGGAGAAGTTAGAGACTTTAACCTATTAGAGGATGGTTTAGTGAGGTACTAGGATTGAGTGTGTATACCTAGGGATGAAGAGTTAAGAAACATAGTGCTGTTTGAATCCCACAAGAGTAGGTACACCATCCATTTAGGCATCATAAGATGTATAGAGATCTTAAGAAGAGTTTTTAGTGGCCTAGGATGAAGTCAAACATAGCTGAGTTTGTTGCTAGATGTCTAGTTTGTCAAAGGTTAAGATTGGACACCAAAAACTTGCAGGTTTGTTACACCTTTTGGAAATTCCAAAATGGAAATGGGATAGTATATCCATGGATTTTGTAATGGATTTGCCTAGGAAATCATCGGGTTGTAACACCATTTGGATGATTATGGATAGATTAATGAAGTCTGTTCACTTTTTGCCTATTAAAGTCGCTTATCCTCTAGATAGACTAGTTCAACCATATATCCATGAAATTGTAAGATTACATGGTATCCTTAATAGCATTGTGTCAGATAGAAACCCTAAATTCATATCAAATTTTGGTGGTCTTTACAAGAAGTTTTAGACACTAGTCTTAACTTTAGCACTGTCTATCATCTTTAGTTAGATAGACAGACTGAGAGAACTATTCAGACTCTTGAGGATATGCTTAGAGCTAGTGTGTTAGATTTAAAGGGAAATAGAGATGTGTATTTGCTTTTAGTTGATTTTGTTTATCATAATAGCTACCATTCTAATATCCAGATGGCACCATTTGAGGCACTTTATAGGAGGAAGTATAGATCATCCTTGTGCTGAGTAAAACTTAGTAAGAGGAGTCTTTTAGGTCCAAACATAGTGGACCAAACCACCTATCAAATAGAACTTATCAGGAAGAAGTTGTTAGTTGCCCAGAGTAGGTAGAAGAGTTATATTGATAAGAGATGGAGGCCCTTAGAATTTGAAATAGGAGACCATGTATTCTTTAAGGCTACTCTGGTGACAGGCATAGGATGGTTTATAAAGTCAAGAAAGCTTAGTTTTCGTTATCTTAGTCCTTTTCAAATCCTTGAATGGATAGGACTTGTGGCTTATAAAGTTACTTTACCCCCAAATTTAGTCCAATTGCATGATGTGTTCCATATGCCTTAGTTGAAAAAGTATAACCTGGACTGATGATTGTGTCGAGCAACCTCAAATAAACTAGTTTGGAAAAGATCTGTAATATAGGGTGCAACTTTGCTTATCTCCCTTGAAAATGGATTTCAATATTTAAAAGAAGCCCTTTAAGTGTGAGATGAACTTAAAAATTGCCTAATTGAAAAGGGTTTTGATTTAATTTAACTAACTAAAATTAAATTGAAATAAAGTTTCTAACTACTAAATAAGTGCATGAATTAAAAAGCAACTAATAGACATGTGACTGGCTTTGGATTCATCCCTTGGTATTCACTATCCTTATCTTAATTCAATTATTATTGGTTTTGGTTTAAGAGTTTCTATTTGTGTTCATGCAAGTTATCTTAAGTAACCACACAATATTCAAGACATTAACAATTTGATGTTGAATTGAAACCTCAACTTTGTATTAAATCATTACTTCTTATCATTATGATCAATGAACACTAAATTTGAATGATTAATCTATCAATTCAACCTCTAAATTATCATTTTAAGATGTTTAATTAACCAATTAAACTCTAAGGAGACATCAAATTAGACATTCAAACACACAATTTCTCATATGCATTTTATCAAACACCTTAACTGCATACATGGATAATTGAAGGCTAATGAAAATTTAGCACTTAAATTAATTTATTAATCATCAATTACTCTCTTAATTGATATCTAACTAGCTATCAATTACAAACCACACTAATCTTAGTCAATTACAAGCTCAACCGAGCAAGTATAAGAACAAGAATTGATGTAAAAAGAGAAGTAAAATGAAATAGAAATCTTAGCCAAAATCCCTTGTTAATCTTCATGGATCCAAGCTTCAATCCAAGGTATTCCTCCTAGCTAGCCACCAAGTCAATTAAGCTCTCATGGAGTGAAGAATAATAGAGGAGAAATGGAGATGACGGCTATGGGTTTCAAGGAGGAGATGAATGATAGTGAATGGACAATGGATTGGGTGGGTGACCTCCTCTCTTTTCATTCTGCCCTATCTTCCTTTATCTTCCCCTTCTTATGTGCTTCTTATTCTATTTTTAATGATCACATGTTTAGCCCATTCCTTCTCATTTATTCAAGTGTGCTGCCTTAACATTCCATGTGAGCTTCTCATGTGTGTTGAACTGGTCTCATGAGAATGAATGGTCTGAGTTGTCCTATGAAGTGAGCTATCCAAACATGAGGGAATAAAGCTTGTGTAGCTACGTGCCCGTGTATGTGTTTATTAAATGAAGAACATGACCAGGACTCCTTTCCATGCTAAACTCCCAGCTCGTGTACTTGTTAGTGTGTGGGGTTATTACATGGTTTTGTGATCCATTGTATCAACCCTTGACTTGTAAGTGTGTGGGAGGGAGCAAACCCATGTGTGTTTGTGTAGTTGTCTATGTGGAATGAGTGAGTGGATGGCAATGTGAGAGAGTGCCTTCTGATACATGAATAGAGTAAGCTAGAACACAGTGTATGTGATTGTGTTTCTTGATGCTTATGTGTTTGATTGTATGTCTAAAATAGAATGCCATGCAAGCCTCATATAGGAAATTTGATGCATGCTTAATGAGGAATGTGCAGAGGCTATGCTTCCTAAACTCTCAAACTCACTGTTCACATTCTGCTTCTTTCAATACAAGCCATCAAATTCGAACCTCATCTTCCATGTGAAACCTGAGCTCGTGCTACTTCCTTTAATATCTTCCCCTCAATCCATAGCCACGTGCCCTGTCCATGTAAATGAAATAATCCCATGCATCTCCTCCCTTGCCACATGAACCCTTCTACTCAAAACTCACTATCCAACTATGAAGTATGTGTCTGACCTGGTGAGAAAGCCTTCGTGCAGCTGCTATGACTTGTGCTTGCAACATGGAATAAGAACTATGTGTGAATAAGAGAGGCCGTGTAAATGAGAATACATGGACATGTGTAACATTCATTTTTGCCTTGTGACTACATGCAAGTGAATGCAAGTATGTGATTAAATAAATGTAGGGATGGAAATGTAGTATGACTTAGTGGGACTTGTGATCTAGTGAGAGCTTCATACATGTGAATGAAGTGTCTTCTTGAGAGAAAGCCTGATAGTGTAATAGTGAGTGATGACTTTGTAACTTCAATTCCCCTCTAAATCAATCTCCCATATTTAATTTCCATTTGCCCATTAAAATCTGCACAAATAATAGGAGATATTCGATAGAAAAAATTCACAAAATTATTTAAAAGAATTAATATATTAAAAATTAATAATTTTGTAAATTAATTCTTAAAGTGCAAAAAATGGCTAATAAAATCAAATATTACCTAATTAGATCCATTAGCTACAATTTATTATTAAAATGCCTAAATTAAGGACAATAAAGTATATAGAAAAGGTGTTCATCATAGACCCTTCAGTGAATTTATTACTTATATCATTGGGATTGGAACAAGGAGAAATAAAGTGGTTTTTTCTTTAATGGACATTACTGATCTTTCAACTTTAGGAAATAGGAGTGATGATTGAAGACTACATGTGCATCGAAAAGAGGTATGTAGGATTATTTTTACCATTTACTTGCACTTTTAGTCGGAGTTGACAAATTTGCTGATAAAGTATTTTTCTCATTTTTAAATATGCCTTTCATCTTTGAACATGGTGTTTAGTGTTTGTATAGTATAGTTTCTTGCAAAATGAGGTATTTGTTCCTCACCATTCATTTGGTCAATATAGATTTTAACCATTTTTTTTCTTAACGTAAGTGCTAACATCTTTTTACTCTTCATGCTTTCTTTTTAGTCGGCCAACAGAGGAAGCTGTATGTTGTACTGTGCTTGCTTTGCTTCAGCGATGATTGCTTTTGGGTCATCTAGTTTTGCTTCTAATGATTCACAATATATTTTAATTTTATCGTTTGCAAAAGGGGTATCTTGCTACATAATAAACCATAATATGAATGTTCAATTGGTTGACGTGTTTTGCCCTTGACATAATAATCTACTATGCATTTCTCACATAAATATAAATTTTCTAATCTTTGCTTGAATTCAGGAAGTAGTGTTAGTAATTGAAAATGTCTCTTGCTCTCTGGCACTTTAGCATGCTTGTGTAGTTCTAAACATATTATAAAGATTAGATTGTGGTTGTTGCCTTATGGATTTGGTCAATCTAATGGAACCTTTCTCTTTAATTAAGAGTGAGATTTATGTGTATGCAACTTTAGATAGTGGTGTGATTGGTAAAAAGTTAGTGTGACACTATAACTATTGAAATGTTTAATCATCCATTAGATCTCTTTGGTAAAAAGCCATTGACTAGTAAAAAGTCAGCCTAGGATTTGTACTTAAATTGACTTTGCAGATGGGTCCAAAGTGAAAAACACAGTGAAAGTTTATTAATTAGTGTATTTCCAAAACTTTATTTTTCTTAATCTATAAATTTTTAAATGTTGATTACAAACCTTGATAGTGTGAGGATATTTGCATATATTGTTGCAATTAGAGAAGTTAAAGAAGAGACAAAAGTAAGCATATATAACCACTCTATTGTTTTTCTACCTATTTTTTTGGACCCATTTGAAGTTTAAGACATCTGCATTTATCCTTCTTTCAATAGAGACAAAATTTGTTGAAGTTTTAGCTTTAAGTAAGACTAAGACATTTATTAAAATATGTTAAAATATTTTGCTCTTTTCTATTTTGCATCTGGCAAAGTCATAAGTCTTTTTTTCCAAAAATCAGATTTGTTCTTTGTTTGCATGTTGCAACCACATTCCTTTGATATTTAGATGGCAGGCCTTTAAAATTAAGGCAGCTTAGGCATGTTCTGAGGCCAATCAATCTATCTAAACATTTTAACTCCTATTTAATTGCTTTTAAATTCATGAAAATAGTCTTTAAAATGTGAACTTTTATTCATTTATCTAACTAATTGCTAGTGATTCGGTGTAGTGCCATTTTATTTTTTTGCTATCATACTTCATATATTCTTTTTCCTAGTTACTAAGGGATGTATGATGGTAAAATCATAAAGTCAACTTATATTTTTATATATCATGAGATCAATTAGGCCAGTTTACATGTGGAACGATAAGAAATTAAAATTTTCAAAGTGCTAGTTGTTTGCCCCATTGTTTGCTTGTGAACGATTTTGCCAGTATACTCTTGATGAGATAGTGAAAACCATATCGTTTCTAACTCCCTGTTATGCTACACCCTCCTATTTTGTCGTTATACTACTTTGGACCTTATGCATAACTTCTGTTTGTTAAATTTTTAATGTTCACATGTTATTATAGATTCTCGATCTAATAAGGTATTTGAATATCATGGTGGTTTCAGATTATGCTTGCCTTGATAATGAACTCTAATTGTTTTAATCTTTGCCTGGTATTTGAAAATCATGGTGGAGCGACATACGAAGCCTGTTAGGATGGGTCCTTGTTCCAAAAATGAAAGTGGAAGATAGAGAATGCAATTGGATTCTTTTACTTTTCATATATTTATTTGTAAATTATGCTTGAATAAATGTTATTTGACTGAACTTGAGCGAAGATGTAAGTTTTGGATCGCTTGTTTGCTTTTTATTATTGTCATTTTTTTAAAGAGTTGTTATGTAACACTATCTATACCAGTTAGATTACATTCCGCTACATTTTAATATATGTTTAGTTTCCAAAGGTCCACATCTAACTAGTTTTGTTTCTTTTCTTAATAAAATTTTAAAAAATCCGATATAATAAATAAATTTCTCTTCTCCTAACTTTTAAAAATCTTTCTTATTTTTGAGCAAGTTAATATTTTCCTTTTAAAATACTTTATTTTAATGGAAATTCAAAAAAGGAAAATTACTAATAAGGACCATGAAAATAAATTATTTATTTTGAAAGATTTTAAATTTTAAAATCTTTTCAAAGAATTTGAAAACCTAATATTTTGAGTGTTTGGACAAAAATGTCCTTATTCTAAAAAGAATGAGGCTATGGTGGTTCTTTACACTCAAAGGTAGAGAGAACCAAGTGCCAGAGAGAACTTGCCTGATGGACATGATTTGGGAGAAGACAGAGTTTGGTAGTACACACAATATGAATGAGAGAGCTTGAAGAGAATGGCTTGCCCTGGATCCTTAATTCATTAAGTCATTAAAGGTATGTGTTGTTTAGACGTGTAAAATATTAAATCTTTAAGTTTTTTAAAATAATTTTAAAATTTAACAATTTTTCAATGTAAGTAATTTAATTTCATAGTCCTTATTATTAATTTTCCCTTCAAAAGATACCAAAATGTCTAAACAACAAAATTAAAAATCATATTCCAAAAAAATCAAAAAGTGAAAAAAAGGAAAAGAGGATAGCCAAAAAAAAATGAAATTAATGTGATTTCATAAATTAAAATATACTCCTTAACTTCAAATTGTTATATTAATGAAATCAAGTTAGTTATATTTATTTATCTATTTAAAAAAGAAATTAAAATCCATCAATAACAAATATCTATTTCTAATCTTTTAAATTATATGGATTTTGATTCTTGTATGATAGAAAATACATAGATATTGGATTTTTATCTTAGGCACTACTTATTATTATTATTATTATTATTATTATAAATTTTTGTTCTTGTCTGTATTTTTGAAAGGATCTATGAAATACATTTCATGCTATAAAAATGTTTTGCATAATCCACTTAAAGTAATTATGGGATGCCAATCACTTTGCTCATATGCAATTAGATCCCCAAAACTAACCTAGTTCACATGCCATTTCTATTTTTTTAAAAAGATTTTTATAACATTTTCTGCTTAAAAAATAAATTTGGCTACAACTTAAATTAGTTTTTAAATTTTTCTTGTATAAAAATCAAGTTTCTTTTTAAAGTTTCTTGGCTTGTGGTCACATTTTGAGGAAGCAATAAGTTCCAATGTGCCAAAAGAGGGAAAGGTTGTAGCTAATGTGACAAAGTAGCATTAAATAAGGTATGTTTCTCTGTGATTGTACAAAAGACATGTCAAAAAGTAAATTTTTTAGGTACTAGATAAAAAGGAGGGTACCCAGTGTGGATTGGCCAAATAGTTGATATGGTACTTAATAGGTGCTAGAACTCAAATAAGACAACCAACTAAACAATTAAGGACCTAAGTTAGACCATAACAAGACCCTTGCTTATTTAGAGTGACCAAGGAAGGCATAGTGAGGCCTTCAATCAATCATATTAGTCATCTCTCAAGTTTGGTTCCTTGAGTAAAAGAAAAGGTTTGGTCACTCCTTCATTGCACATCTGACCTTGGTCAAGTTAGAGCATTGCAAATGGCATTTTGGCCTACACTAAACCCATTCTGAGGCCCTTTTCTTTGGGATGTGATAGTAACCTTATCAACATGGTTTTTCTTAGGTTAGTTTATTAAGTTTAGCTAGAAATGACTTGACTTCTTACGAGTAGCTTAACAAATCATCAAATTTTGCAAAAAACATATGAGGCAAAGAGTTTTTCTCTGTCCAATACTATTAAAAATATGGTTTCTCTCCTACTCTCAATCAATAAGTTACATAGGATTTTATATCACTGGAAAAAGCAATTGATTGATGTTAAATGGCCAATTACTTAAGACACAAATTAAACTAAACTGAACATGAGTTAAATTAACCAAACTAATTGTAACTAGATGGTACAACATAACATTAACTAAATGTGACCCATAGTAATAGATTCATGTGAAGATACCTCTTCTAGTAGTTGACATAGTTATCTAAAACTAGGAAATTGGGCAACTCACACCACTAGGAAACCTTCAAACCATGCTTTCTTGTTTCATGAACAAAGTCCTTATTAAGGCACACATGAAATACTCACACCCTATTATAATGACAATAAAAGGAAAAAAGAAAAATAGTAAAAATGTGAGACTGTAACTACCTTACTCTAAGAAGAAAAAAAATAAAAAAGTGAAACAGTAATTACCTTGGTTTAAGGGCTGCCTAAATCAGTGGTGAATCCACCTTAGAGTTCTGTACTTTTTCTCTTCATGGTATTCATATACAAAATCCAATTGTTGGAAGATACGATAAAGGATGTCATCTAAAAGCTTGAAATACCGTAATCTCCATGGCTTCAAAAAGATAAGGGGGAGTATAACAATTCCAAAGCCAAATATTAATCCCATTTCAACACTTAAGAAATTCCAGTCAATTGAACTCCAAGCATTAGAATGAGGTGTTTTAGATGTTGGTGGTGACCAAATTTGAACACTATCACTGCTGCAATTCTGGGTCAATGGAGGTCCACATAATCCTTTATTTCCTTCAAAGGAAGCTGCTTCAAATGATTGAATTTGAGTACCTATTGGGATTTTTCCCACTAGTTGATTGAAAGAGAGATTCAAGACTTCAAGGAAAGATAAGCTAGCAAGCTCTGTGGGAATTCCTCCAATCAAAGAGTTGCTTGACAAGTCAAAGGACTCAAGTTGTTTTAAATTTCCTAATGATGATGGGATATGGCTTGAGAAATTATTATGTGACAAGTTAAGAGCATGGAGTCCTTTGAAATTCATGATATCTTCTGGTATTGACCCTTCAAAATGGTTGGATGATAAATCCACGGAACTGAAAACATTTAGCAGTTTAATCATCTTCACTTGTTGGCCTTTGTGTACTACTGTATATGAGAGCTGATCACGAATAAGAAACTCATAATAGACATATGAGAATGAATGTTCTATCAAAAAGCGAGGTTGAATTGCAAAAGTTGTGGCCACTTTCATTCCAAGTTCTTTGTTGATGGTTGATATTGTATCCTTGAAATTTAAAACATCAAATTTCTCATATATATTGTCAAAATACAGACTAAAACTTTGATTGGCTTCATTTTCATCATGGATTATTGCTTTCCAAGTTCTCAAAAGCTCTCCTGAAAGTTTACCAACGAAATTGTTGTAGGATAGATCAACAACTTTAAGCATCTTCCAACCACTCATTATATTTGGGCATCCAATTGACCCATACATGTTGTTTGACCTCAAAATTAGAATTCGAATGGTGGATATGTTCGTTAAGTGACATGGAAATTGATCAATGAACATATTGTTTCCAAGGTTTAAGATTTCTAGTTTCTGGCAATTGGCAAGAGATTTTGGAATGGTACCGCCTAAGAGATTTCCATTCAGATCCAAGAATCTTAGATCACATGAAGTTGAAATTGTATCAGTGATATGACCATTGATCCTGTTTCCTCCAAGCTTTAACACCCTAAGATTCTTATTCATGGTTGTTAAACACTCAGGAATTGTGCCATTGAAGTTGTTATGGGAAAGATCAAGTACTCGAAGACCTGAAGCGTTACAGAAGGAGTCATGGATTTTTCCGTTTAAACTATTATTTGATAGAGAAAGGAAAAACGTGAAAGGGATATGGTAACCAATGTCAGGTGAGATAGAGTTGAACCTATTGCTTGAGTAATCTAAATAGATGGCATATTTTGGCAAAATGGAAATCGGCCCTTGGAGTTGGTTGGAACGAAGGTCAACGAGCATTAAGTTAGAAATAAGATTATGAAAATCTCCTTCCAAATCTGTGAGAAAATTGTTGGAAAGATTTAGTGAAACCAGATTATCAAGTCTTGAAATCCAGTTAGGTATAGCTCCTTGAATTTGGTTGTTGGATAGGTCTAGACAGAGTAATTTGGTTTGGTTTCTCAAAAATGCAGGGAATGCTCTCAACTTGCAAGAACCCAACATTAGATTACTCATATTAGGAAAGGATGATTGGTTATGATGATCACTAAAAGTTGCATCAACTAACAAGTCGTTATGTGAAAGGTCCAGTGTGGCTAAATTTCCTAGCCTCTGGATCATATCCAACTGTATTGTGCCATTGAACTTGTTTAAAGAAAGTTGGAGGCTACTAAGCCTCTGAAGATTAAAGATGGACTTGGGAATGTTTCCTCGTATATTATTTCCACTTAAATCAACGTTCTCTAACATGGAAGAAGATGCATTTGGAAATTCATCCAATACACCACCAAATTGATTATTGGGAAGCTTAAGTTCCTGCAAAAATGGGAGTGTAAAAAGTGATGAGGGCACACTCCCATTTAGGGAATTATCCCCCAAATCAATGCTGACAAGATTTTTAAGGCCCTCCAAATGTGCAAACAAAAGTTCACCTTTCAAATCATTGTGATAGAGAGACAAATATGTGAGCTTCTTTGAAGTATTAAAAGATGGAAGAGTACCAGCGAAGCTGTTGAAGGAGAAGTCCAGATGAACAAGTTCGGAGAGTTCTGACATTGACGCGGGAAATAATCCATTGAATTGGCACCCAGATAGATCTATCGTGGACAATTGCCTCAAATTGCGAAGAGAATCTGGTAGTTGCCCTGAGAAATTTGTTTTGCTAAGGTTCAAGGTGTGCAGAGATGCATGCTGTGGGAAGATTGGCAAACGACCCTGAAGATTTAGATTATTTGATATGTCAAGGAGCCGTAGTGCTTGCATATGGAAGATACTTTCTGGGAACACTCCACTTAAGCCGCAGCTACTGAGTTGCAAGATGGTCAAATTGGAGAATTTCACAAAGGATTCTGGCACACGAGTTGATAAATTATTTTGATTAAGCCGAATTACGGAAAGTAACTGAACCTTTTCTAGTGAAGCATCAATAGGTCCTGAGAGATTGCAGAATGACATGCTCAAAACTCGTAGATTTTGTAGAGAAGATAAAGCATGGCCCCACTCCTTTCCCTTGGCAGAT
This sequence comes from Erythrophleum ivorense, assembly GCA_026724425.1. Lineage (NCBI taxonomy): Eukaryota > Viridiplantae > Streptophyta > Magnoliopsida > Fabales > Fabaceae > Erythrophleum > Erythrophleum ivorense. The sequence continues at coordinate 14,441,768 of JAIUCV010000008.1, read as the reverse complement.
ACCCCTACACCATCCAAATACAGTTCTGTAATTTCTGTAAGGTTCTGCAAGAGCATGGATATATTTGGCTTCTCAAGTTTCAGAGCATGTGCTGAGGTAAACGAGGTAGACATGTCAAGAATAGCTAACCTCGTCAGGTGAGAAATCCCAATAGGAATCTGCCCCTTGAAGCCCGCGTTTGATAAATTCAAGTAACTCAGGCTCTTGAGATTTTGCAGCTCCGAAGGAATCACAGAATGGAAATTATTATATGCCAAATTCAAATTCTGCAGATATTGTAGTTTGAAGAGACTACTTTTATTGTCGAGTTTGCCTGAGATAAATTCCTCACTCAGATCAAGAGCTATAACGAGTCCCTTGCTGCATGTTACCCCATTCCATTGACAGCAATCTTCTGTTTGATTCCAGTGAACCAATTTTCTAGATTTCATAGGGTTGAAAATGAGTTGTTTCTTCATGCGGAGCAACAAGGATTGCTGATGGCCTAGACATTGGCCAGTCACCAAAGATACATTGATGATCAAGTTTACTGAGCAAAAGGATATCAAGAAAAGCCATAAATTTGAATGAACACTCATTGGAGACATTTGCTAATGGCACTCGTATGATTGATGACTAATGATCGGTGAACTTTACATTCATTATCCTTCCTTTTATAGATTTCAATTCATTCCAATGGGAGGACCACATTTCAAGTCTAATAAATCAATCCTCGTAGATATTCAAGTATTTTCCAGAGTCCATGTTTTACTTTAGCCGAGTCTTCAACCTTCTACTCTACGTTAATAATTAGAGCCACACATGCTTATATCATGATCTCTTCCCTTATACGGTTCAAGCTATTAAAGAATCGCGATAAAGATAGATGTGCATGCTTAGTCAAATCCTTTGAATTTTGAATTTTGCAGGTCGTGGGAAAATGGGAATGCAAGGTTAATGGTCCAGGTTCTCAAAACATACTAATTTTGTTAGATCTGTATGACCCTTTTATTTGTTGGTAGGACCTGGTAGGGATACCTTATCTCTTTTTTGCCTTGAAATCTTTCTTTGTTAAATTAAAAAAAAAAAAAATCCTTCTATTTTCTCCTTAATGATGGACCGCATTTAAAGTTATCCTGCTGGCAGATGTGTACAAGTATTTTCCATAATCAAAAGTCGATGTTTCGCTTTAGCCCAGTCTTCTACCTTCTACACTACGCTGATATCAAGAGTCAGTTTTACCCTTTTTTCCCCCGTTTTTTTTCCTTTCTTTGAATTCTTTCTTTCGTTGCCCTTCATGTCTATATCATGATCTATTCCGTTTTGTTGTTGCCATTTGGATGAAAATAAAATAAAGCAAAGGATTTTCATGATTTTACACGACTTAATTTCTTTATATATTGTAAATTTGACACAAACCTTCAACGAATTATAAGAGTTTGTTGAAATTCTAAAAAGTCTAAGGAAATTAAACTAGTGAGATGTTTTAGGGGAGGTAAAGATGATTTTGTAAAATTTTATAAAGAAATTTGTGTAAATTTTAAAAATAGATAATTTGTACAAACCAAGAATAAATCAAGAAATTTTGGCCGAAAAGGACAAAAAGAAATGATGAAAATTTTGATCCTTGAAGAGAGAGTACTACACAGAGTAAATCAAGTTTGTATTGTCTCAATTTATAAAAAAAAAACTCATTTTAGTTGTCCAAATCATCTAAAAAAAGTTTATTTATTTTTTTACATATAATTTATTTGTTTTTTAAATTATATGGATCTTTCACAAATTAAAAACAATTCAAACTTGAGCAAATCACAAGGAAAAAGATCTTCTCCCATGCCTCTCTCCCCCTTATCTCTCCCACAAGATCTAAACTGTTTAAATTTTGGTTTGAACAGTTCAAAAAAAAAATTTTAGATTTAAACAATATTTTTTTTAATTTTACAGTTAAAAAAATAATTTTATTTTATATTTTACTCTCTTTTAAAGAATTATTTTTTTAAAAAAATAATTAGATCTAAACCGTCCAAATTAATTTAAACAATTCAAATCTGACACCGAAAAAAGCAAAGAAGAGAGCATGGGAGAGAATCCAAATCCAAATCACATGCATACTATTCATTTCTATTTTGTTTCTTCTAGTTGTATGATTAAGATATTTTTGGCCTAATTTGCATATGAAACAAAAAAGTTTCATTTTGAATAATTTTATGTATTTTTTACATTTATCTTGCAAAAATATTAGGTAAATTTGAAGAGAAAAAACTCTTTTTTACTGAATGAGTCTTGTACACACACACCCTCTCTCTCTCTCTCTCTTCTTTTTACTTTTTAAATTTATTTAATGCATTTAGTAAGTAAATATAGAGGATGTAAATTTTATTTTATGATTATCCTTGAATCTTTTAGAGAATTGTACCGTGTGCAATAAGAGAGGAATCTAAAAAGTTTTTTATTTTGTATTTTTTTGTAAAGTTGTAAAGAGATAAACGGAGGGTGTGTGGCCATACATTCTGATTCTCCCTCATTCCAATACATTGTGTCTATTTCTTCCAATTTTATGGAAGAATTCATAGACCAAATTTAAATGATCCATATAAGGTAATACACAAGAGTAAGAATATATATAAAACTTGCTTCTTTGTTTTATTCACTCCTAATATTCTCTCTATCTATATCCAATTACACATTATGTATTTATTTACTAAATATAAAAAATCTAAATTCTTTAGGATCACAAATTGAGTAAAGGTACAACGGAATATGTAGTCTTGTAGAGTAGCATTTTCTTGTTATTACATTAAAAAAAATTAATAAGACGACTTCAAAAAAATTTTGGAATGTATTAAAATATTAATATTTACAAATAATTTGGACTCTTTATTTTGTCTTGTTTTGTTTCTTCTATTAACATGGAGCGCTAAAAGAAATTTAAGACATTGAAGGTTCTGGAGTTTTAAGAATCCTATATCCTCATATTATGAAAGCAGTACGAAGGGTAAAGAAAGATTGCCCTGCTGATTTGCAGTGAATAAGAGTTTATGATTCTATCTCTAACTCTCTAAAATATATTATCCTTTTCTATTAATTTACAAAATTCTTGAGGTTTCTCTCGCACTTGAGAATTCTTTTGACCCAAAGGAGCACTTTTGTTTTTTGGGTTTTTGCTTTGTTAAAAACAAAATACTCCGGAATCAATAATTTAAACTGCTTTTTGCAACGCCAATATTTAGAATAACACAGCAACGCTTACAGGAGCTCTCCATATTTGTCTTTGTAATAAAATTAACATGCCAGTAATCATGGGGTCTAGTGGCACTTTCTCTGTCCTTGAGTGATAGGAGTAGCTTCAAGTGGGGAATTCGATCTCTCACAACTCCCTTCTTCAAATCCCAGGACCCAAAAAAAAAAAAAAGGTAATTGAATTCATATCAATGAATTGAAATGAATTCTTTATTTGATTATCTTCTGTCTTTGGAATAAAATAATAAGTATTATACTTATTTATTATATTTTTACATGATAGCATTCAATTCGATTATTCAAATAACTTTTCCTCCAATAAATTTTTGACACGTGACAATAATTTCATTTCCCAACTCATATGCTGCCATGTTGTTTCTTTTATCTGCGTGTCAGGGTTAAACTACTTTAATCCTGACATGCATGCAGTGGGACATCGTTACTCATGGTTACCTAGCAACTATGGGTTTGTTTGAAACTATTCTGTAGAATAATTTTTTTATTTTCAAAAACAAAAAAATAAAAAAAATTATTTGATAATGTGTTTTTAATGAAGTGTTTTGAGAAAAAAAAAAACAAAATTTTGTTTTCAAAAACAAAAAATTCAGGGGCCTGTTTGAAACTGTTTTTGTTTTAATATTTTCAAAACATATGTTTCTAAGAACAAATTTTTGAGAACAAAAAAATTAAAAAATCTGTTTGAATCATTATTTTGAAAAGTAATTATTTTCTATTTTTTACCTGATTCTGTAGAACAAAAATTACAAAACACTTAAAAAGTGTTCTGAGTTTTTTGTTTTTGAAAACAAAATTTTGTTTTTTTGTTTTCCAAAACACTTCATTAAAAACACATTATCAAACAGGTTTTTTTGTTTTTTTGTTCTTGAAAACAAAAAAATTGTTCTACAGAACAGTTTCAAACAGGCCCCAGAACACTTTTTAAGTGTTTTGTAATTTTTGTTCTACAGAATCAGGTAAAAAATAGAAAATAATTACTTTTCAAAATAATAATTCAGACAAATTTTTTAATTTTTTTGTTCTCAAAAATTTATTCTTAGAAACATATATTTTAAAAACATTAAAACAAAAACAATTTTAAATAGATCCTATATCTCCTATGTCCTTTTCTTGCATATTAGGTTGACCTTAACACGTGAGATTAATGCTGTTAACGGATATAGTTAAAAAAATTTTTATATATTTTTTAAATGCACACAATAGCAATCGTGTCTTACACAAAATTAAAAAAAGAAAAAGCTTATTGTATCTAAGAAAATAACAAATACGGGAATGCATGGCGTCAAATTAAAATTTGGTCCATTGTACGTCGTCCAAAACCCCAAATTTGAACCATCTAACTACTAGAAGAGCGGCGGCACCGTTGTTACCCACGGGACGAGAAATTGCATCCCCTCTAGTATCAGCTTATTCCCTAGAGCCACCGTCGAATCGTGTTTGAAATTCATCCACTGCAATGAGAGCTACCCGATATCCTCTCCTAACAACTTCTCCTTCCCTTTCTCCATTTTAACCCTATTTCCCCCACAAATTTTCACATAGCTCAGGAAGGGAGATAGAGTGGGATTCCTCACCCCATACCTCTTCTTCTCCCTATCGATTTGCCCAGAAAAAAGAAGGTTTACCATCTCTTTCACACCATTCTTCTTCCTCTAAAATAGAGTAGACGCTGAGAGAAAAGAGACATGGGAGGTAGAACTTCAGTGAAGGAGGTATACCCTTTTTCGATTTAAGCTTTTTGGTAAATTGGTTATTGGATGGTGATGACTATGTTGCTGTTAGATTGTGGATAACTTCTCTTTTTGTTTTCACAATGGCTTCTCATATAAAATCCGTATATAAAATGCGTATTTTGTTGCTATTAGTTGCCTTTTTTCATCTATATAATTTATTAAATATAGTTTTGTTGCTATTATGATGCTAGGTATACTTTGTTTAGCAAAAAATTGTTCTCCTTGTGTAGTTTTTGCGTCACCCTGCTTATTGAGAATATTTTGGAATTACAATATATTGGATTTCCTAGCTTCTTTTTAGAGATTGAGCAATAAATTAGTTTATTATAACTTCACGCATTTAGGAATGGAGAGCACTCACTACCCAACTCCATTGTTTATCTCTTAATTTTAGGTATAACAAACTCCATATATTTTTTTTGGGGGGGGGGGGGGTTAGGTCCTCTTATTGTTCTATTTTTTTTTAATATTAGAAATTTCACTTGTTACAGGCTTCTTTAGCAATCATGGACCTTTGTATTTTCATGGTTCAAGCTTTCTAATTTGACTCTAAATCCTACATCACGTGCCCTTATGACCCTGCATTTGATTTCTCATTTCTAGTTTCATTTTAAAGTAGTTAAACATTAATTTTTTGTTTAATTGAGCATCTTTTAAAACAAAACTCATTACTATGCTTTAAATAATTTTATAATTTTAGTTCATTCTTTAGTTCCCTATTACCTTATGCAAACGCATATGGTTTCAGAATGGAGGAGCAAGATGGAAAACCAAGAACCACAAGAATTAATATAAAGTAATGAAGAAACAATTTAAAGTAGTCAAGGCTGATAATGTAAAGGTAATAGTTCTAGTATTATTGAATTTTAGTCCCATATGTCCATCCAATACTATTTTCTTGATCCTGTTGATGATACTATGATAATGCTTTTGGGAAATGGAAAACTTTAACTTAGAATCCTGTGGTTGGTACATATGGTCTTTAAATTTGTTGAGATATACAATAAAAATATGGTATTTAAATTTATTATTTATATGCATTGGGATTGGAACAAGAAGAAATAAAGTGGTTTTTTTTTTTTTAATGGACATTACTGATCTTTCAACTTTAGGAAATAGGAGTGATGATTGAAGACTACATGTGCATCGAAAAGAGGTATGTAGGATTATTTTTACCATTTACTTGCACTTTTAGTCGGAGTTGACAAATTTGCTGATAAAGTATTTTTCTCATTTTTAAATATGCCTTTCATCTTTGAACATGGTGTTTAGTGTTTGTATAGTATAGTTTCTTGCAAAATGAGGTATTTGTTCCTCACCATTCATTTGGTCAATATAGATTTTAACCATTTTTTTTTCCTTACGTAAGTGCTAACATCTTTTTACTCTCCATGCCTTCTTTTCAGTCGGCCAATGGGGGAAGATGTATGTTGTACTGTGCTTGCTTTGCTTCAGGGATGATTGCTTTTGGATCATCTAGTTTTGCTTCTAATGATTCACAAAAGATTTTAATTTTATCGTTTGCAGAAGAGGTATCTTGCTACCTAATAAACCATAATGTGGATGTTCAATTGGTTGACGTGTTTTGCCCTTGACATAATAATCTACTGTGCATTTCTCACATAAATATAGATTTTCCAGTCTTTGCTTGAATTCAGGAAGTAGTGTTAGTAATTTAAAATGTCTCTTGCTCTCTGGCACTTTAGCATGCCTGTGTAGTTCTAAACATATTCTAAAGATTAGATTGTGGTTGTTGCCTTGTGGATCTGGTCAATCTAATGGAACCTTTCTCCTTAATTAAGAGTGAGATTTATGTATATACAACTTTAGATAGTGGTTAAAAGCCATTGATTGGTAAAAAGTCAGTGTGACACTAAAACTATTGAAATGTTTAATCGTCCATTAGATCTCTTTGGTAAAAAGCCATTGACTAGTAAAAAGTCAGCCTAGGATTTGTACTTAAATTGACTTTGCAGATGGGTCCAAAGTGAAAAACACAGTGAAAGTTTATTAATTAGCGTCTTTCCAAAACTTTATTTTTCCTAATCTATAAATTCTAAATGTTGATTACAAACCTTGACAGTGTGAGGATATTTGCATATATTGTTGCAATTAGGGAAGTTAAAGAAGAGACAGAAGTAAGCATATATAACCACTCTATTGTTTTTCTACTCTATTTTTTTGGACCCATTTGAAGTTTAAGACATCTGCATTTATCCTTCTTTCAATAGAGACAAAATTTGTTGAAGTTTTAGCATTCAAGTAAGACTAAGACATTTATTAAAATATTTTGAAATATTTTGCTCTTTCCTATTTTGCATCGGGCAAAGCCAGAAGTCTTTTTTTCCAAAAATCAGATTTGTTCTTTGTTTGCATGTTGCAACCGCATTCCTTTGATATTTAGATGGCAGGCCTCTGAAATTGAGGCAGTCAGGCATGTTCTGAGGCCAATTAATCTATCTAAACATTTTAACTCCTATTTATTTGCTTTTAAATTCATGAAAATAGTATTAAAAATGTGAACTTTTATTCATTTATCTGACTAATTGCTAGTGATTCGGTGTAGTAGCATTTTATTTTTCTGCTCTCATACTTCATATATTCTTTGTCCAAGTTAATAAAGGATGTATGATGGTAAAATCATCAAGTCAACTTATATTTTTATATATCCTGAGATCAATTAGGCCAGTTTACATGTGGAACGATAAGAAATTAAAATTCCAAAGTGCTAGTTGTTTGCCCCATTGTTTGCTTGTGAACGATTTTGCCAGTATGCTCTTGATGAGATAGTGAAAACCATACCGTTCCTAACTCCCTGTTATGTTACACCCTCCTATTTTGCCATTATCCTCCTTTGGACCTTATGCATAACTTCTGTTAAATTTTTAATGTTCACATGTTATTATAGATTCTCGATCTAATAAGGTATTTGAATATCATGGTGGTTTCAGATTATGCTTGCCTTGATAATGCACTCTAATTGTTTTAATCTTTGCCTGGTATTTGAAAATCATGGTGGAGCGACATACGGAGCCTGTTAGGATGGGTCCTTGTTCCGAAAATGAAAGTGGAAGATAGAGAATGCAATTGGATTCTTTTACTTTTCATATATTTATTTGTAAACTATGCTTGAATAAATGTTATTTGACTGAACTTGAGCGAAGATGTAAGTTCTGGATCACTTATTTGCTTTTTATTACTGTCATTTTTTTTAAAGAGTTGTTATGTAACACTATCAGTACTAGTTAGATTGCAGTCCACTACATTTTAATATATGTTTAGTTTCCAAAGGTCCACATCTAACTAATTTGTTTCTTTTCTTGATAAAATTAAAAAAAATACGATATAATAAATAAATTTCTCTTCTCCTAACTTTTAAAAATCTTTCTTGTTTTTGAGCAAGTTAATATTTTCCTTTTAAATTGCTTTCTTTTAATGGAAATTCAAAAAAGGAAAAATTACTAATAAGGACCATGAAAATAAATTATTTATTTTGAAAGATTTAAAATTTCAAAATCTTTTCAAAGAATCGAAGGACCCAATATTTTGAGTGTTCGAACAAAAATGTCCTTATTCTAAAAAGAATGAGGCTATGGTGGATTCTTTACACTCAAAGGTAGAGAGAACTTAGCGCTAGAGACAACCTGCCTGATGGACATGATTTGGGAGAAGAGAGTTTGGCAATACACACCATAAATGAATGAGAGAGAGAGAGAGAGAGAGCTTGAAGGGAATGGCTTGCCCTGGATCCTTAATTCATTAAGTCATTAAAGGTATTTTTGTTTAGATGTCTAAAATATTAAATCTTTAGGTTTTTTAAAATAATTTTGAAATTTAAGAATTTTTCAATATAAATAATTTAATTTCATAGTCCTCATTATTAATTTTCCCTTCAAAAGATACCAAAATGTCTAAACAAACAAAATTAAAAATCATATTCCAAAAAAATCAAAAAGTGAAAAAAAGGAAAAGAGGATAGCCAAAAAAAAAAAAGAAATTAATATGATTTCATAAATGAAAATATACTCCTTAACTTCAAATTGTTATATTGATGAAATCAAGTTAGTTATCGATTTATTTATCTCTTTAAAAAAGAAATTAAAACCCATCAATAACAAATATCTATTTCTAATCTTTTAAATTATATGGATTTTGATTCTTGTATGATAGAAAATACATAGATCTTAGGTTTTTACCTTAGGCACTACTACTTATTATTATTATTATTATAATATAATTTTTGTTCTTGTATGTGTTTTTAAAAGGATGTATGAAATACATTTCATGCTATAAAAATGTTTTGCATAATCCAGTTAAAGTAATTATGGGATGCCAATAACTTTGCTCATATGCAATTAGATCTCCAAAACTAACCTAATTCACATGCCATTTCTTTTTTTTTTTTTAAATGTTTTTATAACATTTTCTTCTTGAAAAATAAATTTGGCTACAACTTAAATTAGTTTTAAAATGTTCTTTTATAAAAATCAATTTTTGTTTTAAAGTTTCTTGGCTTGTGGTCACATTTTGAGGAAGCAATAAGCTCCAATGTGCCAAAAGAGGAAAAGATTGTAGCTAATGTGACAAAGTAGCATTAAATAAGGTATGTTTCTTGGTTTAGTAAGAGCTATTATATTTTCCACTTCATCCCAAAATTCTTCATCTCCTATGGTGTTAGCAACTAAAGTACCCATAAGTTTAATTCTTTCATCTCCACTCTTAACCTAATCTTTCCAAGCCTTAAGTACAATAGTAGTGGCTAATGCCTCTTTACAATCAACAAGTCTTTTCAATAAAATATAATAAGAAGCAAATCGAGTTTTGGCCACTTTCAAAAGCTACAACCTTGAATTTGCGTTAAACATGGCCAAAGCATGTGAATGACTAACAAAATATTTCACAACTTCTTTGCCTCTTTTACATGTAGCTTATAACCAAAGAAAAGCTTTTCCAAAATCTTTCAAAATCAAATTCAAGGTATGTACAACACATGGAGACCAAAAAACATGCTTGTGTACCTTCAGAATTTTCTCTCCAGCAAGCTTGCAATTAGCAGCATTATCGGTCACAACTTGGATAACATTACAAGCACCTACATTTTCAATAGCTTCCAATAAAAAATCAGCAATTTCTTTACTAGTTTTTTCAACTCCTAAAAAATCCTCTGCTTATAAAAACATTGCTCCTCTACTGTTTGCTGCAATAACAATTATTAATGTTTGGTTTTTACAATTTGTCCATTCATCAGAGACTATAAAAACGCCATAAGTATACCAAGTGTCCTTTACAAGATCCAAATCCTTTTCAATCTGCCTTTTGCATTCATCTAACAAAATAGTTCTTGCCTTCTCATAAGAAGGTGCCTTGTACCATTTAGGACTTCTATTTATTGCTGACACCATTTCATGAAATTGAGGATTCCTTGACACATTAAAAAGGATACCATTAGCACACAAACCTTTCATAATTTTCACGTCAACCATATTCCTTTCCATCATATTAAAAGCTTCTTCAATTGGTTTGGTGATGATTTATTTGGCTTTGTTAATGTTGAATTTTTCAATGATAAAGCAATCCCTAATTTTTCATCATTCTTTACTTTTTTTCTCAACCTCTCATATGCATCATGATCCTTTAACATGATGTTACATCTCTGAATTTCAACCTTTTTACCAGGTGGAGCACTAAAAAAGTGATAATGAATACAAGTATAAGAAATAGTAAATCGACAATTATAGTGATTGCATATCCATATTTTTGATCCTCCTAAATTTCTTCCTTGTGCAGCATTAATATATGTGATTTCAGTTTGCAATGGCCTTAATTTTGCATCTAGTTAAACGTGTAGTAATTGTGGAATTGCACTTGCAGAATTTGTTCTGGATGACTCAGATTGATTGCTTTCTAAATTTATTTCTCCTCTTTCCTCTCCATTACTTGAATTTTCTTCAAAATTTTGCATTTCATCCACATTTGTTGGTTCACTATCTTCTTGTCCTTTTCTTTTTCCCATGGTCGAAATCCAAGAGTAGAGACTATTCACTATTGCTCTCCAACGTATAATTGTATTTGTGTATAATGTAAAGAAAAAGAAGGGTTTATTATCTTGTTACTTGACTGAGAAGCTTTTTATTTGTTGCATTTTATGGTAATATAATTATTATAACTAAAATAATAATTTTAAACTTTGCCGTGAAGTTATCTTTATGCTTTGTTATAATATAATGAAATATAATGAATAATTATATAATTTATTATTATAATGGAACATAATGCTTTGTTATTTAATTTTCTTTTTATTTATATATTTTAAATCAATTATTATATTATATATATTAACTTTCCTTTTATTTATTATATTTTGTCTCATTCCATTTTTTTGACTTTCCTTTTAACATATTCTTACAATCCTTCTTCTCTTCTTAATTAATATATTATTTTCTATTTTTACTTCTTCTTTTCCTATTTTCAAATCTTATAACTTATTTTGATTTTTAGCAATATAAAAAGTAATATAATCATCATGATTAAAATAAAATTTTTAAAATAATAAATATTAAAATATAATTATCATAATTAAATTAAAAGTAAGTGTATTTAAAATAAAAAATAAAACATAAGATAAATTTATAATATCTCAATTATTTGTTATTAAAATATAAGCCTTTTACTAATATATATATATATATATATATATATATAAAAGCTTCACGTTACACATGTCCGCCATTTTCCCCCTTATTCCTCTTTTTTTATTTATTTAAGTTTATTAAAAAGAAGAAAAAAAAAGTTGCTTGAGTCAACGCGTGGGTATTTTAATACTAGATGAGTCAGATTATCTTCCTTTCTAAATATCCGCTTGACTGATGAACCATAAGAGAAAACCCATTTGTTGCCAACGCATCCCTAGCAGGCATAAGGAGAGAGAGAGAGGATTATACTACCTTAAGAAACCCTCATCGCCGCTTCGTCCCCGTGTACAACCCGTAACCGCCAGTTTTTCACCTTCAATCCTTTCGGGTCCCCAAGTTGAACGTCATCGAGAAGATCGATGGCGCATACCTTGACGTCGTCACGATTGTGGGGGTGGAAGTGTATAACCCAGACAGCAAAATCTGGTGATATTTTGACAAGACAAGGTTTGGGATTTTGATGGCTGATGGGAATGTGAATTTGGGGTGGAAGACGCTTCCAGGATTTACAATTAAGGCGAGGAAGGTAACAATTCTGAAACTATTACTCCTCTGTAGTCTTGCACTGTTTCAGTACACTGTGGAATCCATTCTGGTACACGTATGACCTGCGATTGGGGTCATTCATACCAGATCAGAGTTCGGCATTCATCTGGCCAAATTAGGCAACATTGGTCTGAAGCTTTTTTCCCTCAAGCTATTCTTAACATCCAACCAAGTGTTGGTCCAAAAACAAACATTTACTCCATTTCTAACTTCCCAAGTCACTCTATGATTCTCAGCCAGAGGGCTGCCAACAATATCCATAACAGGGAGTCACAAGGCGTCACTTTACAATTCCTCAAAGGGTTAAGGTTAACACCCTTTATGTACACTCCCTTTAACACTTGAGTGCATAGCTTTTCAAGTTTCAAGATAATGTCCCACTCAACCTTGTAAAGAAGTGCTTCGTTCATAGTTCTCAAGGATCTAAGACCAAAGCCACCTAACTCTTTTGCAAGGCATAGGTGCTTCCAACCAAAAGCATAATATTTTATGTGGCCACCTAAGGAACCCCAAATGAAATTCCTGTGATGCTTCTCAAGTGTGTTGCAAATAAAAGTGGGCACTTTCCTATGATGCATATGAAAAGTGGGCATTGAGGAAGTTACTGATTGAACCAACATTAACCTACTTGCTAAAGAGAGACATTGACTTTTCCAATCATTGAGCTTTCTTTGGACCTTATCCACTAGGAATTTAAAATTATTCCTTAAGCTCTTATCTTGGTGAATGTATGAACCCAAATACCTACCCAAATTTGTGGCTTTAGAAAAGCCACTTTTTCAATGAAATTTTGGGTTTATGCAGCCACATTTTTTGAGAAATAAATGCATGTCTTCTTAGCACTGATTTTCTAGCTAAAGATGCTACAAAGTAAATCCAGGCATGGCATAATAGTTTCTAACTAAGCCACATTGGCTTCACAAAATAGAAGAAGGCCATCTACAAACATTAAATGGGAAATAAAGGTACCTTGATGTCCCCTCTTTAACGAAGACTAAACCTTTGCTTTCGTGGCCTTTGTGATCATGTGAGAGAGTTTCTCCATGTAAAGCAAAAACAAATCAGGAGATAGCAAGTCTCCTTATCTTAAACCCATTAAAGGAGGGAAGGGGTTCAACTTATCACCATTTCAGATAATACAAGTGGTGGAAATGGAAATACACTTCATGATAATACTGATCAAATGAGGTTCAACCCCAATTTCCTCTAGAACTTTTTCCACAAAATTCTACTTTAGTCTATCATATGCTTTTTTAAAGTTTATCTTGATCGCCATAAAACCCTTCTTTGCTCTCATTCTTCCAATAAAGTGAGCAATCTCCTTAACAATAATGATGTTATCATAAATGTTAGGCCCTTCGACAAAGTTGGATTGATAAGGAAACACAATTTTAGACATTAAAGGCTTAAGTGTCATACGCCTTATGATCGGCATAGGTACGAGATGCGTCTCGCATTCATAAGGCTACTGAAATCTTTAGGTTTATACTTTCTTTCATGCAAAAGGACTAACAAGAAGAACATTTTATTTATATTATCAATTCATGATTTAAAATAAGAAACCTTGAATTATTTTAATAGTTCATTTTCTCTTACTATAGAAGTTTTGACAAAGTGGCACCTAAAAGTATGACATCTCAAAATTTCCTAAAGTAGCAAGTAACCCAATAATACAATTATGAGAGCTTTTCTCTCAAATCAAATAACTATATAGCACACACAGGGGTTGAGGATTCCTCCTTATAGGTCTTGTGGAGCTATAACTATATTTTTAAGAATACATACATATGTTGTCAACAGAATATGCAACTCCCATGCGAAACAATGTAAAGCTATTCAAAGGAAAGACTAGTCCCCTCAACTTTGTTTGTGTGAACTTTGTTTCAACTCTAGTATATAAAAACCCTAAAGTTTATGGAATAGATAACATCTCACAATTTAAATAATAAATACTAAAATAAAGAAAAAGACAACAAGAAATAAATAGGTAAGATAGCTTACAAACACCTTGTTAGAGCCTTTAAAACTTGAAAACATGCTTCATAATATCTATTAAACTTATTCGTAAAAGAAATTCAAATATAAAGAATGTACTAAGTCATGAAAGCCCTATAATTTAAAGTCAATAAAATAATGAAAGCCTTTTTGAAACATTTTTAAACTTTTAAAATATGTCTATAAGAGTTTCCAAAACTAATTCTTTTGATAGCTTTTTCATTGAAAGGACTTTTCTTAGAGTGATATAGCTATTGTAGGCACACAACTTATGTGGGTAAGTAACCAAGTTTGTCGTGAGTATGTAGCCTATGTAAGTTCATCATAAGTCTGTCGTGAGTTCAAAGCTCACATAAAATGCACTCCTCCAATCCACGTATGTTGGCTGATGCATGGGTTAGTACCTCCCATACACCTTGCAAGCTAAGGTTCATCTAAGGCACACCCATAAAACATTATTATAATGTATGGAATCACCCTAATTCAAATTGGTATTTAAACATCACTTGTTCAAAATCACAAAAGAATTTGAAAATTTTTCTTAGAATTTCTTCTATTGATCCTATACATGTGTCATCAACTTACAAATCAATAATTTTAATATAATTAAAATATTTCTCAATTGAGCATCAGTGTGATTAAAATTAATGATTTGAGTAATTATGAAACTTCTCAAAATAATGAAAATGCAATATGGGTAAATATTGTGTCAATAGTTCATAATTCATAGAAATAAAGCATCACCAAAATTTCATTCCTTAGTTAAAATGAGTATCAATAATTCTAAGAAATCCAATAATAAATATCTTACTTATTGCATCACAAAAGGAAACATGATTATTAAAATTTGATCATAGAACATAATATGGCAAAGTGTATATGTATATATATGTAGTGAGATGATATCTATTTATAGTACTTATTAAATTGTTATTGGTTCTTCCATCACCGTCACACTTTCCAAAGGAAAAATTCAAAGTGCCTCCTAAAATATAATCATAATAATCCATTTAGTTTCTAAGGCTACATTTAATTTTACACTTGTTAAATTAACTTGTCCTATGTTAAGTCCTATCTCTACACTACCTATAACTTAATTCTTTATTCTTCCTAGCTAGATTGCCTTAATTTAAATCCTATTTAGCTTAATAAATCTTTACTTAATTAATTCTTAGTCTAGTATTTTTCCTAATTCTAACTTATTTTATTTATTTATTTTAACCTATTTAAATCCTTGTCTCTAGCAGCAACCTATATGAACTAACTCTCCGTATTATCTCACAACTTATAATGAATATTAAATCTTACCTTAGTAATTTATATAAGGAAGTTGTGATAAGTAGGCATCACGCCCAATTGCCCATTTAGGAAATTCCCCACAACCACAAGGTTTCTCATGCTTGAGCTTAAGGATGATGATAACATAAGAGGAAAGATGCAATCATTTCAAAGCCGCAGCTAGGTTGAGACCTCTAGCACTTAAAGGACACAAGTTTTACCAGGCTTGGATCTTAACTGGTGATCAAAGGCAATTAGTGCATTCACCACACACTTTCCCATAACTTCAAGAATGAGGTACGAATTATCTTTAACAATCTCAAAGAAGTCAAAATGGGGTTACGAGCGTCACACCCGAAATACGACCGCGTGGCACCTAAAAAGAAAACATAAAATTCGATTTTCGAAAACAAAAACTGAAATCAAAGTAATAGTAGAATCGTCACTAAAATTTTAATTTTTAAAAGGTAAAATTTTGGAAAAACCTTTTTATAAGAAAAACAAAAATGATCTGCAAATCAAATACAAGTTTGAGAGTCGGTTGTAAGTGAAGGTGTTAGGTACCCTACTACACCCATTCCTAAAAATAGTTACCCTAAGTTAATTGTGCAAAATTGATACAACATTTATTCTATTTTAATTTTCCTAACAAATCATATGTGAAATAAGAAAGAAAAAACTCACAGAAAATAAAATTAAAAGTAAAATAAGAAGGAAATAAATCAAGAAAATAAAATTAAAATTAAAAATAGGAAGAAAATAACTTAAGAAAATGTTTATTTACAAAAGCAAACTTGACATAGGATGAGAGTTTAGGGCCTATGTACCCTACAACAGGGATCAAAGTCCATATAGTTCGAGGAAAAAATCGTTAGTTGGTATTTTGTTTTTGTTTTTGTTTTGTTGTGTTTTTGTTTTTGTCTCTTTTGTTTTGTTTTGTTTTGTTTGTGTTTTTATTTTTGTCTCTTTTGTTTTTGCTTGTTTGTTTTTGTTTTTGTTTATTTGTTTTGTTTGTTTTTGTTTTTGTTTTTATTTCTATTTTTGTTGTGAAAAGAGGAAAGAAAAAGAATTACTTTTATCTTTAGTAAATAAAACGAATTTAGAATTAATTGATGTGTTTTAATTTGTTAAAGACAGAGTTAGTTTTATTTCTTTACTCTTCTTCTCTCTTTTTTTTTTGTTTCCATTTTTCCTTTGGTTTTTGATTGATTTTTTCTTATGATTATTTTTGTTAATGATTCTTGTTTTTATTTTGTTTTCATTAAATTTTGTTGATTTTGATTTTAAATTTTTGTGTCTTGATTTTTGTTTTAATTTTGTCAATTTTTTTAGTTTTTGGGTTTCTTAATTTTTTTTGGCTATTTTTACTATTTTTATTTAAGTAAACAAAGGATTTTTCTCTCCCTTCTTCTTTTAGATTTTTTATTTTGATTCTTGAAATGACATTTTTACTTAACTAAACAGATTTTTTGAAATATCTCTTTTTTATTATTTTTTGTTCCCTTTTTTATTTTATAAAAATAAAATTTTATATTTTAATTAACTTTTTGGTGAAAAGAGAAAAAAAGTAAAAATTACTTTTGATTTTCACAAACAAAACAGGTTTTAATTTGCAAACGATAGAATTCATTTTACTTTTTTACTCATCATTTTTTATGATTTTTAATGATTTCTTCTTATTATTATGAACATCTTTTTTAGTATTTTTATAAAGTATATTTTAATTTTTAATTTTGTCAAATGAAAGTTGGAAGAAAGATTCATATGTTTACAAGAAATAATTTAATTACTTTTTAATGAAAATTATTTTTTGTTTATAGTTTTTTTTTTGAACTGGGAACTTTTAAAATACTTATTCAAAAGTAACTTTCAAATTTGAAAAGCTTCTTATTATTATTATCTTTTGTTCTTTTTTTATGTTGTTTTCTTTTGTTTTTTGTTTTTATCTTGTTTCCTTTTTTGAAAATCTTTTTTTAAAGAAAATCAATTTGACATGGACCATTGAAGTCCAAAACTGATTAAAATGTAAATATGAGACCTAATGGATACTAAAGAGGTTTTATTGTCACACATGATCCTTAAGTTTAGCTCCTACATATTTGAGGGGACAAGAAATCTCACACGACAATTCTAAAAGAGAAATAAAAGTAAATATAATAAAGATAAAACAACAGTAAAGGCATATATAATATTTTGTGGTCATGTGTGTTTTGTATACATCAATCAATCGTCATATGTTATATGACATGAAATGCTTATATAGCAAAAGATGAACCAATGAAGCTCCCTCTTGGTCTTCTCTTCAATCATCTGTTCAAGCATTTCCATTCCATTCTCTCCAACAATTTTCATGGCCAATAATCTAGATGCAACAAAGGAAAAGCATGCAATAAAATTAGTTTAAGGTCAAAAATCATAACCACAGCAAGAAATCAGCAATTTGATATCAAGCAGAAGCATAAATCTAGGTTTAATCATTGGACCAAGACTTGCATCCCAAGCAAAAATCTGAGCCCATAATCAACTATAATCTCAACAAATAACCAATATCTCCATATCAAGTAGGAACCTAGATCCAAAATCAACTACTAAACCCAAATTCACCCAGAGAGAATTTAACAAAAAATTCACTTAAAACATTACTAATAAGCAGAAAATTGCTCACCCATACAAGCCAACCAACCGAAACTGAAAACCCAACTAACACTTATGACATGTCTGATCTTAAAAATTTTATATTTCCAATTTAGTTCAATTAGATATATTCCAAGTGATTGCAATATCATTTCACTTCCAATTTGACACACAATCAAGCTCAATGTGGTGACATTCTAATCCTAAAATTTAGCTTCAGGAGAACAAGGTCATCGAGAACATTTAGATCCCCCAAAATTTAGCCTCAAGAAAAAAATAACTCTACAACCTATCAATCTCTGAACATTCCTCGAATTTGATCCCATAATATACCCACAAATGAATTACAGAACACTAGCTAAACACACTTAAATAGAAAATAATACCAATATTCTAAAGAGAGAAAAAACCAGCTTGCATCATACGGACAAAACCAAATGACATATAGAACCTTTAAAAATTATCACCCAAAAATTCATGAGCTCTTGGTTCTAACACACCAAACTCAAAACAGAACCTTTAGGGGATATGTCAGAATTTCCAAATTGAACAAAGAGATGGCTTTAAACACAAACTTATGACCACAGCATTAAAGATAAAATCTCATAGTACTAGTAATCTCATTAAAGAAAAAGCCTCCCCAAAGCAAATTTACATCTCATGAATAGAATCCCATTAACAACACTGTTGAAACAGAAACTCAAAAAGATTAAGCAAGTAAAACAGACTCATGGTTTCCTCATTTTGAGAGAGGAGTGAGTGATGAATAGGCATACCTCACGGGACTCACTTCTTCAAACAAATTGCAGAGACTCACTTCTTCAAACAAATTGCAGACGTTCTCTAGTGATTTTTAATTTTCCTTTTCTGTCGTCAATCTCGTGCTCAATATTCTCTTTTCTCCGTACTCTCCAATTCGAAAATCCCCCGAAAAAAAAGCTCTCAATTTCTCTTGCTTTCTCTCAGTTTTTTCTCTTAACTTAAAACCCACTCAAAGGCCTTTTTTTTGTCTTGAATCCTTTGCTCACTCTCTTTTTTTCAAACTCTCGGTCTCTCTCTCCCATCCCTTATTCTTCTCCGCATTTTAATCACTCAAACCTAAAGACCTCCATTTTCAATTTCTGAAAATTCTCCCCCTTAATCTTTGCCTTTTCGTCTCTCTTCGTGCCTCTCATAGCCTCTTCAGGCTCCCTCCATTTCTGATTTTTTGGTATCTTTATACTAGATTTGGGAGTGGATTTCACCTATTCCCTCTTGCGCGTCTTCCTCCATTCTTACTGTCGTGCCCCCCCCTTTTCTCTTTTTTTTTTTTTTTTTTTTCAGGCTAAACTGATATGCTCCCTGCTTTTTGTGTTCCTAGTGCTTCATGCATGCCTCTTTGTCGTTTTGCTTCATTTCCCCTGCCTTGTGAATGAAAGTGGCTGAATGTTGTGGAGGCTTCTACCAGCACACGAGGAAGAGAGAGCCCGTGCTTTTGTTGTCATCCATAACCCTACTATTTTTTTTCCTTTTTTTTTTGGTTTTTTTATTACCATTTTTTTATTTTTTTTATTGCTTTTCATCTTTTTTTGCTAACTTATTTTTTGGAATATTGATTTAACTGGTATTGGGGCTTTTGAAAATTGTGGTAAAAGAAATAGACTTTTAACCTAAAGAGTCCAAATTATTTTCTTTTTTTATATATAAAATTGATGCTAATTAATTTTTCCTTTTTTAGATTTTCACTTTTCATTCATTTATATATATTTTTTATTTTTTATTATTTCGTTTCTTTTGTTCTTTAATTAACTTTTTTTTTTATTTTTCATTTTTGTCTTTTTTTTATCTTTCTTTTCTTCTTTGACTTTAGTTAATTAATTAGCTTTCTTTTTTGGGTTACACAGGCTAGAGGAAGAAGGCCGGGGCCCTGGTGGTTTTGGGTTATTGGGCTCTCTTTGTTTGGGCTTCTTTCTTTTTGTTTTTTTGTGTGTTCTTTTTCTTGCTTTTTTTTTCTCTTTTTCTTTTTTGGTTTTCTTTTTGATTATTTTTCCTTTTTTTTAATCTCTAAAGTTTTTTTTTTAATGTTGGGTTAGCAAAGGCCAAGGAATTAACATTGAAAGGACCTTCCATCCTTCTTTTTTCTCTTCCTTTTCTTCTTCTTTCATTTTTTTAATTTTAATTTAGCTTTGATTTTTTTTGAATTGTATTGGGCTATTTAGGTGTTGGGCTATGTGGACTATAAAGACTTGTTATGGTGTCAAGAGTTTCCTCATTTTTGTTGAATTTTATTTTATTTTTATGTTTTGATTTTGTTATTATTATTTTTTTAATTCTCTCTTTTCCTTGGGTAATCTTTACTTTCTATTTTTTAATTGTGTTTAGTTAAAACTTGAAAATTAAGTTGCCTCATACTAATGACTTTTTTTTGTTGATTTAATTCTATTATTATTTTTAGAGGATATCGGGACAAAATACAATATTCATAGTTGCCCATCTTTACTTGTTTCTTAGGCAAAAAAATTGAAAATGTAATTTTGCATAAGAAGCAAGTAAAAATAAGAACATGTATTTTGTCTAGGATGATTTGATTGCCCCTTAACACAACTTGATAATAAATAAAAGAAAAAAGTGACCCAAATAAAAGATGATGTTGACAAGTTAACTCTCTTTACTTATTCTTTAGATGAGTAGATCGAAAATATAACTTTTTGCTATCCTTAGCTTAAGAATAAATAAAGATGAAAACATGTATTTGTTTGGAAAACTAAAAGATTAATGCAAGCTAACTTACTTGGAAATGTTGGCACTTGATGAAAGGTAAAGAGGCTTGTAAAAAGTGCAAGTTTTATTCTGCTTGTTTTGTGCAAGACTTTAGGGTGTCTATTCTGTGCAAGATTTTAAGATGCCTATTCTGTACAAGACTTTAAGGTACCTGTTTTGTGTAGGACTTTAGAATGCCTATTCTGTGCAGGGTTTTGAAAGGTTCCTACTCTGTATAGGGTTTTAGGTGCTTATTTTGTGCAAGACTTTAGGGTGCTTATTTTGTACAAGACTTGGAGGTACATGTTATGTGCAGGACTTTTATTATGCCTGTTCTGTGCAAGACTTTAAAGTTCTTATTCTATGCATGACTTTGAGTGCCTGTTTGTGCAAGACTTTGAAAGGTGCTTGGTCTGTATAGGGCTTTAAGGTGCCTAGTTTGTGTAAGGCTTTGAAAGGTGCCTGATTTGTGCAGGGCTTTGAAGGTGCTTAGTCTGTATAAGGTTTTGAAAGATGTCTAATCTGTGTAGGGTTTTAAGATGTCTGATTTGTGCAGGACTTTGAAAGGTGCCTAGTTTGTGTAGAGTTTTGAAAGATGCTTGGTCTGTGCAGAGCTTTGAAAGGTGCTTGGTTTGTGCAAAACTTTAAAAGATACCTGGTCTGTGCAGGGCTTTAAGATGTTTGGTCTGTGCAGAGCTTTGAGAGTGTAATTTTTGTGTGAATTTTTTCAAATTCAAAAACTTTATTTTATTTACCTAATTTTTATGCAATGCATGCACCTATATGAAATGCATAATGCATGTAATATGTTTGACTTTCGAGTTTAACAACTCAATTTTGTCCCAATATAAATCAGGGTCCCTGTACACAGATGTAAGGAGCATGAAGCATGTAAGATGCTATAATTCAAATTTTTTAATATATTTTTGGTGTTGTCTTTGCCCAATATGAACTTGGGGTCCTCATGATCATGCACACGTAGAATGTGTGAAACATATGAGATGCTTTATGAAATGCAAAATGTTTGTTTTGCTTGCTTGATAAGAGCTCAAGGTTCACATAATGTATGCATATATGAGATGTGAGAAGCATATGAGATGCGTTGTTTTATGAGATGTAAATGTTTGCTTTTGCCTTGCCTCAACATGAACCAATATGCATGAGAAATGCTTTATGTGATGAAATGCAAATTTTCACTTTTCTTTTGCTTGCCCCAGTGTGAACTAGGATTCACATAACGTATGCATAAGTGAGATGTGAGTAACATATGAGATGCTTTATTTCATGAGATGCAAATGCTTGCTTTTCCTTACCCCAGCATGAATCATGTATGAGAGGTGCTTTATTTGATAAAAAGTAAAAAAATTTTGCATCTTGCTTTTTCTTCTCTTTTTTTTTTAGCCATTAATGTGAACCTAGTCCGATGTAATGTAGGCAAGTTGTAATATGTGAAACATATGTGATGCAATTTTTTTTTAGATGAAAATTGTGTTTTTCTTATTCCAATGCAAACTTGGTTCAATGTAATGCATGCATATGTGTGACATGTGAAACATATGAGATGCAAGCTTTTTTCTTTTTCTTTTTTTCTTTTTTTTTAAAGATGCAAATTGTGTATTTTTCCTTGCCCCAGTATGCATCTAGTAATATGAAATGCATATGGGATGCAGGTTTTGTTGTTGTTATTTTTTTGAATTTTTAAATTTAAAATTTTATTTTCAAGATATGCACAATTATACAAGTAAAGTTAACTCCAAATGAAGAAAAATATTAGGACATTGTCTTTAAACATCTTTAAATTAATTTTAAGTTTTGAACCCCCTTCTTTTTATGCAAAGAAGATCACTTCCAAGGAAAGGGGAAGAGAAGGGACACTAATTTTGGATGTTCTTAAACTGATTTTGAATTTTGAGCCTTTTTTTTTTGGAAGATGAATTGATGATGAAAAATGTGATCTTCTATTTTTTTTGAAATTAATTTGACTTGAAAGGAAAAATATGCTTTGTCTACATACAAATTCCATACACGCACATGATGCATAAAAAATCTTTAAACTTGTAAAATATAGGATTTTTGGTCTTTTGTATTTGAAAATTTTTCTCATGTCGGCTCTTCACTAACTCTACTAAGAAAAGTTAAACTTTAGGTTGTCTTGCCAAATTTGTCATTTTTTCACTTAGATGAATGATTCTCTCGATGGCTTTTAGTTAGCCAAAGACATCACTGAGGGAGTATCCATAAATCAGAGGACCCAAGATTCCTACTTTGACTTATCTTTGAATGAGTTTTCTCAAGCTGATTTGTTTCCCCCTAACCTAGGATTATTAGCTTGATATGATGATTTTATCTTATCAACTCTTCATTGTTAATGCTTGAAAGGTCAATAAGTGAAATTCACTCTTACTTTAGTCAATGCAGTCATGTGCTAAGGGACACAAACTCATGAGCTTGGAAAGAACAAAGACCTTAAAATAAGAGAAATGTAAGGAATGGTGAAACATGTAGTCATGTAAGATGGTTTGGGAGTGGAGAAGTATAATAGACAATAGCTAGACACAATGTAACAAAATAGAAGGATGTCCCAGTTCTAGACTTGAAATATTCTCCTTTGAATAATAAAGAAGTGAAATGCCAAGAAAATGGATATGAGAAGATAAAGAGAAACTTCACTTCTAGATTTGAACTTCTTTTAAAAGAAAAAAATTGATGTAATTAAAAGAATTTACTTTGAATCAAACTTTTTACCCCAGTTTCAATTATTATGGTTTTTAAAATCATTCTTTTTTAAGAAAATCTGCTCCTATTATTTTTAAAGAAGCTAAACCTTAACAAGGACTTTTGATGCTTGTGTGTGACCTTGGTAAATGGGTTTATGAAAGAAGAGATATTGGGCTCAAGGATCGACATGCCCTCATCAAGTCTCCCATTAGCCTCCTTCTCCTATTACTTTAATAAAATTTTATCCTCGAAATTCATTTAGTAAGAGAAGATGTCCCAAGGTTGTAATGGGGTCTAATGAGTAAAAGTGAAGCTTAAGAAAGAAAGGTGAAAAGGCTCAAACATTCACGTAGGTTCACAATGAGAATTTTGCTATAGTAATTGCACCATTTTGGCAAGATTGATTGGCTCATGACATTTAACTTGAGCTTTTCTTTTAAAATATCCTTTCTATTCAGCTCAACTTTCCTCTAAAGGATTTTTCTTTTGACTTCTTATGCCATATAAAACTTCTCTTGGAGGATTTTGCCCTTTGATTGCATGCTAAGGTGGAGCTCCATTTTGGAAACTTTTGCTTTCCCAAATTTTAGTCCTCAAGAGCTTCCTCTTTACAAATTTCTTTTTCTTATGACTCTTCTTTTCTTCCTCTAATTTTTTTTCATTCATTTTTGTCTTTAAGAAAAATCCATTATAATGCCAAGATTATTCTTCTTTATATGGAATTCTCATTGCTTCACGGGTTTGATCTGTTTTAGGTATTTAAAGAATTTTGAAGGCTCAAAGTGGTTAGCAATAGTTAAGTAGTATTTGGATAATTGAAAGAATTTGACCCTCTCTTGATATTTGAATTATTGATATAAAAATATATTAAAGACTACCCATTTCAAATGAATATCACTCTTGGCTCAATTGAGGTGACTAGATGTTACTCCTTTATATTTGGGAAGACAAAAAATGCCTTGTATCCTAAGCATAGCTCACTTGCAAGACATGCATTTATCTTTGATTTAATGTTTAATTGAATTTGAAGCATATAATTAGCTTCAAATTCGACCCTTCTTCACATCGATTGAATCTTTTCATAAGGAGTTTCGAATATTATTATTATTTGGTTTTTTGGTTATTTAGGAAGGACATGTAAGAAAAGAAGTTATGTCAACATAATTGATGAAGTGGAAGGATGTGCAAAGAGTGAAATGAAAACACATGACCATTGCATTGACAAGGTTAAATAAAATCAGGTCCAATGAAGAACCAACTTCTGCTAGCCTTGAACTTTAACTTAACAAAAAAGTATCGACCAAACAAGCATTAACTAATGAAATTTCTTCAAGGGTCCAATCCTTATAAAATCCTTATGAGATTTTCTTTCTTGTATCCTTCTATACCTTGTTTATGAAGAGGCTACAACTGTTTACAGAGTGCACAATTGCCTTAAAATTAAGGTCACAACTTTGATTTGGTCAATACCATTTTAGGGATGGAGATTAAAGGCTAGTAAATGAGGCATTCTACTTTTGTTAAAGGTAATCATATGACAAATGGCAAGTGTCCCAATTGAGACAAATAACAAGTGTCTTAATTGAGATATTTTGTGGTTCTTATCATGGTCATGTTTGATAGGCGTTGATAAGCTTTGAGATGGATGGTTTGAATTTCTTTGAAGTGGAGAGGATGGTGGTGGGTGAGTAGTAACAAGTTGAAGAATATGATTATATGAAAGGTTATAAAGTGATAAACAACATTATTAAGACCTTTGATAGCTTCCTTTTACCTAATAAATTGGTATGCATTTACCTTATGTCCTCTAATCCTTATTCTTTCATCTTGACCATTCAAGAGTGAACCTTTTTTTTATCTAGATTTTGTTTAAGTTGATCTTTCCATTGCAAAAGTCCAAAAATCTTATATTTTACAAAATTTAAAAATTTTAACATGAAATGTATTATCACTATGTATGAATGCAATTTTATTATGTTGTTTGACCTAAAAACTAATGGGTGTATTGATTTTGGCATAAAAGCCTTGTAGAACAAGAGCCTTTATTTCTTTTAGGGAATTTGTTGGCCCACGAGATAGGCTAGAAATAATAATTTACTCGAGAGTAAAATTAGAACTTTCCTTCTTGGTATTGCCCTTATGATAACTTTCGTCTTTTTTTAAACCTTTATTCTTCTCATATGTTTATTGCACACAGGGATAAATAAAATTGACGAATCATCCTAAGGGAATAAGCTAAATTCAATATGGATACTGTCTATGGGAGAGTCTAGCCAATCTGCATTTCTTTTGACAATTTGCAAAGTCATTTTCAGACCCTCCACCTTGCTCTAGGAACTTATTGTTTTACAATGAAGGGTGGAGTTAACAAAATCAACTTGCAAGGAATTTCAATTCTTTTGTAAGAAACTTAAGTTAAACCCCTAATCAACTTGACTCTTGCAGTCAACTTGATCTTTGTTTATTTTGAAATTAGACACATGATATTATGTTAAAACTTGTTATCTTTATGTAGGTTACCCAAGATTGACTTTTTCGATTAATCAGCAGATTATTAGCATTAGTTGATATTCTTGCACATTTCTTTGGGAGCCTATTGATCTATAAGAAGTTGTGGCTTATTGCTCAACTTGAGAAGAGGCAGTTCCTACACAATTTATGCTTAGAACTTTGGGTTTGGTGATATAAAAATAAGTTGATCTAACGATCTACTGATATATGATGGATTTAATATTACGTACTTGCTTGTACATTATTGAGAACAATGTCTTGGTATAAGAAAAGAAGAAAAACTTTGTACTTTTTTTCAAGAAACTTATTGCTTTATTAGAGAAAAAGTAGTTGACAATTAAACTGAGAAAAATATGTCTTTCTATATGATTGATGCACTAAAAAATGATTCCAATCTCTAACTAAGACATGATACTTATTTGTTGATGTGGCAAAACTTATGGATATTGTAATTCTCTAAAATTTTGAAAGTATTCCTTTTCTATGAAAAATTTGTTATTTTGTAGGGATAAAAATTTTAAAGAAAGGAATTTTTTTTTCAAAGAAATAAAATTGGATTGTACATTATTTGTTATTTTATATGATCTTTTTCTTTTTTTTATGCATGTATAAAGAAAATAAATGTATGCTAAAAGTTTTCCTTTCAAAGGATTATGATGAATACGATTATGGCCTCTTCATGGCCAGAAACTCACTAGACAAGAGTTGGTTTAATTAACTCATACCTTCATCATAGTTAATGTATGTTTAATTGTGCAATGACATCTCATTAACTACTCTAGTAAATAGTGATGATGTGTCACTTTCCTTATAGATTTTATTGAATGCATGAATGTGATGAAGAAACAATTAAAATGCCCTCTTTTGTCCTAATATAGGTAGACCCTAGGTTGAGATCACTGGTTTACAGAAGTTTGGCTCTAACAATTTAAGAGGCATCTATGGCTTAACTATTAGTGTAAATTCCCAAGGTAGATCTAAGACTCCTAAAATTATTGGTCCCTAAATTGCCCCATCATAAAATGAGGATCTCATTATATAAGTTTAACCTTGAGAGGAAAAAGATCTTACACAGGTCAAATCTATGTAATAAGGTACAATTCAGGCCAAATTTTCATGATAGTCTCAGGAAGTACAAGGCTTCACAGGGAAAACAATATAAACTTCTACTAACCTAAGGTGTACTCAAACTTGGGTATAGGGCTCATAATGTGTGTGAGGTAGTTGTGTCTTAGTAACATGTGTAAGGAGAGCATTTACCTTTTTGTTTTATAGACTACCCATCCCTCATCTGCTAGGCAGATTGGCAGAACAAAAGGTAGAGAAGTATATATATAGATATAAGTAAAAAAAAGTAAAAATATGGTTATCTATCTTAAGGTTTTATTCCATATGTTATCTATCCTAACACATATTATGCACACAATCAAGGAAATGCAACATATGAAACGATCATGTGAATAACATGTTATCTACCTTAATCATATAAGGCAAACAACAAATAAAAAGGAGAACCAAAATAAAAGAAAAGTTATAATATTTTGCACAATTGATTTAAATTAGGCGTGACTCTCAAACTCTTTCTAGTGGAGTTGCCATATTGTCACCCAAAATGTGACCACATGGCACCTGAAAAGAAAACATAAAATTTAATTTTTGAAAATGAAAACTAAAATTAAAGTAATAGTAGAGCTGCCACCAAAATTTTAATTTTTAAAAAGCAAAACTTTAGAAAAACCTTTTTATAAGAAAAACAAAAATAATCTACAAACCAGATATAGGTTCAAAAGTCAGTTGTGAGTGGAAAAGTTGTTAGGCACCCCACTATACCCATTCCTAAAAACGGTTATCTTAGGTTAGTTGTGCAAAATTGATATGGCCTTTATTCTCTTTTAATTCCCTTAATAAATTACATGCGAAATAAGAAAGAAAGAACTCAAGAGAAATAAAATTAAAAGTAAAATAAGAAGGAAAGAAATTAAAATTAAAATTAAAAATAAGAAAAAAATAACTTAAGAAAATATTTATTTACAAAAGTGAACTTGACCTAGGATGAAAACGTAGGGCCTACGTACCCTACAATAGGAATCAAAGCACATGTAATTCAAAGCAAAAACTATTAGTTGGTATTTTGTTTTTATTTTTGTTTTCATTTTGTTTTTATTTTGTTTTTGTTTTTGTCTCTTTTGTTTTTGTTTGTTTGTTTTTTTTTTGTGTTTTTGTGTTTTTGTGTTTTTGTTTTTGTCTCTTTTGTTTTTGTTTTTGTTTTTGTTTGTTTTTATTTTTGTCTCTTTTGTTTTTGTTTGTTTGTTTTGTTTTGTTTGTTTTTGTTTCTATTTTTGTTTTTGTTTGTTTTTATTTTTGTCTCTTTTGTTTTGTTTTGTTTGTTTTTATTTTTGTCTCTTTTGTTTTTGTTTGTTTGTTTTGTTTTGTTTGTTTCTGTTTCTATTTTTGTTTTTGTTTTTCTTGTGAAAAAAGAAAAAAATAAGAATTACTTTTATCTAAATAAAACGGATTTAAAATTAGTTGATGTGTTTTAATTTACTAAAGACAGAGCCAATTTTATTTCTTTACTCTTCTTCTTCTCTCTTTTTTTTTTCCATTTTTCCTTTGGTTTTTGATTGAATTTTTTTATGATTATTTTTGTTCATGATTCTTGTTTTTATTTTGTTTTAATTAAATTTTGTTGATTTTTATTTTTAATTTTTGTGTCTTGATTTTTGTTTTAATTTTGTCAATTTTTTTTGCTTTTGGGTTTCTTAATTTTTTTTGGCTATTTTTATTATTTTTATTTAAGTAAACAAAGGATTTTTCTCTCCCTTCTTCTTTTAGATTTTAGATTTTGGTTTTTGAAATGACATTTTTACTTAAGTAAAAGGATTTTTTGAAATATCTCTTTTTTTAATTTTTTGTTCCCTTTTTTTTAATTTTATGAAAATAAAAATTTTATATTTTAATTAAATTTTTGGTGAAAAGAGAAAAAGAGTAAAAATTACTTTCGACTTTCACAAACAAAACAGGTTTTAATTTGCAAAAGATAGAATTCATTTTATTTCTTTACTCTTAATTGTTTATAATTTTTAATGATTTCTTCTTGTTATTATTAACATCTTTTTTAGTATTTTTATAAAGTATATTTTAATTTTAAATTTGTCAAATGAAAGTTGGAGAAAAGATTTATATGTTTACAAGAAATAATTTAATTACTTTTTAATTAAAATTAGTTTTTGTTTACAGTTTTTTTTTTGGAAATGGGAACTTTTAAAAAACTTACTCATTCAAAATTAACTTTCGAATTTGAAAAGTTTAATATTATTGTTATTATCTTTTGTTCTTTTTTTTTTGGTTCCTCTTTTTTTTATGTTGTTTTCTTTTATTTTTTGTTTTTATCTCGTTTCCTTTTTTGAAAATCTTTTTTTTAAAGAAAATCAATTTCACGTGGACTATTGAAGCCCAAAACTGATTAAAATGTAAATATGAGACCTAATGGATACCAAGGAGGTTTTATTGCCACACATAATCTTTAGATTTGGCTCATACACATCTGAGGGGACAAGAAATCTCACACGATGATTCTAGAAGAGAAATAAAAGTAAATATAATAAAGGTAAAACAACAATATTTACATGCATATATAATATTCTATGGTTTTGTGTGTTTTGTATGCATCAATCAATCCTCATATGTTATATGACATGAAATGCTTATATAGTAAAAGATGAACCAGTGAAGCTTCCTCTTGGTCTTCTCTTCAATCATCTGTTCAAGCATTTCCATTCCATTCTCTCCAGCAATTTTCATGGCCAATAGTCCAAATGTAACAAAGGAAAAGTATGAAGTAAAATTAGTTCAAGGTCAAAAATCCATAACTACAACAAGAAATCAACAATTTAATATTAAGCAGAAGCATAAATCTAGGTTTAATCATTGGACTAAGACTTGCATCCCAAGCAAAAATCTGAGCCCATAATCAACTATAATCGCAACAAATAACCAGTATCTCCAGATCAAGCAGGAACCTAGCTCCAAAATCAACTACTGAACCTAAATTCACCTAGAGAGAATTTAACAGAAAATTCACTTAAAACATTACTAATAAGCAGAAAATTACTCACCCATTCAAGCCAACCAACTGAAACTGAAAACCCAATTAGCACTCATAACATGTCTAATCTTGAAAATTTTATATTTCCAGTTTAGTTCAATTAGATATATTCCAAGTGATTGCAATATCATTTCACTTCTAATTTGACACACGATTTAGCTCAATGTGGTGACATTCTAATCCTAAAATTCAGCTTCAGGAGAACAAGGTCATCGAGAACATTTAGATCCCCCAAAATTTAGCCTCAAGACAAAAATAACTCTACAATCCATCCATCTTTGAACATTCCCCAAATTTGATCCATAATATACCCACAAATGAATTACAGAACACTAGCTGAACACACTTAAATAGAAAATAATACCAATATTCTAAAGAGAGAAAAAACCAGCTTACATCATATGGACAAAGCTAAATGACATGCAAAACCTTTAAAAATTATCACCCAAAAATTCATGAGCTCTTAGTTCTAACACACCAAGCTCAGAACAGAACCTTAAGGGGATGTGTCAAAATTTTTAGATTGAACACAAAGATGGCTTTGAACACAAACTTATGACCATAGCATTAAAGATAGAATCTCATAGTACCAGCAATCTCATTAAAGAAAAAGCCTCCCCAAAGCAAATTTACATCTCATGAATAGAATCCCATCAACGACACCATTGAAACAGAAACTCAAAAAGATTAAGCGACTAAAACAGACTCATGGTTTCCTTATTTTGAGAGAGGAATGAGTAATGAATAGGCATACCTCATGGGATTCACTTCTTTAAAAAAATTGTAGACGTTCTCCAGTGATTTTTAATTTTCCTTTTTTGCCGTCAATCTCGTGCTCAGTATTCTTTTTTCTTTGCAGCCTCTAATCCAAAAATCCAAAAAAAAAAATCACTCTCAATTTCTCTTGCTCTCTCTTAGGTTTTTCTCTTAACTCAAAGGCCTCCCTTTTTTAGTTGAATCCTCTGCTCACTTTCTTTTTTTCATTCAGCCTCTCTCTCACTCTCAGTCTCTCTCTCCCATCCCCTATTCTTCTCCGCATTTTAATCACTCAGACCTGAAGACCTCCATTTTCAATTTCTAAAAATTCCCCCCTTAATCTCTGCCTTTTCGTCTCTTTTCGTGCCTTTCATAACCTCTCCAGCCTCCCCTCCATTGTTGATTTTTCAGCCTCTTTATACTAGATTTAGGAGTGGATTTCACTCATTCCCTCTTGCACATCTTCCTCCGTTCTTACTATCGTGCCCCCCCTTTTTTTTGGCTGAATTTATATGCTCCCTGATTTTTTGCGTTCCTGGTGCCTCATGCGTGCCTTTTTGCTGTTTTGCTTCATTTCCCCTGCTTTGTGAATGAAAGTGGCCGGATGTTTTGGAGGCTTCTACCCATACACGAGGAAGAGAGAGCTTGTGCTTTTGTTATCATCCATAACCCTATTTTTTATTTTTCTTTTTTTCTTTTGATTTTTTTATTACCATTTTTTTTTTTATTACTTTTAATCTTTTTCTGCTAACTTCTTTTTTGGAATATTGATTTAATTAGTACAGGGGCTTTTAGAAATTGTGGTAAAAGAAATGGATTTTTAATCTAAGGAGTCCAAATTATTTTCTTTTTATAAAATTGATGTTGATTAATTTTTTTTCCTTTTTTATATTTTCACTTTTCATTCATTTTTATATATATTTTTATTTTTTATTACTTCATTTCTTTTGTTCTTTAATTAACTTTTTATTATTTATTATTTATTATTTTTATCCTTTTTTCTTTCTTTCTTTCTTTTTTTCTTTGTCTTTAATTAATTAATTAACTTTTTTTGGGGGTTACATAGGCTAGAGGAAGAAGACCTAGCCTTGATGGTTTTGGGTTATTGGGCTCTCTCTGTTTGGGCCTCTTTCTTTTTGTTTTTTTATTATTTTTATTATTTTTCTCTTTTTTTCTTCTTTTCTCTTTTTTTTTTATTGGTTTTCTTTTTTTCTTTTTTTGTTTATTTTTTCTTTTTTTTAATCTTTAAAATTTTTTCTTTTATGTTGGGTTAACAAAGGCCTAAGGAATTAACATTGGAAGGACCTTCCATCTTTTTTTTTCTCTTCCTCTTCTTCTTCTTTCTTTTTTTATTTTAATTTACCTTTGATTTTTTTTTAATTGTCTTGGGCTATTTAGGCGTTGGGTTATGTGGGCTAGAAGGACTTGTTATGGGGGTCAAGAGCTTCCTCATTTTTGTTGAATTTTGATTTTTTTTATTTTTTGACTTTGTTATTATTATTTTTTAATTCTCTTTTTTCTTAGGAGTCTTTGTTGTCTATTTTTTTATTATTTTTAGTTAGAACTTGAAAATTAAGTATGCTTTAGACTAATGACTTTTTTTTTTGCTGATTTAATTTTATTATTATTTTTAGATGATGCCCAGACAAAATATAGTGTTCACAGTAAAAACAAATAAAAAGGTGATGGCTGACAAGCTTATCGACTTGGAGCTGTTCAACCAAGAAGATGCAACATGAAGAAGTAGGGCACCTAGAAGGATGAAAAAGAGGATGGTCTCACCAAGAAAATAGAGTCTCAACCATCAATTCTGCCAACCCCAATAGCTAGCTACTTGCACACTAGGAAATATGGTGCTGCAGGGTACCCATGGGTTAGAAGGGTTTAGTCTAAGGTAGTTTACAAACCAAGAAGAATATTGTAGCTGTAATATAAAGAAACATAACCCAAGGTACAAAGCAACAATGAAGCATGCACACAAGGAAGGAAGGGATATTACAAAGGAAGAAATTTATGGCTGCCATAACTTAAAAAGGAACATGTTAAAATATTAATCTAAAAAAAAAATATTACCTTCACCATGAAGTAGCTTCATAATAAGGTAAAGAGATAGGTGGTGCATTAATCAAAGCAAATCTTATCAAGTGTAGACTGAAATAATCATGCTACCAGAGGCGGACGTCTAGCTGTGGGTATTAAGATGTAATATTATATTGGAAGCAATGCTCTTAAAGAAACACCATAAGCTCATTCTCCTATAAATAGAGGATGGGCTTTGCCTTGTAATATATGACCAACAATCAAATTGGAAAGGTGTAGTGTTATTCACGCCTTGCATCTTTTGTTTTCTTCCTTTAATAGTTTTACCATATTATCGCTCATTTACCATTATTCAGATATTCAAATATCATCAATGGTATCACCTATCCATATTTAGCCACCTTAATATGATATTTTTACACCTCTCCTATTAATTCCTATAGCCTCTACATCTATATCAAATCTAACCATCTTCAATTATACTCAAGCATTAATCCTCATATTTGAGGGTGAAACTTATGATTTTTGGAGTATAAAAATGAAAAAATTATTCATCTCACAAGATTTATTGGAAATGGTGGTGGAAGAATTTCAAGAACTAACCTTAGAAGAGCAGGCATCATTGATAGCTGCGAAGTAAAAGGAATATAAGTAAAAAATGCAAAAAGATGCAAAAGCTTTACTCTTCATTCAACAAGGGGTAAGTAATGAAATCTTTCCAAGGATCATGAATGCCAAAACTACAAATGAGGCATGGAAAATTTTAAAGAGTTAGCACAAAGGCTCTGACAAGGTAATCACTATCAAACTTCAATTTTTATGGAGAGGTTTTGATACTTTAATGATGAAGGAAGGTGAATCAATACAAATTTTCTTCTCTTGTGTCTCTAATATTATTAATCAAATTAGAAGTTATAGAGACATAATAGAAGATAAGAAAATTATTCAAAAATTATTGAGAAGCCTTATGATAAAATTCGATCATGTGGTGGCTGCAATTGAAGAAGCTAATGATTTATCAAAGCTTACTCTAGTGGAGCTAATGGGATCTCTCCAAGCCCACAAAGAGAGAATGCAAAGATTTGAGCCCCCACTAGAGTAAGCCTTTCAGTCAAAAATAAATATTTTCAAAAATGGTGGAGAGAAGAAGAATGACCATGGTCAAAATCCTTAAAATAGGGGATCATCTAATTATTATGGAAAGAGGAGAAAAAATTACAAAAATCAAGGAAGTAAAGATAAATCAAGCTTCTATTGTAGCCTATGCAAGAAAAATAATAATGATACAAAGGACTGCCAATACAAATGCAAGAGGTGCAAAAAGCGCACTTATTTTGAAAAAAAATTGTTGGTATTAAGAGAAAGAAAAAGAAAATTTTACAGAAAAACATCAATCCCTTGATTAAATATTTTATTTTGCATTTTTTTCTCAAGAATCAAGGGATGCTCGATATCTTGATAGTGGTTGTTCAAACCACATGACAAGCAATAAAAATTGCTTTGTCAAACTAGAAGAAAGTATGAAATCCCAAGTTACAGTTGATGATGGAAAAATGCAAGAAATAGAAGGCAAAAGTACTATTGCTGTCAAGACAAAAAATGGTCAACAAAAATTTATTCATAATGTTTATTATGTTCCAAGTTTTACAAAAAAATTATTGAGTGTTGGCCAATTGATCCAAAAAGGCTACAAATTGATTTTTGATGATGATAAATGCATTGTATTTGATAAAAATAAGGGGCAACTTATAACTACTATCAAAATGGCCCCAAATAAAATTTTTCCTTTGATGATGCCACTTGAGTAAAAATAGGCCATGATATGTGAAAATGTGGATGAATCCACACTATGGCATTTGAGATATAGCCATTTGAACTTTTATGGCCTTAAATTATTAAATCAGAAAGAAATGATGCTTGGTCTACCTTTTATGCAATCTGAAAAGAAAGTTTGTGGAGGGTGCATTTTTGGAAAAATGCATAGATTGCCATTCTCAAAATCATCTTGGAGAGCAAAAGCTCTATTAGAGTTGGTGCATGCAAATACTTGGGGTCCCTCAAGAAACCCCACTCTAGGTGGGAAAAGATAATTTTTATTTTTCATTAATGATTATACTCGCATGATGTGGGTCTATTTTATTGAGCAGAAATCAAATGTATTTTCTTACTTCACATAATTTAAAGCCTCCATTGAAAAACAAAATGGTCACTCTCTTAAAATTTTGAAAGCTGGTCATGGGAGAGAATTTACTAATAAAAAATTCATTAAGTTTTGCAAAGAGCGTAGCATCAAGAAGGACTCACATCTATCACATGCCTCAACAAAATAGTGTTGCAGAAAGAAAAAATAGAACAATTGTTAAGATGGCGTGCGTTATGCTTCAAGGTAAAAATATGCCAAAATATTTGTGGGCTAAAGCTGTTAACATAGCTATCTATATTCTTAACAGATGTCCTACAAAAGAAATTCCAAATAGAACACTATATGAAGTTTAGTTCAAGAGAAAGCTAAAGGTTAATCATCTCAAAGTCTTTGGAAACATTGCCTATGCCCACATCTTAAAAGGAAATAAAGACAAGCTGGACGAGAAAGGTGAAAAGTGTATCCTTATTAGCTACAGTGATGCATCTAAAGGCTATCGTCTCTACAATCCTAACACGAGATAATTAATTGTTTCAAGGGATGTCATCTTCAATGAGGAAGCTAGCTAGAAATGGAGTAATGAAGCACCTGAAGGAATTCAAATCTTGAAGCTGAGGAGAAAGCTAGAGATAATCCAAACCTAAGCATAAGCCAACCACCAAGACAGTAATACTTGTCACCAAAATCATCTCCTCCAAGAAAAATGTGATCATTGCAGGATATTTATCAAACTTGTAATGTTGCATTATTTTCTTGTGAACCACAAAAATATGAAGAAGCAGCAAAAGAAGAAGAAGGGAGAAAAGCTATGA
The DNA here is from genome assembly GCA_026724425.1 of Erythrophleum ivorense. Lineage (NCBI taxonomy): Eukaryota > Viridiplantae > Streptophyta > Magnoliopsida > Fabales > Fabaceae > Erythrophleum > Erythrophleum ivorense. The sequence continues at coordinate 14,405,829 of JAIUCV010000008.1, read as the reverse complement.
ACGAAGAAATCAAGATGATTGAGAAAAACCATACATGGAAGCTTGTTGAGAAACTAAAAGAAAAAGATATCATTGGGCTAAAATGGGTCTATAAAATCAAGTATAATGAAGATGAGTCAATTTAGAAGTTCAAGGCATGGCTCGTTGCAAAAAGATATTCTCAGCAACCAGCCATTGACTCCCGTGATACGTATGAAAATAATCAAAATGGTAATTACTTTGGTCACCCAATTGAAACTACTAGTATATCAATTAAATGAGAAGTCTACATTTCTAAATGGAGAAATTAAAGAAGAAGTGTATGTGGAGCAACCTCAAGGGTATATGGTCCAAGGTAAAGAAGATAAACTATATCGATTAAAGAAGGAACTCTATGGATTAAAGCAAGCACCACGTGTGTGGAATAGTAAAATAGACAGGTATCTTCTTGATCACAACTTCAACAAAAGCCCAAGTGAGCCATCATTGTTCATGAAAAACCAAGGAGATCATTTTCCCATCCTTTGCCTGTACGTAGATGATTTAATATACATCGACAATGATACAAAGATGATTAAAGATTTCAAGCATGCCATGATGAAGGAGTATGAGATGACTTATCTTGGCCTTATAAGACACTTTCTCAAAATGCAAGTAAAACAAAGACTCGGCCATATATTCAGTTCTTAAGAGAAATATGTTGATGATTTGTTGAACAAATTCAAGATGCAAGACTACAAGCCAGCATCCACACCAATGGAAACTAATGAGAATCTATCAAAGGAAATTGGAAAAGAAAAGTTGAATGAGGCAACTTATAGAAGCCTAGTTAACTTGTTGATTTATCTCACTAACACCAGGCTTGACATAATGCATGCTGTCAGCATTGTTTCTAGATTTATGAGTGAGCCCAACAAGTCACATTTCATAGTTACGAAACAAATCTTGAGATATGTGAAAGGCACAAAGAGTTTTGGTGTCCTCTAAGAAGCAGAAGATGATTGCAACTTAATCAGCTACACAGACAGTGACTGACACCCTGTTTGTCAAAAAAAGGCTAGAAATATGCAAATTTCAAAGGAAGTCCCCTAAAGCAAGGGAAAAGCAGTCAAATAAAATTAAAGTGATAATTTAGACCCCTAAAATTGAAGATTTCAGGCTTAAGTTGCTCAAAAACTTAAGCTAGAAGAGCTAAAAAAATTTACGAAAATAAGTTAGGGAATTTTTCGTAATTTTTAAAAATTTTGAAAAACTCACATGAGGGATTTTTAAATGAAAAATATGAGTTTTCTGGAATTCTCAGAGGTCTTGAAAATCATAAAAACCTGCAGAACAGTTGAAACCCTTGGTGAGCGATTTCGGTAAAAGGTTGACTGAAACTTTGACCGAATAATTCAGAATGGTTTTAAATTCATTTTGAGTGAAACGACAATCATTTTATAAGTTTAAGAGCCTAAATATTATGATGGAAAAGACAAATTTCGAAAAGGAGTTGAATTGAGCCTAAACAAAAAAAAAAATCATAATTTAGGGACTAAAATGAAAAGTTAAAAAAGTGTGACAACTTTACTTCATGGCTCTTAAAACACGTTCAGCTCTTCTCCCACCTCTCCACCAATGTTTTTTTGGTCTGGGCAGATTTAGAGAGAGAGGCTAAGAGGCACTCAAGAGAGAAGGGAAGGAAGCTTTTAAAAGGGTAAGATTTTCTAGTTTTTTCATACTCTTTGCTTCTTTAAACTTGTTCCTCTCTTCCTCCTCTCTCTTTCCATGGTCTGATAGTTTGATATGGTGCTTGTTTTTGGCTAAGGTAGTGAAGGGAGGAGAAGGTTTGAGAGAACTGTTGGGAGTATTAAAAAGAGTTCTTGGAAATCTTGAAAATAAGGTATGATACATGATGTAGTTTTGCTTTTTTTTACTTCTTCTCTTCCCATGAGTTTTGGGTAAATTTAGAGGTTTAGGTAAGAGGTTTAGTTATGATTTAAACATGTTAAAGAAATAGGTTTTAAAGCCTAATGAACCTAAAGGAAGTAATAGAATGCAAAAAGAACCAAGAAACAACAAGTTTTAGCATTTAGGGATTTTGATATGCTTATGAAAATTTGAAACTTCCTAAGGGTCCTATGACTAATATAAGAGTATGAATGAAGTCCTAAATTTAGAAAGCTTCACAAGTAGCTAATTACACAAGAAAATAAACAAAACTCCATAGGCTCCCTTATGAAGCATTGTCTCAACCAAGAAGCTCTTTGTATACCTAGGGAAAGTTTTTCTTGGTCTTAAGGTTAAGAATGGCCTAGATATGAATTATAGACACCAAGGGAACCATTGGGTTGAATTTAGAAAGCTTAGTTTATGAGATGGAAGTTTAGATCCCATTTAGACCTAAAGAAACAACCTAAAGTTTGGTTTCTTAGATTGAGTTCATAATGGCTCCAATGAGTTTATATGGAGTCATATTACCTAGAAAGAATGAGAGTTAGGAGCCAAGATTATGATTTCAAGTGGTTGCTTTCTTATGCCATGTATGGACTATATTAGTATTTTAAGATCAAGTGAGCTAGCATAAAGGTTATATAAAGCTAGAATTGGTTCCAAGGATTAATTTGAGTCTCATTTGATGTGTCTAGGCTAAGAGAATCAAGAACTCCCTTATTGGTGTGTGTTAGCCAAGAAAGTGCAAGGGAAAAGCAAGGGAAGAAGTTATGTTTCCTAGCATAAGGTAGCTCTCTAACCTTTCTCACATGCATTTCTTGATTTGTTGCCTATCTTGGATTATTCGTATGTGTGTTTGAATTATGTGAATTGTTTATAGCCATTGATTTAGTGTCTTGGTACCATGAAGTTCTTTTGAACTTGTTTGAAAGATGTAATAGCTTGAGTGGGCTTGGTAAGGCCAAAAGTTCCTTTAGATGGGTGAAGAGGAGCCAAAAGTCCTTAAGAGTGGGTAAGACAAGGCCAAAAGTCTAAAGAAAGAGTGAGGTCAAGTTAAAAGTCCCTAAAAATAAGTGAGGCAAATCCAAAAGTCCTATAAATTTGGGTGATGCGAAACTAACAACCCTTAGAGCTTATATTTGATTTATATGAACTTGTATAATATGGATAAATGGCTATGTATGTTTTCTAGAAATTTTTATGGCATGTTTGCATTCCTTGACTTGAAAATGCATCATATATGTATGTTTGAAAGGGTAAAAGAGTTATTGAGATTCTTTGAATCTCATTCTTTCCCCCCACATATCTTTTTTTGCTTAGGTGAAGCCCAAGGACCAAGTAGGGGGAGTCATATGCCTTGAAGAGGGACATTGTGATAATAGAATAGAAAATTTTATAAAATAATGTCAAGAATTGTGTATAAATGATGTATAGGTGATGCAAATAGTTGAATATATGTAAAAATATGTATTTATGATGAATGAAAGGATTTTGGAGCCATATATGCTGGTATGTATGATTTTGACATTCAAATGCCTATATGGGCCCTTATGGTCTTGTGTATGAGCTCAAGTTAGGAAGTGATTTTGAGATGTAGGATGTTTTGGATCACTTGGGCAGCCTTTTGTGTGTTATTTTTATCCTTTTGTATGGACCCAAGTGATTGTGGGATGAGTAGGAGAGCAAATGGATCAATTTGACCCCTTGTAGATGCCATAAAACACCTCTTTTGCCACCTAAACCTTAAATTGACGAAATGGATGATTTTAAACATGAAATTTGCCATGAATATAGATCTTATCTAAAGCTTTTTACTGAGCTAAGAACCACTCTTTTTGGAGATCTAGAAAATTAATTATGAATTTTCAAATTTAGGAAAATTCTGCATATTTAGCATGTGTACTGTTCATATGGTCAGTTTGCTTCCTTGTGTCATTTAATGGGCCAAATGAAATTCAATACCCATGAAATTTTACAAGTATAAACTAGACACTATAAAATTTTTGTAGCAATTGAAAGCACCTCATTTGGAGCTCTGTATAAAGAGAACCAAATTTTTGAAATTTATGGTCAGTATTAGGATGTAGTAGACACCTTTGGTACTATTCTGTTATTGTTTGTAATTTAGATGGTGTTTTCTTGGTTTGGAACTATTTTTAGTTATTAGTTAACATATAGATATTTTTAGAAAGCTATCATATTCTTGATTTTAATTTTTCTAAAATTAGTTATGATTTTTTAAATTTCATATCAGAAAACTATCATGGCAACCTGGGAGCAAAAAATGAAATTTCGTGTGAAATGGTTCTCAATCCGTGTTGTAAGCCTCCAATTGTGTTAGTTCTAATATGTTTGAGTATGTTATGGATGGAGAAGAATTTAGCTAAGTAAAAATGATTCTCATGGACATTTATGCATGGGTTTGGTTACCAATATCCAATAAATCCACTACTAAAGTTTTAAACTTTAATGCCTTTGTATGTTATATGCTAGTTGTGCCATGAGTTAAAGTTTGAGGAGTTATGTTATTACAATGACTGGGCAAGGAGTGTTGATAACCAAAAGAGCACAAGTGGATATATTTTTCTTCTTGGTTCAAAAGTAGTTTCATGAGCATCAAAGAAGTAGAAAATAGTCGCACTTTCGTTAGCATAAGCAGAATATTTGGCAACAACAAGTGCAGCATGTAAAGCAATTTGGCTTAAAAAGATATTAGAAAATTTACATCAAATTACCAACATGCCAACAAAAATCTATTATAACAATATGTCAACCATTACCATGACCAAAAATCCTATTTTTCACAGCTACACTAAGCACATCAAAATTCAACATCATTTTATTCATGAGCTCATGGTACAGGAAGAAATCAAGTCAGAGTTTTGCAGGATTAAATACCAATTTGCAGGTATTTTTACAAAGCCAATTCAAATGAACAAATTTACCAAGTTTAGAAAAATACTTAGAGTTTTAGATTTTTTAGATTAAGGGGGAGTGTTAAAATATTAATCTAAAAAAAAATTATCACCTTCCCTATGAAGTAGCTTCACAATGAGGTAAAGAGACAGGCAGTGGATGCATTGAAGCAAATCTTATCAAGTGCAGGCTGAAATAATCATGCTACTGGAAGTGGGTGGCTAGCTATAGGTATTAAGATGTAATGTTATATTGGAAGCTATGTTCTTAAAGAAATACCATTGGCTCATTCTCCTATAAATAGAGGATGGGTCTTGCCTTGTAATATATGACCAACAATCAAATTAGAAAGGTGTAGCATTATTCACACCATGCATCTTTTGTTTTTTCTCCTTTTAATAGTTTTACCATATTATCACTCATTTGCAAATATCAAATATCCAACTCATTTACCATTGTTCAGATATTCAAATATCAACATAACATAGTTGAATCAAGGGAGATGAAGTTATGACAAGAGAAGCGACACCATGGCTAGACAAGGGTCCCAAAACTCTCAAATTTTTGTGAAGAACTAGCAGTAAATAAAATCACAAGCTTCATGAAATAGGGAATAAGGTTGTAGGACAAAGCACAGTAGAAGGAAGTGATGCTTTTAGTCCCTTTCATAGCTCATGATTCGGACAAAGGAACCCAAGCACCAAATAGAAAGATGTAGATAGTGTACGTTACTTCCATTTTTGCATTCATGGTTACCATTTATGCATTCATGGTACCATTTTGTGCATTCATGGTTGTCTATTGTGTTTGTTAGTTTTGTTTATTTCTCATCAGCATCTTGATAGGGTGTTAGAGTTTTTGCATCTAAATAGGAACGTTGGGGTCCCTAGATTCATAGCACAAAAAGGCTCAAACACCATTTGGAGCAGCTCTGATACCAAATGTAAGCTTTAAAACTGAGAAGGCTATACAGAAGGTCTTATTAAATCATCATCAGCAGGTGGAACTATAATAGTTAGTTTTTCAACTCTCATTTGTCCTTGAGGGGTGTTGTTAATACCAATCAGAGCATCACTTAAAATAAGGTTTTCTTCTTCTAGTACTATGATTCCCAAGAGAGTGTTGATATAGCATTAATAAGGTCAAGTAAAGAAAAGAAATTAACGATTCCTAGTGACTATATCATGTATTTTCAAGAATTTGACTTTAACATTGGTGCTAAAAATGATCCAGAAATATTTTCACAAGCTATGAGTAGTAGGCAATTTGAGTTATGGTTACACGCTATGAAGCATGAGATGAATTCAATGGCTTTTAATAGAGTTTGGGATCTTGTTCTATTGCCTATCGGTGCTAAGGCCATTAGTTGTAAATGGGTTTTTAAGACTAAAAAAGACTCATTAGGCAACATTGAGAGATATAAGGCCAAACTTGTAGCAAAAAGATTCATTTAATAGGAAAGGATCAATTACACAGAGACTTTTTCTCCTGTATCGAAGAAAGATTTTCTTCAAGTTATTTTGATGTTAGTTACCCATTTTGACTTAAAATTGTAGCAAATGGATGTGAAAACAACTTTTCTTAATAGGGACCTAGAAGAATAGGTTTATATAAAACAACCAGAAGGATTTTCCTCTAATGAAGGTGAGCTTTTAGTTTGCAAGCTTAAAAAGTCCATATATGGATTGAAATAAGCCTCCCATCAATGAAATTTAAAATTTCATGATATTATCTCTTCCTTTGGGTTTAAAGAGAATTGCATGGATCAATGTATATACCAAAAGGTAAGTGGAAGCAAAACTTGTTTCCTTGCGCTTTATGTGGATAATATCCTACTTGTAACTAATGATGAAAGGTTGCTGCATGAGATAAAACAATTTTTCTCTAAAAGTTTTGATATGAAAGATATGGGTGAGGCATCTTATTTCATTGGTATTAAGATCCATAGGGACAGATCTCGCTATGCTTTAGAATTGTCACAAAAGACCTATATCAATAAGGTCTTAGAGAGGTTTCGGATGAAAGATTGTTCACCGAGTGTTGCATTTATTGTGAAAGGAGACAAGTTCAATTTGGATCAATGTCCAAAAAATAATTTAGAAAGGGAATAAATGCATAACATTCCATATGCTTCTATTGTGAGCAGCCTTATATATGCTCAAGTTTGTACTTGAGCTGACATAGCTTTTGCTATTGGAATGTTAGAAAGATTTTAGAGTAACCTAGGTATAGACCACTGAAGAGCTGTGAAAAAGGTGTTAAGGTACCTCAAGGGGACTAGAAATTACATGCTTATTTACAGACATACTAATAGCTTAGAGGTAGTTAACTACTCAGATTCAGACTTCACTGGTTGTGTTGATTCTCAAAAATCAACATCAGGTTACATCTTCATACTTGTTGGTGGAGCTATTTCTTGGAGAAGCGTTAAGCAAACTTTGATTGCTACTTCTACCATAGAGGCTGAGTTCATCTCTTGTTTTGAGGCTACCTTACATGGTGTGTGGTTGAGGAGTTTCATTTTTGGGCTTAAAATTGTAGATTCTATTTCTAAGCCATAGAGGATATTATGTGACAATTCAGCTACTATTGTCTTAGCTAGGAATAATAAAAGCGGGAGTCAAAGTAAGTACATCGACATAAAGTATTTGGCTATAAGGGAACATGTTAAAGAAAAGAAAGTGGTCATTGAACATGTTAGCACTGAGTTGATGATAGCTGATCCTTTAACAAAAGGCATACCACCATTTAGTTTTAAGGATCATGTTTTGATAATGGGACTTGATTCTCACTTATGAGTTTGATGTAATTTATACCATTTGTAATGAAACTCATATTATATATTATTGTTTTCTTATTTTGGTGTACACATTTATGCTTAAGGAAAACAATCTTAATTGGACCCAGAATAAACATAGGGTTTATTTATTAAGCAGAAGAATATAATGCATTGTGATACATGGAAGATAATACTCATTTTTAGAGGACTTGTTGCCTTGATCCATATATTCGAATTCTTCATTTTGACAAAAGGTTTCATGTATATAGACCAAGTGAGAGAATGTACATTACTTCCGTTTCTGCATTCATGGTTACTGTGTATGCATTCATGGTACCATTTTGTCCATTCATGGTGGTATGTTGCATTCGTTAGTTTCATCCATTTTTCATCGGCATCTTGATAGGGGTGCTAAAGTTTTAGCCTATAAATAAGAACGTTAGAGTCCCTAGGTTTAGAGCACAAAAAGGCTTAAACACCATCTAGAACAGCTCTAGAACTTGGAAGACATCGAGCAATTTGATAAGGAGTTATTTTTTAGCAATGGCAGAAGGTAAGCTTTACTTCCAATTAGAACTCATACATAAGTTTTAAAGCTTACAGACAAATGATAAAAGTTTAATGCACCGTAAAAAGGCAGAGCAAAAATGTGCAAAGGAAGGTTAATAGCAAGTTAATCACTTTAGAGAAAGACATGTATATTTGATGAAAATATCAAAAAGGTCAATGAGCAATTCAAGAAAGATATAAGGCAGAGGAAAAATTTTGAAATTGCATATTAGTCCCCTAGTAGCTCCTACAGTACGTTTAGCAAGAGGTAGAGAAAGGAGAAAAGGGGGGGCAGGGAATGGATACGAATAGGATGGTCTCACTAGCATTTGACGAGAAGACCACTTGAGCTATAGTCAATGCTGATATCGTATTCTTATTTAATTAATTTTGTTCATTCCTTTTTGTACTTCACTTAATTTTTTAAAATTAGTTTAGTATTTTTATGATTATTATATTAATCTCAATTATTAAAATTATCAATTATAATAGGACTTACAACTTGATTTTCTAGTTTAATTAATTTCTTTAGAATAAGAGTACGAATTCTTTGTAGTTGTATTTTATCTGTAGTTGTACTGTTAATAGAGAGATAGATGAGTGAGTGGGTTTAATTTAAAATAGAAAAAGAAAAAAATAAAATACACTCTGTCTCTCTACTAACAATACAATTTAGAAAAAATATAACTGCAAAAGATCCATACTCTTAAAACATTACACAAAGAGATCGGTATAAATTGTGAAATAATTCTTAGTTGTTAACTTTAGGAATCAACACTGGAAGAGTTCTGTTGATCTTCAAGATTTTTTGAGTTTCCCCATGTAACTTTGAGAAACTTGTAGACATTATTGCCTAAAAGATCTCAATTATGTTGATAAAACAAGGTAGGAAATCAATATCACCTAGGGCCTCGCGTCCACGCATGGAGAAAAAAAACCCTTTTAATCTATGCATTATCTAAATTATGGTGTATGTTTCATGAAATATACTATCAATAGGGCCCCATTACCATTTAGTTATATGCCACAACCTCTCTTTCTCATCTTTATGAAAAGATTAAAAAAAACTCTTGAATCATCTCAAAAATACCCCCTCCACCCACCCTTACCATTTTATAGCATATTAATTCTATTTCTACTTTTTCTTATAGCTATTTTTGCATGGTAATATTTCCACTCTCCCTGGGAAGTCCATATCCCTATAATTTCTGGCACAACAAAATTTCTTTCTAAGCCAGAACTTTCCCCAATTCTTTTGTTAACTTCTGTAAATTTTCAAGAAATAGGTTTTTTCTCTGACAAACTACTTTTTTTATTCTATTAATTCTTTGGAGTAGCTTTTTCTTCTTAAGATGAATATCTCTAAATACAATCTTATTCCAATCTTTCAAAGCCTCTTGCAACTCATTCAGCATCAAGTGAGTTTCTTTAGAATTCTGCTAAGTATTCTATAAAAAAAAAAAAAGGAAACTGAATGTGGGTTAGCCAAGTAGCTTCAAAATGGAAGGGCCATTGGTCGGGGTTTTGTAGTGTTCCATAAGTGTTAATTAAGAAGGGATGATGATCGAAGCTCACATGCAGAAGAACTTAAATAGAAGCATCTATAAGGAGTCTTTGCCAGTGGACAATACAAAGAGCTCTGTCAAGTTTTTTGAACACCCTATCTAATCTTTGCCACTTTGGCCCTCTCTAAGTGAAGGTAAAACCATCAGTGTCAATATCAATAAGGTTACAATTGTGAATCCATTCCTAAAAATGAATATATCTACTAATGTTGAGTCTCATACCTCCTTGTAGCTATGAAGGTGAAGACATTTCATTAAAGTCACTCACTAAGAAGCACGACTCTCAAGTATGATCTGTAATGTTTTGAAGATTGTACCATAGCTCCTTACGTCTCATCTCGTGGGGGGTTAGCATAGGCGAATGTGCAAAACCAAAACCCAAAACCCTCTTTCCCCACTTTCAAGTCAATGAATTGGTCATGCTTCCTTAAAACTAAGAACTTCAAAGTGATGTCATTCCATGGAAGCCAAAAGCCCTAGAGAATGGTAGTATCCGTTCTATTCCCGAACACTTGTGGTTCTAGCAGAGCCACCAAAGAAAGTTTATGTTGCCTTATGAACTCACTCAAAGAGCTGCCAAAGCACTTGTTAATTGCTCCTCTGCTATTTCAAACTAAGATCTTTATTAGAAAGAGATGAAGGGTTGGTGCAAGCCAGATTAATTCATTAAAACATCCTCCATGAGAGGACCTTCATTATTGTTCAAGGTATTAGAACATTGCCCCATCATGTCTTCTTCCATGCAAGATGGCTTATCAAAAGGGCCTTTTTATCTAGGATCTGTCGTGATCCATGTAACATATTCAAAGTTATACTTTTAATTAACTTAAATGACATAAATTAAATTGTATAGTTTGATATATCTATCTAATTAGAATACTCTAGCTATCACTATTAAAAATTAATTATGTAATAATAAGTTAAAACTTGTAATAAACATAATTATTTGATTTTGTGGCATTTTATGCATAGTTAAAATTTAAGTAGATACATGTATTATTTAGTGAAATTAAGAGTTAATTTAATATCTTGTCAAGCAATAAATAGGTTTTAATAAAATTTTGCCTAAGGAAAATATTTTACTTAAAGATATTATATAGGAATGCATTATAGAAAAATTTTATGTAAGAAATAGCTATTTAATTGGAATAGAGTCAAGAGAATTAAACAAATTTTTATCCTAATATGAGATGAAGAGATAGATGTCACTTTATCTGTCATTCATATAAAAGGAGTGTATATATACAATTGCATACGTCCTATGCGGGATATATTCATTCTCCTTAAAATAAGCTAACCTACTTGATTTCATATTCACTATATATTAACTGAAATATATAGTATCTCTATATCGATATTATAAAATATATAAAATAAAAAACAAACTTATATGGCCTATACTCCCCTTTAAGTTAGCTCATGCAAGTTAGCAATGCCCAACTTGGCCAATAGAACTTGAAATCTGTATGTGCTTAATGGCTTTGTGAGGATATTAGCAACCTGATTGTAGGTCCAAATCTTGGAGGGAGTGATTTCCTTTGAGAGGACGAGCTCACAAACAAAATAGCAATCCATGTTGACATGCTTAGTGTGTTCATGGAAAACAAGATTCATAGCTATGTGGAGGGCTACCTGATTATCACAAAATAATTTAGTGGCATAAACCTGAGGGGTCTTAAGTTTAGCCAAGAGCCACCTTTACCAAATAACTTCATTGACAGTGGTGGCCATAGCCTAATACTCAGCTTCGGCAGATGATTTTGCTACCACAGATTACTTCTTGGTTCTCCAAGATATTGGGGAGTCTCCAAGTGTGATAAAATACCCTATAGTTGATCATCGAGTCATATAGCACTCACCCCAATCAGCATCACAATATGCACGTAACCTCAAATCTCTATTGGACGTTAAAAAGATACCTTGCCCAAGAGATTGTTTAAGATATCAAAGTACCCACTCAATAGCATCCATGTGTGTACATGTTAGTATTGCAATAAACTGGCTTAACAGATTTACAGCATGGGTAATGTCGGGTCTAGTCACTGTCAAGTATAGAAGTTGTCTAACCAATCGTTGATATCGGGTTGCATCTATAATAGAATCATCATCATTATTTGTGAGCTTATAGTTTTGCTCCAAAGGAGTGTTGCTCGGTCTACATGCTTGCATGCCATTTTCCTTCAAGAGGTTAAGTACATATTTGCGTTAGTTGAGGACAAAACCACCTTCGAGTCTTACTGCTTCAATGCCTAAAAAATATTTAAGGGCCCCAAGATCTTTAATGCTGAAGTGATCATCAAGATATGACTTTATTGTGGTTATCTTGCGTTCATCATTTCCTACAAGAAGAACATCATCAACATAGATCAATGCTATAACGTCTGGTACGTTGTACAATCACCGGAACGGGCAAGTTTGAAAAGCAAGTCCTTGAGATGAGTGATTCAATTTGAATAAAATTTTAAATAATAGAAAATGAGGATTTGAGCCTTGAGTTGCCCAGAAACCGGGGTCAGAGTGATTTGAAAAATTTGCCGAAAGGCCAGTGGTATTTTCGTAAATAAGTGCAATTTCAGAAAAACACCTAGGAGGGCTTTTTAATGAAAATTTTAAGTTGTCCAAGGTTCTTAGAGGCCCCAAAAACTATGGGAAGTCCCGGGACCGGTAAAGCCCCTTTAGTGTACTCTTTCCGACGTCAGTTGACCTAAACTTTGACCAGTTAGTTCATGAAGGTTTTAGCTCCAATTTGAGTGATTCCAAAGGCATTTTATTAAATTGGGAATCTTAATTTTATGATGGAAAAGATGGTTTTCAAAAAGGAGCTAAAACGAAGCCAAACCAGAAATGCCATTATGGAAGGGCAAAAATGGAAACAAAGTGCACAAAAGAAGCTTCCAAACTCCCTTTTTAAGTCATGTTCAGCTCCCCCCTCTTTAAACCAACTTTCTTCTGCCCAAATCTCAGAAATGGAGCTGCTGTCTTAGGCGCACAAAGGGAGGAAATTTTGGAGGAAGAAAAGCCAAAGAAAGGGTGAGAAAGTGTAAGGCTTTCATGCTCTTTTCTTTTGAAACTTCATCTGCTCCTTCTTGCTACATCTTTCCATGGTTTTAATATAATTTTTGGTGCTGATTTGGGTCTAGATCAGAGGAGGTAAATTCAAAATTTAAGGAGGAGAAAGAGGGAAGAGGAAGGGCTCTTGAAGGAAGCTTGATTGTAAGGTAGTTTCTCTCCCTTTGTTGCTTCTTTTTCTCCTTCTCCTCTTCCATGGTAGGATGTCTCAAACAGAACCATGAAGAGGGAAGAGTTTCTGTTTTATAATCCAAAATAATCCATCAAACTAAGCCATAGGAAGATGGATTATACCAAAGAAATGCATGAAAAACTAATAAAACTCAAGTTAGAAAAGTGTAGGGTGCTTCAACATAAGTTAAAATCTGGGTTGATTCAAGACTTTCCCATCATATGTGAGTGTTTGTTTGAGTTTCTAAGACTCCTAGGGAGCCTCCCAAGTGCCCCATCCATTAAGAAAAAATCTCAAACTCCATGGGTCTTTAATGGAAGCATAACTAGGTCAAAACCCATAAAGATAGTTAGAGGGTATTTTAAATGGTTCCAAGCTTGATTTGGGACTTTATATGATAAAAGAAGATAGGAGAAACTCTTGGGAAAAATTTAGAAGCCTTAGGTTGGGAGATGAGGCAATGGCTTCCATAATGTAACCTTATGAAGTAACATGGACCTAGGTTTGTGAAAGTGACTGTGTGATGGCTTCAAGGACCTTAAATGAGGTCAAAAGGTCTAAATATGGCAAGAGAATGGAACCAAGAATGTTAATTATGGTAGTTGCTTCATTAGGTCCTTAATAGAACCATATTGTGACAAATAGACCAAAGTGTAGTCTTAAGAGTGAGTTGGATATCATAATTTGTTCCAAGAGTATAATTTAGTGTTGTTTATTATGAATAAGCCAAAGAAATCTAACCCTACCTCCTTGTATTTGTGGAACCAAAAAGGAGAAGAAATAAGCAAAGTAAAGCTTGAATTTACACCAAGGTAGCTCTCCACCTTTTCTTGTTGCATTTTCTTGTTGCATATGGTGTCATTGTGTGCTTATGTGTATGTTTATATGTTTGAGACATACCACTTGATGTTATGTTACAATTTTGGTACCAATATGCTTTCTTGAATGTCTTTGAATGGTGGAAATGGCTTATAAGAGTGAGGTAGTGCCAAAAGTCCCTTAATGTGGGTTATGAGATGCCAAAAGTCTCATGGCATGGGTGAGACAAAGCCAAAAGTCCCTTGGATGGGTGAGGCTAAGTTAAAAGTCCTAAGAACCAAAAATGAGGCAATCCAAAAGTTCTAGAAATGGGGTGAGGCCAAACCAAAAGTCCCTAGAGCTCATTCTTGTGCTTGACATGAGTTTGTGACACAAAAATGTGAAAGATGAATGCTTCATAAATTGATTGATTGTATACTTGTACCTTTGACATGTTATATGCCTTGAAAATGTGCTTGAATAGGTGTATGAGCTATAGAGATTCAATAAATCTCACCCCTCCTTTCTCTCATCTCATATGATCTAGGTGGAGTTCAAGATCCAAATAATGGAAGCCAAGGAGCATAAATCCCCATCTCTTAGCAAATCCTTCCATTTTTGATGTACTATGATGTCTAGAATGTCAAAGAGATATGTAAATGTTATTTTTGAGCCATGACACTTTGAACAAGTGTAAAACTATGTAAAGTTAGTCTATGTATAAAGAATAGAGTTTAATGCATAGAATTGTGTATTTTCACTACTTGGGAGCCCACTTGTGTGTGTATGTTTATGGAAGTGACATGGTGAATTTGAGTTGCATAAGGGTTCAGACCTTATGAGGGACTTATTTATGCTCTATTTATGCTTTCTAAGTTGCTCAAATGTGTGTGGAACCATGGATGACTCATTTGAGCCAAAGTTGCCTCTTGTTGGGACCAAAATTGTCATATTCTTGAGCTATGGCAAAGTCTAACCAAATGACCTCTTCTTGACTTGAAAATTTGCATACAAGTAGATCTTGCCTAGAGCTTTTTGGGAAGCTAAAGATTAGGTCATTTGGGGGTTTGTGGAATTTTTTATAATTTTTCAAAGTTGGTATCAGAATTTCGGATTTGCATTGGTACTATTCATTTGGTTAGTTGTGAAATTGTGTCATCCGAGAGGAAAACGTGGTCCAATGGCTACGAAATTTTATAGTTAGAAACTAGGCATTCACAATGACTTGTATCAATTAGAAGCATCTCATTTGGAGGTCTGAGCTGAGAGATATGAATTTTTGAATTTCTAGGACAGTAACAGTAGCACAGCACGACCTGAGTCACTGTTCCATTGAATTTGGGTAGCTAGACATGATTTCTCTGGTCTAAGTCTATTTTTACCATAAATTTAACATTCATAGCTTTCAAAATTGGTACCATTTACATGAATTGAATTTTTGTGAAATTAATTGGACATTTTCGAAGTTCATAGCAGACACTTGCATCAGTACCAGTAGCTGTTCGAACCTTTACCCCTTTTTGCATGTCAAAAGCTTTCTGTATTATGTTTCATATCCTGGAAATATTTTTGGCATAAATTAGACATGTGTAGCTTTCTGAATGGCCAAGAATGAACAATTTTAATTTTTCTAGAATTAGTTATGAATTTTGAAACTTCCTATCAGTAAACTGAACTAGTGGCCCAGACAACAGCAACCCCAGTGGCTTTTCAGATGTCAAATGTTTTCCCCTTAATGATTCATGAGTTGAAATTCTTTTTAACATGGGGTAGACATCCAGATCTTTCTAGAATGGTAAAGTTTATTGGTTTCAAATTTTTTGGATTTAGTTATGAATTTCCAAAGTTGCGATAGAAAAATTGAAATTTTGGCCGAAAATAATAGTGTGAGTTTGATGCTCCCTTTTGACTTCCACAAGTTGTGGGTCAATTTTGGTGATGCAAATGAGTTGTATTTATGTAATTAAATATGAGAATATAATATATGACCTCATATGGTCCGTGTGACACCAAATAGAATTTTTATACGCAACGCAACGCGAAATAAAGCATGATTTTAATGTCATTTTCCATTCCTTTTTGTGCAATTCATCATGTGAGACATAGAAAGGATAGGAAGCATGGTAGAAATATATGGTGTGACAAATGCTCTCACGAACAAGTCACCATGATTTGAAATGAATAATGAATGATAGGCCATGGATTGTCTAAACCCAATATGCATTAAAGCATCTATGAATTTTTTATGCTAATTCCAAGAGGCTTGCTTTAGTCCATAGAGAGACTTTCTTAACTTACATACTCATGTTTCATTGAACTTCGCAAAACCTTGTGGTATTTTCATGTAGACCTCTTCCTCAAGGTCATTGTGAAGAAAGGCATTATAAACATCTAGTTGATGCACATGCTAGCCCTATTTGGCAACCACAGCTAGCAACGTTTAAACAGTTACAAGTTTGGCAACCGGTGCAAAAGTTTCATGAAAATCCTCACCTTCAATTTGGGTAAAGCCTCTTGCAACAAGTTTGGCTTTGTATCGTTCTACATCACCATTTGGCTTGAATTTTACTCTATAGACCCATTTTGAGTTGATGGCTTTCTTTCTACGTGGTAAATATGCCAAAGTCCATCTTTCATTCTTCTCAAGTGCTTCAATCTCTTTCTTCATAGCATCTTTCCAATGTTCATGCTTTGCTACTTATGCAAATGTCCTTGGCTAATCATGAGTGGTAATGGACACTAATAGAGCCTTGTGTGAGCAAGACAAACCATTATTTAAGAGTTAATGGGATAAAGGATATACAACAGAGTTACCTGATGAAGAAGAGATGACAGATGGTGGCACAGGGTGGCGGAGTTGTCTCATAATTATCAAAATGTTTTAGAGTGGTACGTGTTCTCTGATTACGTCACAAGTCAACTTGGGGGACAACCTCTGGTTCTAAGACATGTTCCTCTTTATTATGATCTAGTTGCAGCTCAAGCACATTCTCAGTTACAATAGGTTGCTTTGATATAAGGATGTCATCATCATCGTAGTATGAAATTAGTGGCGGATTTTAAGATTCTTGCACCTATTTATTCATTGCTTGTTTGAATGGGTATCTATCTTCAATGAACATTACATCCCTCGATGTTTACACTTTACCATCAATTAAGCTATACACTCGGTATCCCTTTTATAAGATGGGATATCCAATAAAAATGCCTAGTCTCCCTCGTTTGCCAAACTTATCTCCCCAATTTAGGTCACTCGTATATACCAAGCATCCAAATGCCCGTAAGTGATCATATGAAGGTTGTCGCCCTAGCAATATCTCATGTAGTGTTTTATTCTTTATGGCCCTTAAAGGAAGCTTATTTATGATGTGCACTGTTGTCAAAACACAATCTCCCCAAAACTCTACTGGTAAACCTGCATGGAATCTTAATGCTTAAGCCATCTCAATAATATATCTATGTTTCATCTCTACAACCCCATTTTGTTGAGGAGTGTGATGGCATGTGGTTTGCAATATGATCCCTTTTTCTTTATAATAGGCCATCATTTCATTACTTTGGAATTCCAAACCATTATTTGCTCTAATTTGCTTAACCCTCTTACCAAACTGGTTTTCTATCATGTTTAGGAATAGTTGCAAGTAATGTGTTACATTTGATTTATATCTCATTAAAAACACCCAGATTCCTCTACTATAATTGTCGACAATTTTTAGGAAATAGCGAGCACCAGATAAAGATTCAATTTTGCATGGACCCCATACATCACAGTGGATGAGATTAAAATAAGAAACTTCCTTTATTGAACTTTTAGATTAAAACAATGGATAGGATTAAAACAATGGATGAGATTAGCAACCATAGACTCTGAGCTTCAAAAGCAACATGAGAAAATGGAAGCTTATGACATGCTTGAACACCTTAAAAAGTTATATAAGAGGCAAGCACATCATGAGAGATATAATGTTTCCAAAGTATTATTTCAGTGCAAGCTAGCAGAAAGAAGCCTGGTAGGGCCTCACGTGCTCAAGATGATTAGGTACATTGAGAGCCTTAAGAGATTGGGTTTTCCACTTGGTAAGAGATAGCCACCAACTTGATTTTGTAGTTGTTGCCACCAAGATACAGTCATTTCATCATGAACTACAACATGAACGAAATTGGAAAAATACTGCTAAAACTATTAAGCATGTTGAGAACTACTGAGTAGAACCTACAAAAGGCTAAGCCCTTAGACATGATGATGATCCAAAAGGGTAAAGATAAAGGCAAAGGCAAGGGCAAAGACAAAAATGGTTCCAAATCTAAAAATAAGCCCAAGCCTATGTTCAAAGCATTGAAACCCAAAGGTGGTATGGCAAAGGAAGGGAAATGCTTCCATTAATGAGATTAAACACTGGAAGAGGAATTGTAAGATATACTTAGAAGATTTGAAAGCAAAGAAAGGAAGTGTGACTTTCAATTTAGGTGTTTTTGTTATAAAAGTTAATTTGTCTACTCTTACATCTTAGGTATTAGATACTAGATGTAATTCTCACATTTGTACTAATGTGCAGGAACTCAAAAGGAGTAGGACTCTGGCTAAAGGAGAAATGGACCTGCGAGTTAGGAATTGAGTAAGAGTTGCTGTTTAGCTATAGGAACATGAGCTTAGTTTTAGAATTAAATGACTACTATTTTGTGCTAACAATTAGTGGGAATATAACTTCGATTTCTTATTTAGATAAAAAGGTTTTTCATTTGTAATAAAAAAAGTGTTATTCCATTTATTTAAATGAAATATTTTATTGCAATGCACAAATGTTTGATGGTCTTTATGTTCTAGATCTTAATCCTACTATCTATAACATTAATACCAAGTAATTAAAATCAAATGATATTAATCCAACATACCTTTGGCATTGTCGCTTGGGCCATATAAATGAGAAATGCATTTCCAAGCTCCATCGAGATGGACTCATTTGACTTTGAATCATATGAGACATGCGAGTCTTGTTTGTTGGGTAAGATGACAAAAGCTCCATTCACTGGACACAGTGAAAGGGCCAACGATCTCTTAAGCATGATACATAGTGATGTATTTAGGCCTATGAATACACTTGCTAAAGGTGGTTTTTAATACTTCATCACTTTTGCTGATGATTTCAGTAGATATGGGTATACACATCTTATGAAACACAAATTAAAATACTTTGAAAGTTCAAAGAGTTTAAAAATGAAGTGGAAAACTAACTTGGCAAAAGTATCAAGATATTTTGATCAGATCAAGGTGGAGAAAGTTAAGTCAAGAGTTCTATGACTATCTAAAGGAGTGTGGTATTATACCACAACTCAATCCACCAAGAATGCCATAATGGAATGGTGTTTCAGAATGGAGGAATTACACCTTATTAAATATGGTACGATCAATGATGAGTCATACAGATCTTCCTATTTCCTTTTAGGGTTTTTGTTTAGAAACAGCAGCTTTTATGCTCAATCATGTTCCCTGTAAAGCAGTTTAAAAAACACCATATGAGATATGTACTAGGAAGCATCCTAGTATGTCTTTCACAAAGATTGGTGCTGTTAGGCTTATGTTAAAAGATAAGCCTCAAATAAGCTTAGCCATAAATTGGATAAATTTTATTTTATAGGGTATCCTAAGAAAACCCTAGAATACTACTTCTATAATCCTTTTGAAGGCAAAGTGTTTGTCACAGGAACTGGCATTTTTCTCAAAAGAAAGTTTATTTCAAGAAGAAGCAGTAGGAGACAAGTAGAACTTGAATAGGTTCAAGAGCTGCAAGATAACATTCAACCTCTTGTAGAACCTAAACAGGTTTCAC
The DNA here is from genome assembly GCA_026724425.1 of Erythrophleum ivorense. Lineage (NCBI taxonomy): Eukaryota > Viridiplantae > Streptophyta > Magnoliopsida > Fabales > Fabaceae > Erythrophleum > Erythrophleum ivorense. Next base: position 14,386,242 of record JAIUCV010000008.1, on the reverse strand, counting down.
AAGTCACTGTGGAACAAGAACCTACTCAAGTGACAAGGCCTACATAGATCTAGTAAGATTTGTTATGAGCTCGAGAGATATGGATTTCTGGTGACTCAATAAGGCTATATAATGCTCATGGACCAAAACGAGCCCACAAGCTACCAAGAGACTATTGAAGGTCCAGAATCTAAGAAATTGCTTGAGGCCATAAAATCTAAGATGGAATTCATATACACTAACCAAGTTTTGGACTTTGGTTGACCCACCTAAGGGGGTAAAACCCATTGGGTACAAGCATGTTTTTAAGAAGAAAATTGACATGGATGGTAACATACACACCTACAAAGGGCGATTAGTCACCAAGGGTTATAAGTAGATTCATGGTATAAACTATGATGAGACCTATTCCCCAATGGCCATGCTTAAATCCATCCAAATCTTGCTTGTTATTACAACATTCTATAATTATGAAATCTAGCATATGGATGTCAAAACTACTTTCCTAAATAGGAAGCTTTACGAGGATGTGTATATGACATAACCTGAAGGTTTTGTCATTCCAAAAAATGCTTGAAAGGTGTATGGGTTGTAGTGATCCATTTATAGATTGAAGCATGCTTTTTAGAGCTAGAATTTTTATTTTAATGATGCAATCAGAGAGTTTGGTTTCATAAAAAATGAAGATAAATCTTATGTTTACAAAAGGGTTAGTGGGAGCATAATTATATTCCTAGTATTATATGTGGATGACATACTACTCTTTGGTAATAATATCCCTTCACTATAGGCTATACAGACCTAGTTAAGGAATCAATTTTTGATTAAGGACTTAGGCAAAGCAGCCTTCATGCTAGGAATCAAGATCTATAGGGATAGATTAAGGAGATTGCTTGGCCTAAGTCAGAGCACAGACATTGACAAAGTGTTGAAATGGTTCAACATGCAAGAATCCAAAAGAGGATTTCTACCTATGTCACATGGCATGAGTCTTTCTAAATCTCAATGTCCCACCATTCAAGAAGAGAAAGACTGCATGGATAAGATTCCTTATGCATAACTAATTGGATCTATCATGTATGCCATGATATATACTCATCTAGATGTCTCGTATGCCTTGAGCATGATAAGTAGGTACTGTAATGCTCAGTTTTTAAAATTGAACTAGAACCCATATGATAACAAAAAAGGGCAAAATGAATTAAGGACAATCTGTAACAACCTTAACTACTAATTAAGCTAATTATGCACAATTGTATTCTCAATCAGTCATAATTAAGATTAAATTTAAATAATGAGTTAATGACATTTGAAACTATAGGGAAATTCGAACCTTCATGCCATCTATATTCACCATCAAGGCCATTAAGAGGATTTATGTTCTCAGGAAATCAAAATTCTTGTTAACACTTTTTATCTCATTCAAATTACCTCAAAAAAGCATAGAAACTCTTACATATTGGATTACTAGTCACCAATCACAACTAACATGTTGGAAACCATGTTTTTATAGTTGAATTAGGGGTTTCAGGACTTAAGTTGTGGCCTAAAATGGTTAGGACATGGCCAATTTGGCTTTTAGAACTTCTAAAAGCTTAATTATACACTTACATAGTGACTTGAAGAACTCGCACCGTGGCTAAACTCGGGTTTGGATCAATTTTTCCACACAGACATGATTTACACTATGGCCAAAAATATTTACACTGCAGCCAACTATTTGTGTCATTGCCAAATTAGTTTTTGGATGACTTTTATGCCATTATCCAAAAATTTTTGCACCGTGGCCAAATTTGCTTTTGGAATACTACTAACTCATTTTGGCTATGACTTGAAAATTTTTGATCATGACTCAAAAACTTACTGCACCTAAATACTTGAATAAGCAAACTAACAACTTGCTACCACCTCAAAATCAATCCTAAAATCCTTTAATGGCAAAAAGGCAAGGTTTTTAAAGGGTTTACATTTTTATAATTTCCATCCAAATACCGTACATAGCCCAAGGATTTAAAAGCTAATCACTCCAACCAAAATAGATATCATATCAGCACAAGATTCATTTATGATAGCAAGGCAAGATATAACCCCAAGTGGCAATCCTAAAACCCCTAATACACTACCCAATGTCCAAACCTCTTTGAGAAAATTTCAACTAAACTTGTCTACAGCCTTAAAACCTTGACATATTCCTAATTTCAAAATATGACTATGGTACTTCTTGATGTCACACATAAAGGCTTATGACAACAAATGGTATAATATGACTTCTAATGGCAACTTAAAATCTTTGTTGTACTACCTAAAGTTATCAAACCACTTTGAGTAAGTTTCAATTGACAAATTAAACTTGTCTATATCCTTCGACACTTGACACAAGCTTTGGTTCAAAATATGACTGTACCACACCTCAAGATTACCCAATAATGACCCATAATAGCAAAATCTACTATGGAAACATAAAAAAAGGTAAACCATTTTACCTTCTACATAATCAAGGCAATAAAACACATTCCTAAATCTCCTAAACCACAACCAAACTCAAAACCACCCCTAATCAAGCATTGACACCCACTTTGCACCTTATATGACATGACCAATATGACAGCAAAATCAAAAAGTTACTTCCAAAACTTCCAAGTGACAATTCAAAATCCAAAATCCAAAATATGCCTTCTAAATTCCTTTAAACACCCGGAGCAATTATAAAGTATATATATTTAAACGAGCCCAAACATCCAATCCTTTCATACCAATAGTTTAAATATTAATTTTACAATGCTAAATACTTAGAGGTCATATAATTTCAAGATATTCATTAAGAATCATCCAAATACAATCACAAGTACCAATTCCATGATGCTTCAAAATATATAATTAGTCCCTATACTTGGCAATACATGATATAATGTGGCAATTTTACAACATAATAAGCAATATTAGCACAAATTCATTTAATCAAGGCATTCAAGCCTATACACTAATAAACCATCATGGTAGGCTTCCCTTAGCTTCTCCTTGCTACTAAAAGGTCTGATCCCTAAAAACGTTGGTCCACAATGAGGTTAAGATATAAAATTTTAGTAATAAGAGGTCATTTCCATATATATGTACAAATTAATCAATATAATGCATTTTATACAAAAAAAAATACCAAAAACATCAATATAATCAACAAATGAACTAGTTAGACTACCAATAACTGTTATTCTATACTAGCAATCACATACAACATGTTAATAGCTAAAAATATAAGAAAAGGCCCATCCATAGTACCAACTCCCAATTAAGCAAGCTCACAGCTCAGTGCATTTCATTGAGTTTAGTCACAACTCAATGCATGATCACGGCATAATGCACAGGTGGCAATATGACCACAACTATACTAAAGACATGATCACGGTCCAACACAATCAACAAGCTAACCAATCATTTAACATTGAAAAATATACATGTGTAGCAAATATAAGATTAAAATGAACACATACTTTGAGTTAGAAAAACCCCAGTCACTTTAATGAAGCCTAATTATTCTTCCTCTAGCTACCAACATAACCCAAAAAGGCCCCCTAAGCCTAAGACAAGCATAGTTATTATCATTTAACCATCATTAGCAAAAGAGTTTCACACCCATTGAACAATTTCATCAAGAATCCATTAGAAATCACTTACCTGTGTTTCTAAAAAGTTGATTCCACTAATTCAAGATAAAACCATAAGAACCAACAATGGTCACTTTCGATATCTTTATTTTCGCACATGTGACAGTTATGCACCAAAAATTAACCCAAATGATAAAATTTCAGTGCATACACATCACAAAATAGTAGAAGGCACTTACCCTATCCTTTAATGAGTTCCAAAATTCAGGTTTGGTCATTTAGCCCAAAAACTACAGTGGTTCACTCTAATTTCCTTGTATTTTCACACAACAATATAACCCAACCCAAAAATCAGTCATTGGAGCCAATTTCTAGTATAATAACACATCAAAATAGGGAAAAGTACTTACCTAATAGTCCATCTAACCTTATCCTCCAAAAATCATCTAAGAAACAACCAGAACATCTATTTTTAGATTTGGCAGTTAGATGAAATTTCACCAAATGGAAAACTAATTAGACTAAAATGAAGAGAAAGATGAGAGGACTAACTTATGTATAACTCACTTTAACTAAATCCCCTTCTAAGCATGTGAATTGAAGGCAAAAGATGAGGAACTTTAGCCCCCTCTCATATGTGTGAATTTCTCTTTTCTTCCTTGGCTGTCCAAATGAATTTCAACTGAAGGAAATAAAATAGGCAATCTATCCTTTAGGATTTCATGGCATATGGCTGACCTAATGGGCCCTTGGTCCAATTGGGCTTATATCTACATATTGGGCCGTAGTCTAATGGGTTCAAGTAGGTCCAATTGGGTTAGGTCTCCATAAAACTAAAATTGGGTTTCAATAACTTATTCTTGGCATAATTAAATTAATCATGGAGCTTTAATTAGGTTTCTCATTACCCCAATAAAATTTTTAAATCTACAATAACATTTTATTTTCTTCACAAAATTGTCAAATAATAATTATTTATCTTGAAATATCCAAAATAATCATTTTCCTTAAAAATTCTTATTTCCCTTAATTTTTCCTAATTAATCCCTTAATCCTCTATGACTCTCTTAATTAATTTTGGGATATTACACAATTAAAGGTAAAATATTAATTAAAACATCTAGAAACAGGATTATGAAGTCACAATAGTCTGAAAATCGAAGCCAAAGTGGCTAAACAAAATAAACCAATAAAGTAGTGGCAAAATTGTAATTTTGGATAAAATTTTAGAAACTAAAAAAAATATTTTTAAATTCCAAAATTAAATTCATTAGGATTTTCAAAGATCCTGAAAACTTAGAAATTGTCAGGATAGTTAAAACCCTGACAGTGTACGATTTAAGACGTTAGTTGGCTGAAACTTTGATCGAGTTCTTTAAAATTTTTTTAAATCCCAAAAATTTCAAAGTAAATATTTTTAATAAACTAAAGAGTCTTAATTTTATTATGGAAAAGATATTTTTAAAAAAAGATCCAAAATGAGCTCAAATAAAAAAATTAAAATACTAGGACATAACAAGAATGTTAGAGATTGTTATAAATCACCTCCTTTCTTCTTATATTTTGTCATGCCACCCTCATAACTGACTTACACACATATGAGCCAGCAACCATACACATCCAAAGAGAACTGAGAAAGAGGAGGAAGGAAAGGCAAAAAAAGTCAGAATTTATGCACTTTTTCACCTTATGCTAGTTATCAAACTTCTTCTCCTCTTTAAACTCTTTTTATTGATGGTTTTAGTTTCTTGAAAAGAGCATTTTGGTGGCTAAACACTTAGAGAAAAGAGAGAGTTTGAAGCAACAAATTGCATCACAAGAATCTCTATCTGACAAGCATTCAAACAAGGTATGATTTAAATTGGAAAGCTTGCTCTTCCTTTGAGTTCTATTCCCCTCTTGGTTCAACCTAAATAGAGAGATCCTAGAGTGAGTTTTGATTTTGGCCAAAACTTGATAGGAATAAGGGTTAGAAGTATGGAGAATAAGATTATGCAAATAGAATCAATTAATAAGCCATAAAATTCAAGGTAGAGCACCTAGGGTTTTTGTTGCACTATTAGAGTTTGGGAACCCTAGGAAGATGTTTTGAGCTACCCAAGACAAAATTTGAACTAGAAAGAGCCAAGGATAATCCATATGCATCAAATCCTCCATGGAAGAAGCAAAATTCCCAAGTGAGGTGTATGTAGTGCATGTCTTAACCATGGTCTAAATAGAATAGCTAGGAAGAGCTTTTATGAATTCTAAGGTTTTAAGAGGCTTAAATGTGATGAATAAACAATAATGGAACCACTGGATTGAATTTAGAAGTCTTATTTTAAAAGATGAAATTTAAGGATTTAAAAAGACCTAAAGAAGTAACTTCACCTTTGACTTGTTTAATCATAAATATGATAGCCTCAATGAGTTCCATTAAAGCTATATGGCTTATAGCAAATGAAATTTTAGAGCCTAGCAAGTGAATTATAAGATTTTCCTCTTAAAAGACCTAAAATAGGTCAAAGTTGCATATTAAGTTTTGATAGGGTTAAGTACTAATAACAAGAGTTAAGATAAATCCTAATGAGTTATTTTACATTGCAAATTGACATATGTAGGCAAAGCTAGCCTAAGTTCACTTTCTTATGGGTGTCAAGCCAATGAGGATCAAAGAAAAGAAAACAAATAAGAGGGTTAATGGTGATCTCAATCCATAAGCTAGATATCTCTCTCTATCTTGCATGCATTTAAGTATTTGAATGAGTTGAGATATTTGTATACTTTTTTGCTTAATGATTTCATGAGCTATGTTTTATAATAGTTTCTATTTTGAGTTTTATGCATGTAAAAAACTATGTTACGGCTCTTAGCTCCCTATGGTAGGAAATTAAATGCAATAGCTCTTCTTTAACCCAAAGTTAAGTTTAGTTAAGCCTATCTAGTATGTTTTGATGCTATAGCTTGATGGAAATGAAAGTTTCATGCTAAATGTTATATTTGAGCTTATGATGAATATGAGTGGCATGTTTGCATTTCCTCATGATATTCTTTGTGCATTGATATGAATTAAGATTTGCTACTAAAATTCTACCAAGAATCTCATCCCATGTATCTGCCACTAACCATTATATGTTCCTCAAGTAAGGAGAAGGAAAATGAGAAGAAATAGAGTTTAGAAATCATGTATTAAAAGCTTTTATTGTAACTGTGTAATTGAGAACGTATGTGATACATTAGTAATAAAATATTTTGTATATGACAAGAATATATAATGGTAACTTGTGTATGAGTTTAAGCACATGGATATATGCCATTTTGATACACGATTTGGCCATTAGTACATAAACTCTTATATGAGATGCTATGTGGTCCATATGTATAATTAGGTGTAAAATGATTAAATTTTTATGCTAGTCATATTTTAAGCAATGTATCTTAAGGAAATAAAACATGAGTGGATAAAAACTTGCTCAAACTAAGAGATTACAATTTAAAGGCCAAATGAACTATTTTGGAACCAAATTTTGGTCCAAATGAGCCATAAATTGCACATCTATCTTTAATAGCCCAAATAACTAGTTTGGGGCTAAACTTTGGCAAGCACTTAGAGAATTTATAAAGCTTTCTAACAAACTAAAGATCATATTTTTTGGAATTTTATAGAATATTTAGTGAATTTTTTGAAGTAGGTGCAGAATTATAGAAATTATGCAATACTATTCACATTGTCACTACTACAGATTTTTGTGGCTTTCAAGGGGGCAAATGGATTCATTTTCACTTGAAATTTTTACAGCATAAGGTTTAAATTATAAGCTTTTCGTAGGCACCTAATTTGCGTAATTCGAAGTTGTATAGCCAAAGTTATAAAAATTTTTTAAATTTAAAGCCCTATTATGTCTAAAGTAGCCAAATTTGATTATATGGCTCCTATATACAAATTAGGCTTATTCTTGGTTTTATGGATTAAAACAAACTTGTCTATGGCAATGAGTGGCTCATCGCGCAACCCTCAAAATAATACTAGGTTGATAAAATATGTAGTTAATGGCACAACCTAGGTCATCTCCCTTGGAATTGGAGTTCAATGCTTAATTGAGTTTTCCAAATATTAAAAGACTCTAAAATTTCTAAACTAAAGGGGGTTTTGATTGAATTAAACTAACCTAAAACTAAATTGAATTAAAATTTCTAAATTCTACCTAATTATGGGTGAAAGATGGACTTGTGACTAGCTTTGGATTCGTCCCTTGGTATCCACTATCTTTATCCTAATCTAATTGTGATTAATTCTGATATAAGAGTTCTTAATTGTGTTCATAACAAACTATCTTGGGTAACCACTCAAGATTCAAGAAATTAATGATTTAACATTGAATTGAGACCTCAACTCCGCATTAAATTGTTAATTCTTGTCTTTAAGATCAATGAACACCCAATTTGATTGATTAACTAATTGATTAGCCTCTTAATCATCATCCTAAAATGTTTAATTAACCAACTAAACATTAAGGAATCCTCACATTAAATATTTAAGCACATAATTTCATTCATGTATTTTATCGAACACCTCCGAAGCACACATGGGAAATTAGATAATATTGAAATTAATTAGATCAATTAATCAACAAAAAGGTTCCTTAATTAGTGTCTAACCAGCCACTAATTACAATTACACAAATTCCCTATCAAATACAACTTAACCAAGACAATAAATGAAAGAGAAAAAAATGTAGGAAAATAAAGAAATTCTTAGCCAAAATTATGAATTTTTCTCCATGGATTCAAGCTTCTCCAAGAGCTTCCTCCTAGCTAGCCTCAATGTGGATTAGAATTTCATGGGATGTTGGATGATGGAATGGAGTGGAGTGGAGAGGATGAATGGAATGCAGCGAATGGGATGAATGATGAAAGATGGATAAATGCTGAATGAATGGATGAATAGGTGCATGAATGAATGGTTGAATAAATAGGCAAGGGTTTACGAGAATCTGGAGGCATGAATAGAATGGATTGTGCGAATGGATGAGGGTATGAATGAAGGGCTCCAATGAATGAAAGAAGCGTATGGGATGAAGCCTCCAACTCCTCATTAAAAATCACATGCCCAGCTCTTCTTGAGTTCTCGCGTTCTTCACGTCTCTTCTGCTCATGTTCAGCGTCTTTAATTTAGACTCATGCAAAACCACGTCAGCCTTCATGCAGTTCTTACATATAAGAGGACGTTGCTGCATGGTTCTTCACTTCTTTCAATTTCCAGGGAATTCGACGCTTCCCAGCAGCTTCTAGTACATTTTCTTCTTCTCATTCAGCTCGCCTTTCTCCAGCTCTCAAGCTTCAGCTCGCTGACGTTGTTCTTCATCGTGATACTGTACATGTTTCTGCATGTGTGTATAGGTGTGGGCCCCGCAGTTTGTTTTATTATATTCTACATGAATTCCTTCTATTGTTTCTGCAGCTTCTTCACGTTATCCATGCAGCTCTTCTTCGAACCAGAACCATAGCCTTTTCTTCGTTCATTTTGTAGCTTCTTCTTTTCAGCTCATTCCAGCCTCTTGACATGTTCTGTCCGTGTGTATTTTCTAGCTCTTTTTCCTGTTGTGCTCTTTATTTCTCAGCTCGTACAGCAGCTTCTTCGTCTAGCCCAGCATCCAACACTTCTCAAGCTTCTCCTTTCCACTCAACCAGAAGCATATTCTTCCACGTTGCAGCTCATTAATCTCCATGCAAGCTTTTTCTCTCTGTTTTTGCTGGTTTATGTTTTGCTTCATTTGTTGCTTTGTTCTCAACTAGCTCGAAGCTTCTCTTCTTATGTTTGCATGCTCTGTTTTGCTTCCAGCTCTGCTTCTCTTTAGCTTAAACTCTATACACTATTCACATGGGAAGCTCAATCATGCATTCTGCTGAGTATTTGTTTTCTTCATGCAGCTCACCATACGTGTTAGATTGTAGCTTCATTTATTTCCATTTTGCCCACATGCTTCATTCATTCGTAGCCTCCACACTTTTGTTCCAACCATGAGAAATTCAAGCTTCTCATGTGATCAAGATGGCTGCCTCTTGTTGCATTGGTTCTGCCCCCATGGATAGTTCCTTCATGCATATGTGTTGATGTTGAATGAAGGGCTACTCAAGTATACTTCTTAAGTCATTCCTTTCTCTTCTTTAACCATTATTCTCATTCAAGCTATTTGCCCATCAAAAATTCTGCACAAAAGAATGGAAAATATTCAATAGAATTATCACAAAATTATTTAAAAGAATTTCATGCATTAAAACTCAATAAATTTGCCAATTAATTCATAAAATGCATAAATGGCTAATAAAATCAATTCATATGTAATTAAACCCTTAAGATCATATTCCATGATCAAAATGCCTAAGTTAAGAGGATTAAAGTGTATAAAAATCATGCTTATCAGGCAACCATAAGGGAAAAAAGGAATTCAAATTTTGACCCCTATAGTTCTGGTTGATGTATGAAACGGGCTAAAATTCCTGCCAAAAATTTAGTTGCGGTTGTAATTTTGTTGTCGTAAGAATATAATGATATGAGATTAGCTAAATGATGTATATTATGATAGGTACTAGTGAAATATAGGTGAGAGTTACTAGATTGTTGTAATATCTGTTTCTTTGAAAATGAGAGAAAATGCGAGAAATATAACATATAGTTTCTCCGTAAATATATGAAATTCACTGGATACAAAAGAAAATTTTCTAGATAGAGTGATTTGAGATCTAAAATTAGAATAATATTCTAGACCTCAAATAATAGTGATTCAAGGCCAAAGGTGCCTTGAAACCGAAGCCAGAATAGCCAGATGGATTTTAATGAAAATGCAACGAAATGTGATAGCATTTTCATAATTTCGAGCAATTTTTAGAATACTCACAGGATGGATTTTTAAATGAAAAATTTGAGTTCTTTGGGATTTTCAGAGATCCTGAAAATCATGGAAAGTCCCAGGATAGTTAAAGCCCCTCCGGTAGATGTTTTCCAACGGCAGTGAGCCCAAACTTTGACTGATTCGTTCGAGAAGGTTTTAACTCCAAATTGAGTGATTTCAAAAGTATTTTATTAAATTGGGGACCTAAATTTTATAATGAAAAATATGATTCTTAGAAAGGAGTTAAAACGAACTAGAAATGAAAATGCCAAGACGAAAGGATGAAATTAGAATTTTTTAAAAGTTTTTCCTAACCTGGCTATATATATATGTCATGCCCCACTCTTCCTCAGTTCTTAAACCGGCCTATTTTGACCAAAAACTAGAGAAGACTCAAGGGAGGAAGGCACACAAGAACAAGGCAAAAGAGAAGGAGAAAAATCAAGAAAAAAGTAAGAATTTGTTAGAATTTCCTAACCTTCTCTTTAGGAAATTTCTTCTCCTCCTTCTCCCCTTTCTTCTTATGATTTTTTTGAAGTTTTTGGTGCTATTTTAGGAGTAGAATAGAGAGAAAAATTTCATGTTTGAGGAGAGGAAGCCAAGCCAAGTTAAGAACAAACAAAGGGAGCTAAGGAAACAAGGTAAAATCTCACTTTTATGGTAGCTTCTTCCTCCCCTCTCTCTTGTAGCTTCGGGCACCTTAGGGAAGTCCAAGAGGACTTGGATTTTGGGCAAAACTAAGGGTGAATCCTAGAAAATTAAGTGTGGAAAATGAAAATATGTAAAGAAAATTAACAAAGAACCATTAGATTTCAAGATAGAAAAATTAGGGTTTCAAGTGCTCCACTAAAAATCTAATTTAATACAATAATTCCTAGGCTTAAATGAGTGTTTGGATGAGCTCTTGAGATCCCTAAAAGGATTCTCATATGAATCTTCCATCAAGAAACAAAGCAAACTCACTTGGTGCTCACATGCTCCATAGCCACGGCCTAGAGAGGTAGGAGCACCTAGGGGTAGTTTTAATTCGTTCTAAGCTTATTCTTGAGTTATATATGATGGAAGAGGATGAAAAGAAGCCTTGAAAAAATTTTAGAAGTCATACAAAGTAAGATGGTATCATAGATTCCATATTATGGCTTAAAAAAGCAACACCTAGCTAGATTCCTTAATTTGATTGTGTGATGACTCCAAGAGGCTTAAAAGGAGTCAAAAGTCATAAATGAATGAAGAAAATGGAGCAAAGATCATGTTTCCATAGGTTACTTCATTAAGTGCATTATGGAACTATAAAAGAGTCATATGAACTACTTAGTTTTTCTAATAAGTGTGTAGCTCTAGAAATTGGTTCAAGAATGTAATTGGCTTCCACATGATGAATCTAGACAAAGAGAAACAAGTTCCACCTTCTTATTTGTGTGTGGCCAAGGAAGAGAAATCCAATCCAAGAGGAAAAGTTTGCAATAGCAATAAAAGTAGCTCTCTTTCCTTTCTTTTATGCATGAGTAGATGTTTATCTTGTCTTTAAATATGTGTATATGTGTTTTAAGCCATGAAAGATATTTTAGCATGTATCTATATGTTGTGATACCATGATGTTATGCTATGCACTTAAATGATACTTTATGAACATGTTTTGGTTTTCTTAAGTGTGGTGAAGCCAAAAGTCCCTTAGCTAAGGTGAGGATGAGCCAAAAGTCTCCCATGAGTGAGGCTTAGTAAAAGCCCTTTAAGAGAATAGATGAGGTAAGTCCAAAATCCCTAAAGATAATGGGTAAGGCTAAATCACTTGCTTGACAAGCCTATATATGTTTTGAATGACTTCTTAAATGCTAGAAATGTTCCATGAATGATTACATATTCCCCGATATCCATGCATGTATTTTTAGACTTGGATTTGCATTCTTTATATATGGTTGAAAGGGAGAAGAGCTACTGGGATTCCTAGAATCTCATCCCTTCCTTCCCATTTGATTAACATGGCTAGGTGGTCCAAGTGAGCCAAGAAATGGAAGCCACCAAACCTAAAGAAAGGAGATTGACATGGAATTGTGTAAATTATCCATTTTGTTGCTATATGAGTGGCATATGATGTAATCCAATGTTTTATATGATGCATGAGCCCATGAACACTTGTAAATATATAGATATATTGTGTATGAATGAGATTTAATGCCATATGTATGAAATAGCATGATTTAGGTATGGAATGGTAAGACTTGACATAAGCATTCTTGTGTATAACTTGGGATAGATGAGTGAGTTTGAGAAATCTGGGTTTGTGCACCTTTGAGACAAATTTGTTAAACCATTTTGGTGTTTTTTCACGTGCTCAAGTGGCCATGGTTTTCTTAGAAGCAATTTTAGACCATTTAAGACCCTTATGAGACACAAAAATGACCATTATACAACCTAATTTCAAAATTTGACCAAATGAACGAATTTGCCCATGAAATTTGGCATGCATATAGATCTCATCTAGAGATTTTTGGGATTCAAATACTAGATTATTTAGAGCTCTATGGAATTAATTATAATTTTTTAAAATTGGTATTTTTCTGCTAAACTGATGCAAATATTGCTCATTTGGTCAATAACTTAGGCTGTGTCATTCAAGGGCCAAATGGTATTTAATGCTTATAAAATTTTAAAAAAATAAACTAGACATGATAAGCTTTCCATGGCTACCAAGATCACCCCAATTGGATATCTGATCAGGGAGAAATGAATTTTTGAAATTAGAGGATAGTACTAGTAGCGATAGGCAATCTCTATTACTGTTCCATAAATTTTAGGTGGCTTTTAGTCTTTGTTGTGATTTAGATTTATTTTTACATAAAGTAGACATCTATAGCTTTCTTGAATGGTAAAGTATGCTTGATTTCAATTTTTTTAGAATTAGTTATAATTTTTCAAAATTTATGATAGAAACCTAGAATTTCAATCTGAGGCTGCACACCTTGATTTTATATATCCACTTCCTTTGCTCAAGTTCTTGGCCACTTCTTGAGCTTGATATGAATTGTATTTGTGTATTTAAATATGAGAATGAGATAGATGAGTCCATATGGCCCACAGGACACGGAGTGAAAAATTTATACATGATGTAACGCAAATTAATGGATTATTTCACTAGCCTTTCTTTGAGAATATTATGTAATTCATGAGAATGAGCCTATAAATGGTATGAGATGAGCTTAGTGAATATGGTGTCACAATTGCTATCAAGAATATCCTCAAGTACTTGAAAAGGACTAAAGACTCATTCTTGGTAGATGGAGGTGAAAAGGAACTGGTAGTGAAGGGCTACACAGATGCCAGTTTCCAATCCAATAAAGATGATTCCAGATTATAATCAGGATATGTGTTCTACCTTAACAAAGCTATTGTAAGCTAGAAGAGTTCAAAACAGGAGATAGTGGCAAATTCTACCATAGAGGCTAAGTATATTGCTGCCTCAAAAGTTTCAAAAGAAGCTATTTGGATTAGAAAATTCGCTGCTAAACTTAGGGTTGCTCCTAGCATTTCTAACCTAGTAGACCTCTATTGTGATAAGAATGGGGGCCATTGCATAGGCTAGGGAACCTAAATCTTACCAATGATCTAAACATATACTTCAGTGCTTCCATCTTATTTAAGAGATCATCGATAGAGGAGATGCAAAGATATGCAAAGTACTAACAAATGATAATATCGCTGAACCACTAACAAATCCTCTAGTGCAGCAAAAGCATAATAGTCATATTAGGTCACTCGATATTAAATGCATGAGTGATTGGCTCTAATGCAAGAGGGAGATTGTTGGTGTATGCCCTAAAATCCAATCATGAGATGATTGTAATAACCTACATTGCATTATTTTTAAGGTAATACAATTATTATATTCTATTTTTATATATGTGCAATATAAATTAATATGGTAACTGTCCATATAACAATTGTTATTCTTAAATTGTCCCTAATCAAGTATGATTTCAATATGGGATAGCAATAATACATCAAGATGAGTATGTATAGTGACTGATGACTTTAAGTCATGGATATATAATATCAAGTCAATACATAGGTACACTATTAGAAAACAAATGTAATAGATTAATCGGCTATTATAATGTTACATGGATTATAGAGTATCATTAGCAATTTTCATGTTCCCATGGTGAAGGAAGTCCATACCTTCAAACGTAGCATGCTTCACAAGCCATATAGCTTGGCTATGTAAGATAATCTTATTCTCATTTTGTTTCATATGTACTTTCTCTAATTCAATTGTACTAATGCATGTATAATATTTCATCCCCTTGCAAGAAGAGAAAGTGCTCTACCTACAATGTGTCATGCATAATAATTGTCTACCTCTATCTTTGCCCACTATTGTTGACTATCTTCAATAACTTAGATTCTATGGCCTTGTTCATTTAGGGCAATTTGAGTATAATCCATCACTAGTATTGGTGCTTGTAGAGAGATGGTGTTTCAAGATCCATACTTTTCACCTCACCTGAAGAGAATGTATGATCATTGTAGAGGATGTTACTAAGCAATTAGGCCTCCCTTGCATAAGGATGACCATCACTGGTTGTGGGAACAACATTTGGGTGCAAATATGTAAGTGTCTACTTAGAATCAAACTACCAAATGATAAACTCTATGGGTAAAAAGTAGTCATCAATTGGCTAGCTAAGCACTTTAATCACCTATTAGACGAGATAGTGTGTGAGAGCTTATCACATAATATTGGTTGGCATCTCAAGACATTTGGCTAGCCTCAATATCACTCATTTACTTCCATATAATAAAGTAACACCATCCAAATCATGTACTATGCTAGTTTAATAGGTAGCAGCCAATCTTAATTACTCTAGTCAATCTGGGGGCTTAGTATACATTAAGTTGTGAGGAAAAACCTTAATAGATTAGCAAAAAGAGCATAGGGACTTTATTGAGGTGTAAATTGCATGACAGGATGCCCAATCTCAAGCGTCCTTGGCTATAACACCTATGGATCATACTTTTAAATACATGTGATAGTATTAGACATGTAATCGGTGAAGGATTTGCCCTACAAGTGGTACCACTAGTTTCGCGATAAATTTTTAACTCTTGTCACCCTTGTTATTTTTGTTTGCTTAATACATAATATTTTATTGTTTAACAACATAACTTTTTTCTTAGGTCGATATCACTGATGATCTTTATAGGCTAAACATTCATAACTCTCCACAAATAGACTATCATGAGTATCGAGAGTGGATGAGCCAAGAGTCAATGAACATCTTATAGGCTCTTGGGGAACAATGATTTATGATGGTTTTCTTACTTGCTTTACTGCACCTGATTTACCATGACTAGAAATTTTAAATGGTAGGTAAGGAAAAAGATATGAAGATTACATGTTAGCCCAATTGCCCATTGTTGCACAGGATAAACAAAATCATGATGGCATTGGTGATCTGGCATCAACTACATCAATTGGAGGTGCTACAACACAATAAGACGTCAGCATGATCAATCCATCTTCTTTTGTGCTAATTGGCTAATATGCAAACTTTGGAGGTGTTAGTCCCTACTATTATGTTCCCTTCTCATCGTTGTTGCAATTGAAATCTCTCGATCTCTCTCGATTTGGGTCATTGATGTCATTATTTAATGATTCAACAATCTTCAATGCTGAGTACGATGGTTAGTTTCTTAAAACTAAGGTATTGTCACATTAGAGGTTAATGACTTCACAATAGCCAATTCCTCCAGTGTATTCCCATACATTTGATTTAAATTCTCCATCGATTAATCTATTAACAATTCACTGATCAAGAACATAAAGAATTTGTGAGGTAAAGGTGATTGCAACATAAAAAGCGAAAGCCTCAGTGTAACACTAGGAGCCACTATTTTTAATCTAAACAATTGGGTGAATTAATTTTTGTATATTGTAGAAGATAAACTCAATAATATTAATTTAGTTTATCACAAATATAGTATTATATCACTAAATTATTAAAAAAATTAAATTACTTTTAATTTTTCACAAAGTATTTTTTTAACTACATCTTTATACAATTTTCTTCATTATTTTGTCTTTGTTTATTTAATACATCAATGATTGTTTTAATTATTGTCACAACTAGCTTCTTATACACTTATCTAATCCATTTATTCTCAATAGCAACAAATTTATAATCATTACTAAGTTTTTTACGGCAATTCTGTTCATTTTCTTACATCAAGTGCCACTATAAGGGTCAAATTTTGAATTTCTTTTCTTTTCCACCCATGACTATCATAGGCAACTTTGCTTTGATCCATAAGACTAGAATATAAGACCCATTTACATATAAAGGCTATATAACTCATTTTGGCCATTTTGACATAATAAGGCCTAAATTTTGAAAATTCATAACTTTTGCTATATAGTTTCGATTTATGCAAACTATATGTCTATGAGAAGCTTGTGATGTGAACTATATAATTTAAAATTTTCAAGCAAAAATGAATTTATTTGGCCCCTAAAAAAGCCATAGAACAGTAGCTATTGTAGTAGCTATAATACTACACCAAATCCATGTTTCTGCACTAACTTCATAAATTCGTAAAATATTCTGTATAACTATAAAAATTCTCATTCTTAGCTTTTAGAAAACTCTATAAATTGTCTAATTGCATGCCAAATTGTAGCTCCAAACTAGGTTATTTGGGTTGTCAAGGGTAAAGGTACAATTTATTGTTCATTTGGATCAAAACTTAGTTCTAAATTGGTCAAATTGGCCTCCAATTTGCACTCTTTCATTTTGAGCAAATTTTAATCATTCTAACATCAATTCCATAAAGTTCGTTGTCTAAAATAAGGCTCACATCAAAATTTAACCATTCAGTACTCAATTGTACATATAAACCATAATGCTTCATAAATGTAAGTCATACTAATGATCCAAATATACATCAAAATAGCTCACATTCATATCCTCAAGATCATATATAGGTTACCATTATATGTTTATATCATGCATGGCATATTTCATTATTATTACATATCATACAATATTAAATACATTCTCTATATCGACGGCTTATAATAGGTCATTACTACAACCTAACTCTTCTCAATTTCCTTTTCCTTGCTTGATGGACCTGTAATGGTTAGTGGAAGATATATATGGTGAGATTCTTAGGAGAATCTCAGTAGCAAATCTCAACCATATCCACACATACAAGAATGTCATGAGAAAATGCAATGCATTTAGTGCAAGTACATGATTCATATGCATCATGTAACTCAAACACAACTTTTAGCATGAAATCTCATTTCTTATCAAGCCATGGCATCAAAACAAGCTAGTTTGGCTCGACCAAACTTAACTCGAGACCAAGAAAAAGCTATTGTGCTCAATGTCATGTCATAGGGAGTTAGGAGCAAAAACATACCATACTCATACATAAAACTCATAATAGGAATCTTATTAAAGCATAACTCATGAATACATTAAGTAACTACACAAACAAGCATTTCAACTCATCCAAACATTTTATATCTTCTTAATTGATTCCAATTGTATAATCTTATTCTATGCCCTTTAAAACCCCTAATTCCATCAAATTTCAACCAAACTTGCTTTCCTTCTTTAATTACTCTCTCTAGGCCAAACATGGAGGCCATTGAAATTCAAAGAAAAACATGTCTTTCTATTACATAACATACTTCATTTGAAAGCTTGTCAAATGGATATTATCTTGCTATATTTGGTTATTTCAAACCTCTACTTTTTCTCAAGAAGTCAACCATCAAGGTCATTCTTTTAAGAAGTTAAAACCACCATTAGAAAGTGCTTAAAGATGAGAATAATTTTGCTAACTGCCATGACATGAAATTTGGCATGTTTGTTTGCCTTAATGGCTTCTCTTTTGCCCTCTCCCCTCCCATATTTTGGACGTCATGACTGTTGGTTTAGAGGCTTCTAAGTTGGTTTTGAAAAAGAGGATGAGGTGGCATGGCTATAATAAGGAGAATGGATACTTTAAACAAATTTAAAAATATCGATTATGTCTCAAAATTTTGATTGCTCTATTTGATCCCATTTTAAATCCTTTTTTAGAACCGTTAGTTCCATATGATAATTTAGGCTCTCTAATATTTTAAAAACATTAACTTTGGAATTTTTGAGATTTGAAATTATCCCAAAAAATCTAGGCAAAATTACACTCAACTAATGTCTTAAATCATACACTATATGGGTTTTAATGATTCTAGTGATTCCTATAGTTTTTAAGACCTATAAAAACTCTAATAAACTTAATTTTGACATTTAAAACTCTTTTATTTAAATTTTTAAAATTTTGCTTAAAATTATGATTTTGTCACTGGCACATTAGTTTCCTCCATACTTAGGCTCCGATTTTGGGTCATCATTGACTTTCTGTCCCTATTTCTTAATATTCTGATTAATATTTTATTTTTAATTGGCCTTAATTTATTTTATTCTAAGATCCACTTTTACGGTCTTGCTAAATTTTAGTTCAATTTAAGTCAAATGTTACAATTATTACTAGATTATTAATAACTATCATTATCTATTACCTAATTAACATTTATTAAATAATCATTAAATAACTCACATTTATTAAATATAACTAACAATTGTTACATATTACCAACCAACAAATAACTAACTTTCTAACATTAATTATATCCATGATTGCTCCATGCAAGCTAATGATTTGGCTTTGATTTTAAAAAAAATTGAAAAGAAGCAAATCAATGGCTATGGATAGAAAAATATTTTTAAAAAATAAAAAAAAACATATAAATCTGTAGCTATGGATCCAATTTCCATGTGAGGTATAGGATTTGGATGTAATTCTTGCCCCTTTTTTTTTTTTGAGACACGGATTTGCTTCAATTTTTCCATAAATAATAGTATTTGCCTCCAAAATCCTCCAGTTTTTATAGAAAACAGTTTTCCACATGCCACTAACGCCAAACCAAACAAATCTAAGTTATTTTGGAATCAATTTACCAACCATTTATTTTTTAAAAAAATAAAAACCGCTGAAAACTAATTATTTCACTAATCATTATTGAAGATTTTTTTTTTACTGCTTAAAAAAAGTCTGTTGGACATTAAATTTTTTTTCATTTATTTTAATATTCGAAAGTTAAAAAATATTTCAAAATGGAATACAAATTTTTTTTAAAGATGATTAATCAAAAAAAATTTAAATTAGTCGCTATGTTATTTTTTTATTTGTCTTTTAGTTTACTTGTTCGTATTTGATTACTTTAATAGAGAGAACAGAGAGGACCATGAATTGAGCACTGATTGTAAGTTACAGTTCTCCTGAAATCCATTATCAAATTTTGAGGAGCTGGTCATCTTAAATCTCTCATAGCTAAAATGGTGTAAAACATCTCGAGACTTTTAGTTGAGCGGGGGAAAAAACTATTTAGATAAAATAACAAAAATTAAAGATATTATAAACGCAATAAATTATTCTTGCATTGGGTGTCAAAATGGACCAACCTTGTTTAGTTGGGCCTGCCACTTAAGTAGGTTGGATTAGCTTCTTCTATAAGAAGATTGTCCAAACATAATATTTTTAAAAATATATAAAAATAATTATAATGATTAAATAATTTTAAATTATTCACTAACAATGAAAATTATCTTAATTAAATTTTAAGCGTTATTAAATTAATTTAAAAGCATTTTTTCAAAGTTTAGTTTCCTATAAACAAAAGGAAAAATGTTTAAAATTTTCAATCTACAAGGATGATCCAATCTGAACCAACTTGACGGGCCACTTATAGATGCTTAGGATGCTTACTTTACAGATCCAGCTTTTTCATTCCGTTATGCACTATTTTAACAACAAATTAAAAATTGGACTAACGTTAGGTTGTTTTTATTGAAAGCAATTTAATTTAATTAAAATTTAAAATATTTTAAAAATAATATTTTATATGTATTAAAGCCTAATCAGATATTATATTGAGTTAAATTTCGTTATAATTTATTGGAAATTTGATTATAATATTTATAATTTAATTTTTAATATAAAACATATTTTTATATTATTTTAATTACAAAAAAATTGAATTGCGATTTGACAATTGAAACTCCGGTAACCAAACGTCTTTTCCAATTGAATGACCCATCTTTTTCTTAGTCAATGACCCACCGAATAATTAATATCATAGATTCAGAAAACTAAGCCGAAAAGGGCCCCAACCTGAATCGGACACCGGATACGTATCTCAGAGCCTGTTTGATTCATAAAATTATTAGCTAAGAAATAGAAAAAAAAAATATTTAATTAAAAAATAACTTTAATTATATGTAATGTGATATTGAAAAGATAAAAATATCTTTATATTTATATATGTGATTTAAAAAATATACGAGAAATGAAAAGTAAAGAAAAATAAGATATCACAATGTCCCCGACCTTAAAAATAAAAAATAGTTGTGAAAAAAATTAAAAAATATGACTTTTCTTTCATCGAAGGAACAAAATGCAGAAGGATTTTGGGTGATGTAAACATCATCCGCCCTTGTTGCACATGAATTTGGTTCAGACTGTGACAGAACGGCATGTGAGGGAACTGTTGATGACTTTGAACGTTTTGTTACTGTGTATGCGTTATTTTCATGCAGAGGAGATGGACGTAACAAGGGAGAAGAAGCCAAGGGAGACTTGAGGGGTAGAAGATTCTATTTGATTCCAACGGAATCCACCGTGCACGTGGCCAGTAGTAACGGTGCTGATTTCTAATCACCTCCGGTGGGGAATAATGCTTTGTCATCAACAAGAGAGATGGGGTTTTTCATTACTAAAGGCAAGGGCAAAATGGTATTTGAAACTTTTTGATTCTAAATGCTTCAATTTTTGTCGCGCTACGGTGACGGTCACCCATTGCAGCTGGCAATCCCATGGTTGATGTTACAGCGATGAACCAAATGTGATATAATTAGAATAAATTAAAATATTATTATAGGATTCTTATGTATATTTAGAATAAATTAAAATATTATTATTTTATTTGTAGCCCCTTTTGTTTTAGTTCTCAAATTTTTTTCGCTGTATGAGTTAATCTTTTTGTCAATTTTTTTTTGGTTGTTATTCAAATTTTGCTTTTGTTGATTGATTTAGTTAGTATGTTAAGGTCACTTAACATACTAACTAAATAATTGACATGTTAAGAGCTGAGGATATAAAATTCTAAATATTTGTTCTATGTTTAAACAAACAAAATTAAATAAAATTAAAATATGTTTATTATTTCTCCAGCCTATTTTAGAGATATGGGTTGTCTAAAAGAGTTTCATTCTCTTTGAAAACAGTATAGTCAACAAAATTTAGATGACAAATATAGGATATTTGATAGAAAGATTAATTTGCAATGAGAGTTAGATATTTTTTCAGAACAAAACTCGCATGTTATTAAAAATTCAAGAAAAGAATTAACTGAGTTTATAAATTCTAGTTGGTACTGTATTAGATAGATAATATGTTATGGAAGAATATGTAAAAGGTGAAATTTGTGCCCAAAAATATATGCAAATCACACTCTTCTTAACGTGATATTTGCCTCCAATTTGTTTGTTACAGGATATGTAACAAAATTTTTTATAAGATTTATCTCAAACACTCAGAAATTGAAAAATAAAAACTTTTAAAATTTTTTTATTAGAACCTGTTTGGAGTTTTAGGGTAAGAATTTAAAAAGGAGAAGAAATATGTTAATTATTTTATGTTTTTTTTAATATGTCAAACTCTAATTTATAATAAAATTTTGTATTGACACAACTTTTCATAAAGAGTTATGTAATTTTTTTTGAAGTTATATACATTTGAAATTAGTTGTGTTTTTTTTTTAATTATATTTGTTTAAAATTTAAGTATAAATGAATTTAAATTAAAAATAAATTAATAGAGAGTCGTTGGATCTATCACAGACTAAGCATTTTAGATTTTCCTCTAAATTATTAATTTAACATATAGTGTAAGATTTTATTTATATAAACTTTAAAACTTTTACATCTATGTAATGTAAAATTAGTATTTTTTGGTATCCAAAAATAAAGTACAATAATAGAAATTAAAAAAAAGATAATTTTATAAATAAAAAATAACTTTAATATTTTTTAATGATTAAATAATAATTAATAATTAATATTAAATAATAATTACAAAGATAAAATAGATATCTTATAAAAATTTTCCTCTCCTTTTCATTTTCTCTCTTTATAACCACATATTTATAATTTAATTTTTTAAAAAATAGTTATTATCTCTAACATAACATGCTAGTGGCAATTTTGATTGACCCATATAGACGCCGGGTGTGTGGAGTTTGTTTGAAAACAAATTGATTATACAAGATATTCCAAAGACAGAAAGAGACGTGCAGATATTCCAACGACTCTAGTTGAATTATAAAACCACTCCCCAAAGTAAAAGGCTCATTGGCCAAAATTTTTTTTTAATAATTTAACTTTTTTTCCAATATTTTAAAAATCAGGTGAGTTGTTAATATTTTTTTAAATGATTCACAATTTAATGATTGACATATAGTCAAACTAATTTATTTAAACTATATTAAATATAATTTTTTATAAAAATTAAATTAATATATTTTATAAATATATTTATAAATCATATATATTATAAAAGTATTATTTCAATTCATAGGCTTTTGTATATAATAGTGTGCACTAATATATTAAACATTCATGGTATCATGGTCTAGCAACCATTGCCCGGTTATTATGGATAGACAGTAAGTCGAATAACCAATTTTCGATTGAATTTGTCAGTCTAACTCGATTTTCTTGACGCGGAAAAGAAAATTCAAATTCATGACTTTTACCACAATTTCCCCATTATTCGCTTTGAGACCATATGAACATGAGACCATATGAAAAGATGCTCAATGGTGGAGAATGGTATTGACAAGAGATGAGAAGCCATTATGTTTATATAACCAAGAGTTTTCCTAAAATATTTAAAGCCTTTATTCTTCAAACTGTTATAATTTGAAAATGTGACAAATGTCAGAATGAAAATAACACATGGCATGAGAAAAATCCATGATATATGTGTGGAAGATGATATTATTTTAGTTATATATATAAATATAATAAAATTGTAACCTAAGATTATGATTAATACATGAAAAAAGAGATTAAGGGAATGGGGGAACCAAAAGAAAAAGGAATAGGTAAGATGTGAAATAATATTTATGTCTTTATTTTGAAAAAAGATAAAAGTAAATAAATATTATTAAATAATAATGATATGAGTGTAGTAAACTTTTTATATTTTTTGAAACAATACCATTGATGGAAATGTTTTTTACTCTTGCCAAATATAATACTAATATTTGGTAGGCTAGAAAATGAGGAGAGAAAAAAAAAAAAAAAGATGAATTTATGCAAGTTTGGTACACAATAATAAGGCCTTCGATTGCGGGAGAGTATTCAAGTGTCTACATGGAAAGTTGTCTCTTTCAATTGGCTGAGTTAACGTGTAGAATTGGTCTATTGGAAAGGGAGATGACTAGTGGAAGTAAATTTGCCGTCAGCATCTTTCCATGGTACGTTGATTTTCTCTCTCACCTGTTGTGTAGGATTGATGCAAGCGGGAAAAAAAAAACTTAAATTATTCTTCTGGTTCTTATATCTATTTTTGTATTATATCATTATTTATTTTTATTTTTTTAAATATAATATGCATAAAAAATATTTTAAAAAATTAAATTATATATAATTAACTTGTAAAAAAATATATATTTTATATTTTATATTTATTTAGATAAAATACCATGTTTTTAATTTTTTTGACATAAAAGGTGTTTTAGTTATTTGTTCAACTTTTTTATTCTTCCAAACATACAAATAAAAAAATATTCAAATTTCTTTTCATATCAAGTCAAATATAATTTTTTGTTATAAAATTTTATTTTATTCTCTTTTCATTTCATTAAAAATCTTTTTCACTCTATCAAACATGACCTTACTGAACTTTATGGGAGTGTCTCAAATATCTCTTATATAAAGGGATGAATCACTGAAAGTTCCAATCCAAATTTGTAAGCATTAAGATAGAAATTTTTGCGTTCATTGGATATATTATATACAAAAATTATGATTTAATTAATACAGAGAGTCTTATGCGTATAAATTAAATTTTAAGTCTTGGTGTATGAATACCCAGAAACGCAAGAATATATATATATATATATATATATTTCCTTTTAAGATGAGGGTGATCCAACAAGAGAACCGAATTAGACTAAGGGTTAGTTCACTACATTAAGATAGGGGAAATGGAGAGGATCTTCTTTCCAATAACGCTTGGACTTTTGTAAAGTACTAATAAGAGGAGGAGAAAAAAGATTATGAGCTGGTAAGAAAGTAAGACAAAAATGTTATATAAGATTTTTTTTTTCATCGACTGACCTTTTTTTTGTCAATTATTTTAACATTGGTAGCTATTAAATTTTTTTTATAAAAATATAAGATAAAACTATATATAAATAAAACATTTAAGACGAAATTAAAACTAATCTTTAGGTGATCCACATATATATATATATGTGTGTGTGTGTGTGTGTGTGTGTGTGTGTGTGTGTGGAAATATTGTTTTGCCTAGCACGGGAAATGCTTTTAGGTAGAGGAGAGGGGCCATGGGCGATAAATAAGAGAATTACACAAAAACCCCTCCTACAACTCTTTTTTTTACGTGGTCCAATGAGAATTTTTGACAATTGGTTCATCAGTTTCTATCTCTCAAGGTTATGATGCCGCCGCATTCAAAGATGTCATTATGAGGTTTTATTAGTATTATTTTTTTGGTTTGGGCAATTATAATGTTTATTTATTTGTGTACCTTTAGCATAGTTTTTTCTAATGTGTATGAAAATAAAATAACAAAAAACTTTACAAGTGGAGTGTTAAAATTATTTATAAGAAAAATTATGTTTAAGAGTCATAAATTAAAAATATTTATTACAAAAGACTTTAAATTTTAAAATTATTTCAAAAATTTTAAAAATTAAAAATTTTAACTTAGAGAAGTCATTTTTTAAACAACAATAAATAAGAATAAGAAGAACAATTAAATGAACAATAAAAGATGCTTATATGTTTTATAATATGAAGTGTAATATTTTTTTATAGTTAACATTTTTAGTCTTTTACATTTTTAAAATAATTTTAATGTATAAAATTCTTTACAAGGAAATTTTTAACTATAAAGTGTAATTGTTTGTATATTTACAAGGTTTTGTTAACTAACCAACGTGCAATTCTACATCATAGTTGACTTCTTGGTGAGAATGATGAAGGGAGAGATTGCACTCCCGGCGTATACGTCGTTGCTCTCATTAACGTGACCCAGAAATAGTTCTCTACACCTGATGTACCCTTGTGCCAACTTATGAGACTACTAATTAGGAGCCTAACTAAGCCCCGCATTTATGCTAGCAAAGAAGCTTGAGAAAGAAATAATGGACATAGGCAAGGATCGAATTTTTAATTATTTTTATTACAAAAAAATTTGATATTATGTTTAAGATTATTTTAATTTGAAAATTTAAACTATGAAGTGAAAGTTTATAAATGTTTTTATTATAATTAATCTCTGGCAAAAAATTTCTTTGTTAGTGTTGTGAACATATCCTTTGATTCACATAAAAACGGATTTGTTGTTCTTCTAAGAAGAGATTTGATTTGGAAGGTTCATTGTTTTTATTTTGTTATTTTATTTTTTGTTTTGAAAAAATCAAAACACAAAATAAAGACAATCTTTTGATTGTCTACTTAAAATAATAATAATAATTAAGATTAAAAAATAAAAAAATTATATTTGAATTATCTAAATTAGATCTAGAAGATTAAAATTTGCTCTTAGAGAACTAGCTAGCGCAGAGAAACTAGGATGGATTCATCATCTAGAGTGGTTTGACAAGAGATGAGAAGCCATTATGATTATTTATCCAAGAGCATTCCTAAAATATTTAATGTCTTTATTTTTCAAATTGTTATGATTTGAAAATGTGACAAATGTCAAGATGTAAATAACACATGGCACATGAGAAAAATCCATGGTGTATGTGCGGAAGATGAAAATATTTTAGTTATATATATAAATATAATAAATTATAACCTAAGTTTATGCTTAGTACATGAAAAAAGAGACTAAAGGAATGGGAAAAAACTTTAAAAAAAGAGTATATAAAATAAAAGTAATAAAAAATTAATATTATTAAATAATAATATAGATATAGTAAACTTTTTATATATTTTTTTTTCATGGATTAGCGAAGAATGAAAAGATTTTACTTCAATGAAAACAATACCATTGATAGGAATGCTTTTTACTCTTATCAAATATAATATTAATGTTTGGTAGGCTATAAAATGAACAGAAAGAAATAATAATAATAATTCATGCATGTTTGGAACACACCTAGCGCCCCGTTCGCTTTGGCTGGGAAGATGGAGGGAAAAGGAAAATATGAAGGAACGTTAGAGGAAATTATAATTTTATTTTTATAATTATTATTTAATATTTTTTAATAATTATTATTTAAACATCCTAACTCTCCATTTACTAAACGGCCTGGGTCTTCCCGTTGGAAGAGAGTATTCAGGTGTCTATGTGAAAAGTTGTCTCTTTCAATTGCCTGAGTTAACGTGGAGAATTGGTCTATTGGAAAGGGTAATGGTTGGTGGAAGTCTAATTTGCCGTCAGCATCTATCCATGGCACGTTGTTTTTCTCTCTCTCCTATTGTGGATTGACACAACTGGAAAAAAAAAACAAAATAAAAATTTAGGGCTTGGATTATTCATTTTGTTCTTATATCTAATTTTTTAATTATATAATTTTTTATTTTTTTATTTTTAAATATAATATGTATAAAAAATATTTTAAAAAATTAAATTATATATAATTAACTTGTAAAAAGATATAAAATTTATATGTTATATTTATTTACATAAAATACCAAGTTTTTTAAATTTTTTTGAAATAAAATGTGTTTTAGTTATTTGTTCAATTTTTTTTTCCAAATATACAAATAAAAAAAATCACATTTCATTTCATATCATATCAAATATAATTTTTTTATTGTAAAATTTTATTTTATTATCTTTTTCATTTCATTAAAAATTTTTTTACTTTATCAAACATGACCTAACATAACTTTATCCGAGTGTCTCAAGTATCTCTTATGTAGACAGATCAACCATTGAAAGTTCTAATCGAAATTTGTTAGGCATTAAGATAGAAATTTTTGTGTTCATTGGGTATATGTATACACAAAAATTATGATTTAATTAATACAGTGAGTCTTATGTGTATAAATTAAATTTTAACTCTTGGTATGAATACTTCGAAACGCAAGAATATATATATATATATATATATATTTCCTTTTAAGATGAGGGTGATCCAACAAAAGAACTGAAATAGACTAATGGTGAGTTCACTACATTATTGGCTGGGTTCATTTTTTAAAATTATAATTGGACCAATTAAACTTGCAAATTGCATTTATTGGGAATTGGATCCTTTAAAGTGAGGCTCTCTGCATTATCTCAAATTTGTCTCATAGAATTTGTATTATTTTCTAAAACATATATATATATATATATTTCAATAAATTTCATCCCCTCTTTGACATATATTATTGTAAGGGCACTGTACTGGGATTCTCATGGTAGAGGATCCAATCTCATTTGTTATATGTTTGACGCAAATATTGATAAATAAAAATAAAAATAAAAAATTTAAGTTGAAAATAAAGCCTCAATATATTATAGGAAAATACTTATATTTTAAAATATTATAATCATGCATGGGAATTAAAAAAGAAATTCTAACAACTTAGTTATAAAAAAAAGATAAAACTAATATTCAAATCATAGAATATTAGCATACCTACCAAGGACTCATCTTCTCGCGTCTACTTAACACTTCGGGATAGGGGAACATTTCACTCTACGATTTTAGTAGGACTGTTTACACAACTGCTTGTACGGATTCTCTCAATGCAACAGATATGGCTGTATTGTTCCGAGAAATTTTAATAAAGTATTAAAAAATAGAAATAATGCATACAAATGAGAACCCAAAAAAGAAATACAAGATTTTTTTTTTTGCAGGGAGAAATAAAAGTAAAATCAATCAAATAGGATAAATAATAGTGGGCATTAAAATAGATCATAAATTTTCACCTTCTTATTGATATAATTAATCGAAAGGAAATAAAAAGGAAAATTTTGGATTTAAATTTTTTGGCAGGATGTTTTTGGAGAGAAAATCATAAAATCATGGAGAAAATGGTTCTATTCTTATCCCGAACATTAAAAAATTATATTATTTCTATATTTTCTTCCCCATTGATGACTCTTTCTCCTCAAAATAACCATTACTGCAAAGTATTTTTTAAGACAAATTATATTTATTAAATATTATCATGAAAAAAATATTCAATACTGACTGCAATAGGTACATATGTAATTAATGACTGAGATTTCACCTCTGCATAAATTAAAACTCTAAAAGATTTAATTATAACATATGTGTCTTGTGCACTCAAAAGTTTCTTATGTGAAAAAAAAAAGAAATATATATATATATATATATACACAGTAATGTGAGAAAAAAATCAATGAGTAATTATGAGTAAATTATTGGAAAGAAAAAAGTAACCACAATCATGGCAATAAATAAAACATTAGAATGTGATATACCCATTGTGATAAAAAAGTAACCACAATTTTTGTCAATTATCACGTGCGATAGCCCTCCTTTTCGTCACTTTATTTCCATTTCTTCAAGAATAATTAAGGCGAACCTAAGTAGGAAAAGTTTTAATTTGTAAATAATAAAATAATATTATTATTATAAATCCGATTATAACATAGTAATTGTTAATTACTGTTAAATTAAAACAATATTTTACTTATTTTAATAAATTTATTATTATAAGTATATTCATTAATTAAAAAAGTCAAATCATTTCTTTCAAAAGTTATTATTATTAAATATTTTAAAGTAATTATTTAATAGTTATTAAGTCATAATTAGAGCATATGATATTTTCAAGTGTATACAAAACTCTTGAGTGCACATAATATTCTACATTATTTATATACTTCGAATAAAATAAAACTAAATCATATAATCAGATTTGACAATATTTTATTACTTGTTTGCAAAATAAAATGGGTCCCACATTTTAGTATTGCAAAACCACGTCGCCCGTTACAATACTACTCCATTTATTGTTTGGCAAAAATAGGTAAAGAGTATTGTAACTCAAAACTAAAAGAACTATTTACCTTTTCTAATTACCTCATCAATCCTAGGTCATGGATGCTATCATTGTTTTTAGCATGAATGATGAAATTGTGAGTTCGGAGAAATTCATATTTGCACATGATTTTTATGTCATTTATATATTATCTAATAAATTAAAATTAAATTACATAATTAGATCTCACATTATAACGCAGAGAGATCATCTCCATTTCTTCTTTTCTCAATTTCTTGAGAAAAGAAAAAAAAAGATATAAGAAAGAGAGTGAAATTGAGAAAAGAAAAAAAAAGATATAAGAAAGAGAGTGAATGGAGCCCACCCCACTCTTTCTCTTCCTTTGTCTTTCTATCTCTAAACTTACAAAAAATTGAAGATAGGAGTAACGGAGAGCATCTACTCCCCAATAATGCTTGGACTTTTGTAAAGTACTAAAAAGGAGGCGAAAAAAGATTATGAGCTGGTAAGATAGTAAGATTTTTTTTTTTATTATTTGAGATGACATAAATGTTATATAAGATTCTTTTTTCATTGTATCAGCTTTTTTTTTTAACATTTTTAGCTATTAAATTTTTTTTAATAAAAATATAAGATAAAACTATATATAAATAAAACATTTAAGACGAAATTAAAACTAATCCTTATAAATACGTTTGTCAATATAAATACAAGAGCTATATATATATATATATACTCGACAGTGATTCAAAACCCTACATAAATAAAAACTCACAAATCTTTAATATTTTATCACATTAATTTGTTTCTCGTGCACCCAAAAGTTTCTTATGTCATCATACATACAATAATGTGAAAAAAAATTAATGAGTAAATTATGTATAGTAAAATATATATATATATATATATATAGGAGACAACTTATATACTTATCTTTGTATATTTAACAGCATCAGAAACGGCATTACAGTGAGAGGCAAGCGGCTAAGTTGATCATGAAAACGATGAATATAGGATAGGAGAAAACGATGAAGATGACAAATCAGTGTGGGTAAGGATTTTTGAGATTTTGTTATTAAATTAAAAGATAGGTTAACAGTATTAGTGACTAAATAATATATATATATATATATATATATAAAGGAGAAAACTTATATATATATTTTTTTGTATACTTAACATCATGAGAAAGGGCATTACAGTGAGAGGCAACTGGCTAAGTGGATAATGAAAACGATGAAGATAGCATAGGAGATAAAAACAATGAAAATGGCAAATCAGTGTAGGTAAGGATTTTTTAGATTTTGTTTTTAAATTAAAAGATAAGTTAACAGTGTTAGTGGCTAACCTGACAAGATGTAAAAGAAAATTTACATATAATAAATTATTTAAAAGAATCTAATTTTAAATATATAAAGATAAATATACAAGTTTTCTCTGTATATAGAATACTCAATGAACCCCGCTACTAGAAGCAAATATAGAATGTTAGTTGATGCAATCAGACTACTCGACAATTGATATTAGCCTCTACTATCTACGTTGCGCGCATCTAGCACTAAGTGATATTGTATCACCTGCGCAATTTGAATAGAAATAAAAAAATAAAAAAATGATTTTAAGAATAAAAAATAACTTTTTTACTATTATTTTAAAATATTTATAAAAATGTAAATATTATTAAAAAAATTATAAAAATATAAGAAACATTATACATTTTTTTTTTCTTTTTGTTTTTTCACCTCTTACCAAAGCCTTTGGACTTGTTTTGCCTAGCACAGGAAATGCTTTCAGGTAGAGGAGAGGGGCCATGGGCGATAAATAGGAGAATTACACAAAAGCCCCTACTCATATCAGTAGTCACAACTCTCTTTTTAGGTGGTCCAATGAGAACTTTTGACAATTGGTTCATCAGTTTCCATCTCTCAAGGTTATGATGCTGCCGCATTCAAAGATGTCATTAGTATTATTCTTTTGGTTTGGACAATTATAATGTTTATTTATTTTTGTACCTTTTATTATCGAACTATTATAAGAGAGAAACAGGAAAGAGAGAGAAAGAGACGAATGAAAGAATGAAAGGTGTAATCATGTATCATATTATCTGAACAGTGTACAAAATTTATACATGTGGAGTTCAACTAATTTACAGCTCATACATCTTAACTAACTAACTTAATATTAAACCAACTAATGAGAGAAATTAACCATTTTCTCATGTGTGCTTTATCACCCCCCCACAAGCTGAAGAGTGTACGTCGTACAGTCCCAGCTTGGATAGGAATGAAGTGAAGGGAGCAAGATCAAGAGGCTTCGTATATATGTCAGCAAGTTGATCAGTGGACTTGATGGGTAACAAGTGAATGGTACGAGCTTGTAGCTTTTCATGAATAATGTAGCAGTTGAGTTCAATATGTTTTGTTCGTTCGTGGAAGGTCGGATTTGCAGCAATGTGTCGGGCTGACTAGTTGTCACAATAGAGTAGTGCTGAATGTGGGTGAAGGATATGAAGATCACGAAGAAGGTAGAGGAGCCATTGCACTTCACATGTTATGGATGCAAGAGCTTGATACTCGGCTTCGGAAGAAGATTGGGATACGGTGTTCTATTTCTTGGAACGCCAAGAGATGAGAGCGTTATAAAGAAAAATACAGAATCCTGTAATAGAACAGTGAGAGTCAACACAACCAGCCCAATCGGAATCGCTGAAAGCTTTCAGTCGAAGATCAGAGTTGGAAGGGAAGAATAAGCTTTTACCAGGACAACTCTTAATATAACGGAGGACACAATGAGTAGCCTGTAAGTGTTTGTCAATTGGAGAAGCCATGAATTGGCTAAGTCGCTGGACGACGAAAGTAATATCAGGCCTGATAGTGGTAAGATAGAGTAAATGACCAACAAGAGTGCGATAAGCAGAGGTGTCACAGAGAATAGTGCCATCATCTTTGGAAAGTTTGACATGGCGATCCATTAGGGTCTTCGTAGGTTTGCATGCCAAGAAACCCAAATCTTCAAGGATCTCGAGAGCAAATTTACGCTGGTTTAAGGAAATGCCACGTTTGGATCGGGCAATCTCAAGTCCTAGAAAAAACTTAAGATCACCCAGATCTTTGATCTTGAAAGCATCATCAAGGAGAGACTTGATTCGTTGAAGTTCAGAGCGATCATCACCTGTCAAGAGGACATCATCAACGTAGACGAGTAGTGCGATGAAAGAGGAAGAGGCCTTGCGAACAAACAGTGAATAGTCTGACTTCGATTGGGTATAGCCATAAGAAATCAAAGCAGAAGAAAGCTTAGAATACTATTGACGACTGGCCTGCTTAAGACCATAAAGGGACTTTTGTAGACAGCACACAAGCTTTGGATCAGATGAAGTAAAACCAAGAGGCAACACCATATAAACTTCCTCGTCTAAATCACCATGGAGAAACACATTGTTAACATCAAGTTGCTGTAAGTACCAGTTATGAGCCGCAGCTAGAGCCAACAGTAGATGAACAGTAGATAGCTTTGCAACAGGGGAAAACGTGTCAATATAATCAACACCTTCGGTTTGGTTATAGTCTTTGGCAACGAGACGGGCTTTATGTCTTTCAATAGTGCCATCTGCTTTGTATTTGACTTTAAAGACCCACTTGTAGCCAATTGGACATTTGCCTGGTGGTAACTCAGTAAGAATCCAAGTGTTATTCTATTCGAGTGTCTGAAATTCAGCAGCCATAGCTTTACGCCACACCTCATGTCGTATGGCTTGAGAATATGTCTTTGGTTCAGAATGGACAGAAATAGACAAACAGAAACGTTTATAGGGAATAGAAAGATTATCATAAGAGATAACAGAAGAAATAGAATGAGGGGAGGAGAAAGTACCTGTACCAATGGAAGGTGGGCCAGTTGAAGAGAGGAGAGTATGGTGATAATCATATAAATAAGATGGGAGTTGATGTTGTCTGGTAGAATGACGAGGAGCAGAGGGTATGGAAGTGTAAGTCTGAGATTCGAGGATAGACAGTGATGAAGAGGATGCAGGAAGAGGATCAGGAAAGTCCAAAGTGGGAATAGGTTGTGGCAGAGGTATGGCAAAAGTGGCAGAGGAGGTTGGACCATCTATAAATGCAAAGACATGTTCATAGAAATGGACATCACAGGAGAGAAAAATAGAGCAAGAATTGAGGTCCAATAAAAGAAAGCCTTTAGTACCATTTTTAAAGCCAAGGAAAATGCATTTTCGGGCACGTGGGTCAAACTTGGTTTTGTGTTGAGAAATGGTAAAGGCAAAACAAAGACATTCGAAGACACGTAGAACAGATAAGTCATGTAAGGCGTTGAAAAATTTAAAATATGAAGAGTGATGATGAAGAAGAGGTGTTAGCAACCGATTGATGATGTAAGTAGCATGTTTAATGGCATAAGACCAATATATTTTTGGAAGGTGGGATTGAAAAAGAAGTGAACAAGCGACGTTTAAAAGATGTTGATGTTTGCGTTCAACGATGCTATTCTGTTGAGGAGTCTCGATGCAAGTTGTATGATGAATAATTCCTTTGGAGGTAAAGAAATTAGACATAGAAAATTCAACCCCATTATCTAATCGAATGATTTGAACATGATTATGAAATTGATTTTCAGAGAGAATAATAAAATCTTGTAAAGCTTTGCGTGATTCAGCTTTGCTGCGTAAAAGAATGGTCCAAGTATATCGGGAAAAATCGTCAACAATGGTCATGAAATACTTATAACCATCAATAGAGATAAGATGATAAGGACCCCAAATATTGACATGTAATAGAGAAAGTATCATGCTAGAATGAGAAGAGCTTACAGGGAAGGGAAGTCATTTTTGTTTAGCAAAATGACACGTATCACAATATTCAAGGTTCTTATTACAGGAGATATATGAAATACTGCTGTTGTAAACGATGTAAAGTAGAAGGGGACAAATGTCCTAAACGACAATGCCAAAGGTCAAAAGTTTTAGGATAACAGATGGTATGACAGCTTGGGAAACTAGGCAAGTCAGTTGAGGAGTATGATGTTGCATGATGTAGAGACCCTCACATTCATCAGCTGAACCAATCATCTTCCATAAGTGCAGGTCCAGAATGAGGCAACGATGATTCTAAAAAATGACCCAACAAAGTAGAGATTTAGTAAGTTGAGAAACTGAGAGAATCTGAAATTGAAATTCTAGTATGAAAAGGACATCATTAAGAACAAGAGAAGCAAAAATTCGAACAGTACCAGAATAGCGAGCAATAAGAGAAGAACCATTAGGTAAATGAACAATGGTAGGTGTTATAGAAGTATAGGAGACAAAAAAGGAAAGAGAAGAACATACATGTGCTGTGACTCCTATATCGATGATCCAGGAGGTACTGAAGGAAAAGGAAGTTAATGTAATATGGTTACTTGTACTGGTTGAGACATGGTTTATGGTATGACTGGGAGGAGAATCACTTTGAACCAATTTTAAGAATTTCTGATATTGTTCAGCTGTAAGACCAAGTTTGGCTGATGATGAGGCTGACTGTATGGAATGCAAAGGTTGAGGCACTGAGGCAGAAGTATCTCGAGGTTCTTGACTAATGTTATTGATCAAGGCAGATTAATGTTTGAACTTGAATCTAGGAGGAAAGCCATGTTTCTTGTAGCACGTCTCCATGGTATGCCTTGGTTTTCCACAAAAGGTACATTGTTTGGTATTTCTATCTTGCCAAGAAGAGGAGTTTAGATTCCTTCCTGCCTTACTAAGCAAGATCTTGGATTCAGAGGGCATATCAAGAATTCCCATCTCCCGTTCTTGTTGAAGAACAAGAGAGAAAACTTTGTTCACAGAGGGGAAAGGTTCCAATATCATTATTTGTGACTTAATGGTGGAATGATGATCATTAAGCCCTTTTAAAAAATGAATAACGTAGTCTTGCTGTTGATATTGACACATTCGTTCAAAAGCACCACAAGAACAACAATTTTGGCAGGAACAAGAAGGAAGAGGACGCAAGTTTGCTAACTCATCCCAGATAATCTTGATTTTAGTAAAATATTCACTTACGGAGAAATCTCCTTGTTTCAGAGAATGAAGCTCTTCTTGCAAATCGGCAATGCGGAACATGTCACTTTGTGAATATCGACTCCTCAAGTCATCCCAAATATTGTAGGCCTTGTCAATCCATAATATACTCTGAGCTATTGTGGAAGATAAAGATCGAGTAAGCCACATAACTACCATAGCATTGCAGCGCTCCCATTGCGAAAATAAAGGGTCGGTGAAGCTGGGAGCCTTGATAGATTCGTCAACAAATATGAATTTGTTCTTCGATTGAAGAGCCATTTTCATGGCTTTTGAACCATGAATGGTAATTGGATCTCGAGAGTACTGGAGTGACCAACACCAACACAGGATTTTGTTGGGATGTAAGTAGAACAGATTCGCTGGATTTTGCGTTGCATCTTGAAGCTGTGACGAAGATGAATTTGCCACAATGCTACCAGAATCAGCCATGGAGTAAAAACAAAAAAGGGAAAAACTAAGAATCAATCAGGAGAATGAAAATAGAAGTGGAAGGATTGAAGAGATCAATGGCATTGCTCTGATACCATATTATCGAACTATCATCGGAGAGATATAGGAAAGAGAGAGAAAGATATGAATGAAAGAATGAAAGGTGTAATCATGTATCATATTATCCGAACAGTGTACAAAATTTATACATGTGGAGTTCAATTAATTTACAGCTCATACATCTTAACTAACTAACTTAATATTAAACTAACTAATGAGAGAAATTAACCATTTTCTCGTGTGTGCTCTATCACCTTTAGCATAGTTTTATCTAATGTGCATGAAAATAAAATAACAAAAAACTTCACTAGTGGAGTGTTAAAATTATTTATAAGAAAAATTATATTTAAGGGTCATAAATTAAAAAAATTTATTACAAAGGACTTTAAATTTTAAAATTATTTCAAAAATTTTAAAAATTAAAAATTTTAAGCTAGAGAAGTCATTTTTTAAACAACAATAAATAATAAGAAGAAGAAAAATTAAATGAACAATAAAAAAAGTCTTATATGTTTTATAATATGAACTATAGTGTTTTTTTATAGTTAAAATTTTTAGTCTTTTACATTTTAAAAATAATTTTAATGAATAAAATGCTTTACAAGGAAATTTTTAACTAAAGTGTAATTGTTTCTATATTTATAAAGTTTTGTTAACTAACCAATGCGCAATTCTACATAATAGTTGACTTCTTGGTGAGAATGATGAAGGGAGAGATTGCACTCCCTGCGTATACGTCGTTGCTCTCATTAACGTGACCCAGAAATAGTTCTCTACACCTTACGTACCCTTGTTCCAATTTATGAGACTACTAATTCGGAGCTTAACTAAGCCCCACATTTATGCTAGCAAAGAAGCTTGAGAAAGAAATAATGGACATAGGCAAGGATCGAATTTTTAATTATTTTTATTACAAAAATTTTGATATTATGTTTAAGATTATTTTAATTTGAAAATTTAAACTATGAAGTGAAAGTTTATAAATATTTTTATTATAATTAATCTCTGGCAAAAAATTTCTTTGTTAGTGTTGTGAACATATCCTTTGATTCACATAAAAACAGATTTGTTGTTCTTCTAAGAAGAGATTTGATTTGGATGGTTTATTTTTTTTATTTTGTAATTTTATTTTTTTGTATTGAAAAACTTAAGACACAAAATAAAGACAATCTTTTGATTGTCTACTTAAAATAATAACAATTAAGATTAAAAAATAAAAAATTTAAATTTAAATTATCTAAATTAGATCTAGAAGATTAAAATTTGCTCTTAGAGAACTAGCTAGTGCAGAGAAACTATGATGGATTCATCATCTAGAGTGGTTTGACAAGACATGAGAAGCCATTATGTTTATGTAACCAAGAGTATTCCTAAAATATTTAATGCCTTTATTTTTCAAAATGTTATGATTTGAAAATGTGACAAATGTCAAGATGTAAATAACACATGGCACACAAGAAAAATCCATGGTGTATGTGCTGAAGATGAAAATATTTTAGTATATATATATATATATAATAAATCATAACCTAAGTTTTGGCTTAGTACATGAAAAAAGAGATTAGAGGAATGGGAAAAATTTTTAGAAAAAGAGTAGATAAAATAAAAGTAATAAAAAAATAAATATTATTAAATAATAATATAGATATAGTAAACCTTTTATATGTTTTTTCATGGATTAGCGAAGAATGGAAAGATTTTACTTCAATGAAAACAATAACATTGATGGGAATGCTTTTTACTCTTATCAAATATAATATTAATGTTTGGTAAGTTAGAAAATGAATAGAAAGAAAAAATAATAATAATTCATGCACGTTTGGAACACACCTAGGTCTTCTAGTAGGAGAGAGTATGTCTTTGGATTGATGGTGAGTAAAATTGATTTTGATAAATTTGATTCTGCAAAATTAATTTTGTATAAAAGTGGGTTTACCTGAACGTAATTTATGTTTGAAAAATTTAGTTGAAAAGTGGTTTGAGTAAAATTGATGTTGTTTGGATATTATTTTTTAAAATCACTTTTATGTGTGAAATTACCATAAAGCCCAATTAAGCTTTTGCAAGAGCCTCGGTGATCATAATCCCAGTTTCCCCATTCATCGCAAGCTATCTATGTAATGGCAAGTGCTATAACAAAAGGCTTGAAATATTGGCTAACAGAGCACCCTTTAATTGCATCATTTAGATGGAGCCCCATCTAATCATGGGGCTCCACATGGTCCTTCCTCATCAATGCCATCTTCGCCTACATTGTTGTTGTTATTACCCTTCACATCATCCTCACAATTTGCCGTCATTGCCATCCTGTTCCACTGGGGCCCATCCCCGCCATCCATAGCCTAGCCATGGCCTTCATCTCTGTCCTCATATTCCTAAGCATGCTCTTATCTGCTGATGCCGAAATTCGAGACACCCGATGGTTATGGCGGCAAACCAGAACCACACCTTTCGAGTGGGTCCTCTATTTCCCACTTGGTATTCGTCCATCTGGGCCTATCTTCTTCTGGTCCTATGTGTTCTATCTTTCTCGCTTCGTCCACCTGTTCCGAGCATGCTTCGCCATTCTTCATCACCAAAAGCTATCCTTTTTCAGGTTATTTAACCATTCCATTCTCCTGCTCACGTCATTCCCCTAGCTCGAATTTTCGTAGTCATTTTAGGTATCTGCCATATTGATGACCACTTTAGTTTACTCCTTAGTCTAGTAGGTCATATTGCGGTGCTTGCACTGCATTTCTTAAAAGGAGGATGTAATGGAATTGGAGCTTGGGTGCTCAATGCTGTGCTTAATGCTGCTATTCTTTTACTGTTCTTGAGGTTCTATGTCAACGTGTATTGTCGAAGAACCATTACCGTTAGTTTAGAATCTTCAGACGGCTAGGACGCCGAGAAGCATGCAAGACGCTGGGCATCACAAGTGAGGAGAAAAGATCATCTAAGTCATATGTAGGTGTGGGTTTGTTTCTTTATGCATGGCGTCTAGTATGGGTTTGCAAGGGTCGTAACAGCATGCATATACCATTTGTTTTTAAGTCATACACAGAAGATGATGTTATGGAAGATGATGTTACTTGAAATAGACTAGAAGAAGATGATGAAGGAGCAACAACATAGAAGCTTGAAACTTTGACTTGGGATGTCCGAACCTCTGCAATGTATCCGGAAAACAGAGGACCAGATTCTTTTGCAACGAGGTTGGTAAAGATGCTCTGAACACAAACGATGGACCACAGGATTTTCATTAGTTGCATTTGTTGTATCCTCGACTGATTTTAAACCTTGCGTATAAAGGACATTACCGTTGGAGATGTTAATGCATCTTCAATGCAAGACATCTGCGGTTGACAAAAAGTGAGTATGAATAGCTTCGACCCAACGCAATTTTTGGATGCTCCTAAACCATGGTGCGGTCTAAGAAACGTGAATCCAAACATGATGAAACGGGTTTTTCCAAAGCAAACTAAAGTTTGGAGCAAAACACAGGTGAGTTAACATTGTTCCAAACAGGAACAGAGTATTCAAGTGTTAGCTAACAGGAAGTTGTCTCTTTCAATTGGCTAAGTTAACGGGGAGAATTGGTCTATTGGAAAGGGCAATGGTTGGTGGAAGTCTAATTTACCGTCAGCATCTATCCATGGCACGTTGTTTTTCTCTCTCTCCTGTTGTTGGATTGATGTAATTGAAACAAAACAAAACAAAACAAAAATTTAGAGCTTCAATTATCCTTCTTGTTCTTATATCTAATTTTTTTATTATATAATTATTTATTTTTTATTTTTAAATATAATATGTATAAAAAATATTTTAAAAAATTAAATTATATATAATTAACTTGTAAAAAGATATAAAATTTATATGTTATATTTATTTACATAAAATACCACATTTAAAAAAAAAATTTGACATAAAAAGTGTTTTAGTTATTTGTTCAATTTATTTTTATTTTTATTCTTCCAAAGATACAAATAAAAAAAAATATTCACATTTCTTTTCATAGCATATCAAATATAATTTTTTGTTGTAAAATTTTATTTTATTATTATTTTTCATTTCATTAAAAATTTTCTTACTCTATCAAACATGACCTAGCTTAACTTTATCCGAGTGTCTCACGTGTCTCTTATATAAAGAGATGAACCATTGAAAGTTTCAATCAAAATTTGTAAGCATTAAGATAGAAAATTTTGCCTTCATTAGATATATGTATACACAAAAATTATGATTTAATTAATACAGTGAGTCTTATGTGTATAAATTAAATTTTTAACTCTTGGTGTATGAATACCTAGAAATGCAAGAATATTGTTTGTTTGTTTGTTTTTTTTTCTTTTAAGATGAGGGTGATCCAACAAAAGAACCGAATTAGACTAATGGTTAATTCACTATATTATTAGGTGGGTTCATTTTTTAAAATTATAATTGGACCAATTAAACTTGCAAATTGCATTTATTGGGAATTGGATTCTTTAAAGTGAAGCTCTTTGCATTTTCTCTAAACTGTTTCACAGAATTTATATTATTTTTTGAAACACATATTTTCTTTTCAATAAATTTCACCCGCTCTCTCACATATATTATTGCAGGGGCACTATATTGGGATCTTCATTGTAGAGGATCCCACTCCCATTTATTGTGTATTTGACACAGATATTGATAAATAAGAATAAAAAATTTAAGTTGAAAGTAAAGCCTCAATATATTAATAGGAAAATACTGATATTTTAAAATGTTATAATCATGCATGGAAATTAAAAAAGAAATTTTAACAACTTATTTCTAAAAAGAAGATAAAATTAATATTCAAATCATAGAATATTAGCATACCTACCAAGGACTCATCTTCTCGCCTCTACCTAACACTATGGGATGGTGGAACATTTCACTCTACGATTTTAGTAGTACTTTTTACAGAATTACTTTGTATGGATGCTCTGGATGCAACAGATATGGTTGTATTGTTCCGAGAAATTTTAATAAAGTATTAACAAAATAGAAATAATATATCCGAATGAGAACCCAAAAAAAAACAAGAATTTTTTTGGAGGGAAAAATAAAAATAAAATCAATCAAATAGGATAAATAATAGTGGGCATTAAAATATATCGTAAATTTTCACCTTCTTATTGATATAATTGATCGAAAGGAAATAAAAGGAAAAATTTTGGATTTAATTTTTTTGGCAGGATGTTTTTGGAGAGAAAATAATAAAATTATGGAGAAAATGGTTCTATTCTTATCCCGAACATTAAAAAATTATATTATTTCTATATTTTCTTCCCTATTGATGACTCTTTCTCCTCAAAATAACCATGACTGCAAAGTATTTTTCAAGATAAATTATATTTATATAAATATTATCATGGAAAAAATATTCAATATAGACTGCAATAGGTACATATGTAATTAATGACTGAGATTTCACCTCTATATAAGTTTAAACTATAAAATATTTAATTATAACATATGTGTCTAAGTTTCTTATGTGAAAAAAAAAATACAAACATACACATATATATATATATATATAGTAATGTGAGAAAAAAATCAATGAGTAAATTATTGGAAAGAAAAAAGTAACCACAATCGTGGCAATAAATAAAACATTAGAACGTTATATACTCATTATGATAAAAAAGTAACCACAATTCTTGTCAATTATCACGTACGATAACCCTCCCTCTTTTCGTCACTTTATTTCCATTTCTCCAAAAATAATTAAGGCGAACCTAAGTAGAAAAAGTTTTAATTTGTAAATAATAAAACAATAATATTATTATAAACCCGATTATAACATAGTAAAATATTTATTATTGTTAAATATAAAACAATATTTTACTTATGTTAATAAATTTATATTATAATTATATTTATTACTTAAAAAAATCAAATCATTTCTTTCAAAAGTTATTATTATTAAATATTTTAAAGTAATTATTTAATAATTATTATGTCATAATTAGAGTATAAGATATTTTTAAATTTATACAAAATTCTTAGGTGCACATAATATTCTACATTATTTATATACTTCTAATAAAATAAAATAAAATAAAATAAAACTAAATCATATAATTAGATTTGGCAATATTATATTACTTGTTTGCAAAATAAAATGGGTCCCACATTTTAGTATTGCAAAACCACCTCACCCGTTACAATACTACATTTATTGTTTGGCAAAATAAAATGAGTAAAGAGTATTGTAACCCAAAACTAAAAGAACTATTTACCTTGTCTAATTATATCATCAAGCCTAGGTCATGGATGCTATCATTGTTTTTAGCATGAATGATGAAATTGTGAATTTGGAGAAATTCATATTTGCACATGATTTTCATGTCATTTATATATTATCTAATAAATTACAATTAAATTACATAATTAGATCTCACATTATAACACAACCAGATCATCTCCATTTCTTCTTTCCTCAATTTCTTGGGAAAAGAGAAAAAATATATAAGAAAGAGAGTAAATGGGGCCCAATCCACTCTTTCTCTTCCTTTGTCTTTCTATCTCTAAACTTATAAAAAATTGAAAATAAGGGTAATGGAGAGGATCTACTCTCCAATAATGCTTGCCCTTTTGTAAAGTACTGAAAAGAAGAAGGAGAAAAAAGATTATGACTGGCAAAATAATAAGATAATTTTTTTTT
Organism: Erythrophleum ivorense; assembly: GCA_026724425.1. NCBI lineage: Eukaryota > Viridiplantae > Streptophyta > Magnoliopsida > Fabales > Fabaceae > Erythrophleum > Erythrophleum ivorense. The sequence continues at coordinate 14,343,286 of JAIUCV010000008.1, read as the reverse complement.
GAGTTGACATAAATGTTATATAAGATTTTTTTTTTCATCGTATCTGCTTTTTTTTGTCAATTATTTTAACATTGTTAGCTATTACATTTTTTTTAATAAAAATATAAGATAAAACTATATATAAATAAAACATTTAAGATGAAATTAAAACTAATCCTTATAAATACGTTTGTCAATATAAATACAAGAGCTATATATATATATATACTCGACAGTGATGCAAAACCCTACATAAATAAAAACTCACAAATCTTTACTATTTTATCACATTAATTTGTTTCTCGTGCACTCAAAAGTTTCTTATGTCATCATACATACAATAATGTGAAAAAAATTAATGAGTAAATACACACATTAATGTAGTATTTATTTATGTAGTATATATATATATATGTAGGAGACAACTTATATATTTATCTTTGTATATTTAACACCATGAGAAACGGCGTTACAGTGAGAGGCAAGCGGCTAAGTTGATCATGAAAACGATGAATATAGGATAGGAGAAAACGATGAAGATGACAAATCAACGAGGGTAAGGATTTTTGAGATTTTGTTATTAAATTAAAAGATAGGTTAACAGTATTAGTGACTAAATAATATATATATATATATATATATAAAGAAGAAAAATTATATATTTATTTTTGTATACTTAACATCATGAGAAAGGGCATTACAGTGAGAGGCAACTGGCTAAGTGGATAATGAAAACGATGGAGATAGAATAGAAGATAAAAACGATGAAAATGGCAAATCAGTGTAGGTAATTATTTTTGAGATTTTGTTTTAAAATTAAAAGATAAGTTAACAGTGTTAGTGGCTAAGCTGATAAGATGTAAAAGAAAATTTACATATAAGAAATTAATTAAAAGAACCTAATTTTAAATATATAAAGATAAATATACAAGTTTTCCCTGTATATAGAACACTCAAATGAACCCCGCTACTAGAAGCAAATATAGAAGGTTGGTTGATACAATCAGCCTACTCGACAATTGATATTAGCCTCTACTATCAATGTGGCGCGCATCTAGTACTAAATGATATTGTATCACCTGCACAATTTGACTAGAAATAAAAAAATAAAAAAAGTGATTTTAAAAATAAAAAATAACTGTCTTAATTTTATTTTAAAAAATTTATAAAAATATAAATATTATTAAATAAAAATTATATAAATATAAAAAATATTATACAATTTTTTTTTTGGGTCATTTCACCTCTTGCCAAAGCCCTTGGACTTCTTTTGCCTAGCACGGGAAATGCTTTTAGGTAGGGGAGAGGGGCCATGGGCTATAAATAGGAGAATTACACAAAAGCCCCTACCAATGAGAGTTTTTGACAATTGGTTCATCAGTTTCTATCTCTCAAGGTTATGATGCTGCCGCATTCAAATATGTCATTATGAGGTATTATTAGTATTATTTTTTTGGTTTGGGCAATTATAATGTTTATTTATTTTTGTATCTTTAGCATAGTTTTATCTAATGTGTATAAAAATAAAATAACAAAAAACTTTATAAGTGGAGTGTTAAAAATATTTATAAGAAAATTTATATTTAAGAATCATAAATTAAAAATATTTATTATAAAAGACTTTAAATTTTAAAATTATTTAAAATTTTTTAAAAATAAAAATTTTAACTTAGAAAAGCCATTTTTTAAACAACAATAAATAAGAATAAAAAAAAAATAAAATGAACAATAAAAGAGACTTATATGTTTTCTAATTGAAGTGTAATATTTTTAAGAAAATAAATGCTTATATGTTTTATAATATGAAGTGTAATATTTTTTTATAGTTAAAATTTTTAATCTTTTACATTTTTAAAATAATTTTAAGGTATAAAATTCTTTACAAGGAAATTTTTAACTAAAGTGTAATTGTTTCTATATTTATAAGGTTTTGTTAACTAACCAATGTGCGATTCTACATTTAATAGTTGACCTCTCGGTAAGAATGAAGAAGGAAGAGATTGCACTCCTGCGTATACGTCCTTGCTCTCATTAACGCGACCCAGAAATAGTTGTCTACAGCTGCTGACGTACCCTTGTGCCAATTTATGAGACGTTACAAAAATATTTTTTTGTGTATACGCAACAAATTGTTGCTTCTTGAAAACGTAATTTTAGCCCTAAAAACGCAGAAACAAATACATCATAATAAGCTCCATATTTATGCTAGCAAAGAAGCTTGAGAAAGAAATAATAGACACAGGCAAGGATCAATTTTTAATATTTTTATTACAAAAATTTTGATATTATGTTTAAGATTATTTTAATTTGAAAAATTAAACTATGAAGTGAAAGTTTATAAATATTTTATTATAATTAATCTCTGGCAAAAAGTTTCTTTGTTAGTGTTGTGAACATATCCTTTGATTCACACGGATTTGTTGTTCTTCTGAAAAGAGATTTGATTTGGACGGTTCATTTTTTCATTTTGTTATTTTATTTTTTGTTTTGAAAAAATTAAAACACAAAATAAAGACAATCTTTTGATTGTCTACTTAAAAAAATAATAATTAAGATTAAAAAATAAAAAAATTTAAGAATCCAATTTAGATCTAGAAGCTTAAAATTTGCTCTTAGAGAACTAGCTAGTGCAGAGAAACTAGGATGGATTTATCGTCCAGAGAGGTTAGGATATATGTGGATTGAGAAGAATAAAAAAGAAGAAGAAAACTATAATTTCAATCTTTCATATTTTCTTTAATTTAAATTAAAATTTAATATTACTTTTCAAATACAGATTTGAATTGAAAAGAATTATTTTTTTCCTTATTCATAATTTAAGTAAAAATATTAAAATTTGAAATTCTCTTCTCTTCTTTATTTTTTTATTCAATCAAAATATACTCTAAAAATATGTCCGCAACAAAAAATATCCAGATTCCCTTCGTACAGCCCATCAGTGTTTAATATGTTTTAAATTAATTGAGTTTGTAATTGAGTTTAATTCATTGCTGTTAAATATATTCCAAACTTTTGCTTTTATTAATTTACTTCTTAAATTATAAATTAAAAAAGATTAAAATAAAACGTGTCGGTGCACCTTCAATAATACAAATTACTTTTCAAATAATTAGAAAATCAAACTATTAAAGTCAACAGCAAACAAAAGTTGACTGGTAGTAATAATAACATTGCACATTCATCTTTCGATCAACGCCGTGTGGTCGCTCAAAGCGTCTTTATCACCCTACCGAACCATACAGCCATTAACTAAATAAATAATAATAAAAATAAATCAATAAAATTTAAATAAATTACATAAACTTCTTTTAAATTTTATTAAAATTATATAAATTTTTTATTTTTAAAATATAAAATTTTTTTAAAATAAAAATTATTTTATGCTTTAATTTAGTTTTAAAATTTTGACAGAAATAATTTTTATTTTAAAAAATATATTTAAACTAATTGAGGATGTTTTACTCAATAAATTTAAAATTAAATTAAAATATAAGATAACAATTTATTTTAAAAGAGTTTGAATATATTTTTAAAATAGATAGGAGAGATATATAATTTTAATAAAATTTAAAAAATTTATATAATTTACTCATAAAATTTTTGTAAAATAGTTATCATAAACACAAATTTTAAAATAATTCAACAAATAATAAAATTTTATTTATATTATAACAAATAAGTTTTATAAAAATAAATTTTATGTAAATGAGTCCAATTTTAAAAAGAAATTTGTTAATTTTAAATTTTTTTAAATAAATCTAAATATAAAAATTTAAGGTGATAAAAAATAAAGGGGACAATATTAAACTTGTTATATGAATTCAAAAATAGGAAAATATATTTTTCCAGATCTAAAGATATTAACTATAATATTCTTCTCTCAAAATGACATATTTTTCGACTTTAAATTCATCCCGTAGCCACCACCTTGCCAGCCTCCCAACTCAGAACTCCTCTGTCTCTCTGGTAGTAGCTCCTCCTCATTCTCAAATATTCTTAACTCCCTGCTGCCATGGCACCGCCGTCCGTCGCCGCCGTTCAAGTGGAGAACGTTGAGTTCCCTCAGGGGGCGAAAGCTCCGGGCTCCGTCAAGAGCTTCTTCCTGGGGGGCGCAGGGGTGAGGGGGCTGCAAATCCAGGATAACTTCGTCAAGTTCACGGCCATCGGAGTGTACCTCGAGGATAGTGCCGTTCCATTGCTCGCCGCTAAATGGAAGGGTAAAACTGCGCAGGAGTTAACTGATTCCGTCCAGTTCTTTAGGGAAGTCGTTACAGGTAACGGAATATGAGTACTTTTTTTTTTTTTTTGCTTTTGGGCTTTCTTCATCGATATCTTTATTCTTTGTATTGTACAGGATCCATACACCCCTGGATCTTTTTCTTCATAAGAATAGCATTTTCCGGTGGGCGATGGGCATTTTGGTAATTTAACAGTTACTGAATTTTTAAATAATTAAATCTATACCGACTTGACAACTTTACTGTCACGACATAATTGTGACTTTCTGCACATGAATCGGCCTATTTATTTTTCTTTAAAATTTTTTTATTCATTTTAGGAAAAGACAGAGTAATATATGGTGCTTATTAAGTTACACACATTTAAATAAAATTTATTATTTAATTTAATTTTATATACTTTATATCTATTTTTTAAAATTAAAAAAAAATAAGAAAAATATACAGATTTCAAATTTGTACTCATTCAATTTTATCTATTCTCTTTTTTTTTTTCAAATTTAAAAAAAATTGAGAGAAGAAAAATGGAAAGGAACTCTCATCGCCCCATCAGTGTGAAACTAACTCCTTTTATTTTATTTTATTTCTCTTTCTAGTATTCAATTATGGTGGAAGATTTGAATTAGATATTTTATTATTACTTTCAATCTTGATAAAATTAGGAAAAATTATTCTCCTTTTTTTTTGAATGACATTAAAATTATCTTTTTGAAAGAAATTACGCATTTCTCTTTTAAAATAAAAATGTATTATATTAATATTTTCTATAATAATTAATAAATTACAATTAAGTCTTATTAAATATATATTTAATTAATATAATATAAGTATTTTTTAGATTTAAAATAAAATACATTTTTAATATTTTTCACAAAATAAATAACTAAAATATCAGTGAACTTTTTTTAATAGGTTAACGTTTTAATAAAAAATACTAATATTATCTTTCACAGTATTTTTAATTGTCTTTTATCTTAAAAAAGTTTTTATACATTTTTATAATAAAAAATAATTATATAATTTAAGTATCTATGATAAAATAAAAAGAATAATTTACCCATAAAATTATTATAACTTGCGCAATCTAATGGTCCCGAGCTTTTTGCAGTAACAAATCAATTTTCTCCTAAGAAAATCGAAGTAGGGATTCAATTACTGACATGACCCACGCATCAGTTTAGAATCGGCCCTGTCTGTTCGATTGATTGAACCGGCAATCAGTCCACAGTCAGGTCAGGTTTACTTCTGAATCATTGACTTTGACTGGCTAAACGTGCAAAGCATTCTGCTAGCCGGGTCGCTCCCTTCATTATCTGGATCGAATTAAAAAATAATAATAATAATAAATTTTACATATAATAATAGATATCTTAAATATAAATCAGTAATTTATTCTAATATAATAACGATTTCATATCAATATATATTAAGTTATTTCATATCATATTTTTAAAAAATCCGGATTAAATCACAGCTTCCTCGTGATTGAACTATTGAACAATTCACCTCTTCAATTAAATTATCGGGTCCAATTTTTTGGCCAAAATTTTTTCGATTCAATTTTAAAACAATGTTTTTACACTTACTTTTGATATAGTAACATATTCGTATATAATTGATCTGGTTTGTTAATTTTTTTTCTTTTAAATAAATGGATCTATTCAAAAGTTTTTCTAATTTGTTTGGTCTTTTACAGATGGAATTTTTTTTTAAAATTTGATCTCTCACAAATAAAATATTTTTTAATTTAACTTTTCGTATAATTATTTTTTTAATTTAATTTTTTACATATAAGTATTTTTCGTTTGGTCTCTTAAATAACGCTGTTATCAATATTGTAACATCTAAAATATCTTTCGGTAGGACGTTATTGATAATAGGATCAAATTAAAAAATCCTTGTATGTATAAGGGACTAAATTGATATGGCAATTTTAGGAAGGATCATATTAAAAAAAAGTCTTATTCATGATGAATTAAATTGAGAAAATGATTTTATAAAAAATTAAATTAAAAAAATACCCTATTTATAAAAAAACCAAAATAGAGTTTTAGGCTTTAGTCATTAATTTAAGATTCTCTCCTTAACATTTTTGGTTGTAAAGACAGTGAAAATTTAATTTCTTATTGCCTTTGTTAAACTCTGTCCATAATTTATGGTAATAATAATATGATATGAGCTTTGGCTTTATTTGTCCAGCTGAATTCTTCTCCCTCCCATTAAAAAAAATTAAGAAAATACCCTATCTATACCTATTTAGTTTAGTTATCAAACAATTTTTTTTTGAAGTTACTATATTTTAGAAATAGAAGAAAACAATGATTGATCATAATTTATTGGTTGCCATTAACAAGTAATTATTTTTAAGAAATTTAACATGCTGTTTTTCGTATGGCGTATATATTATGAATGGTTTAAGAAAACTTATGATAGGATTTTTATCATATTTAAATTATCTGTTAACTTCTGTCTTCTCCACAGGTGCATTTGAGAAATTTATTAGGGTTACTATGATCTTGCCATTGACTGGTCAGCAATATGCAGAGAAGGTATCAGAAAATTGTGTGGCCATTTGGAAATCTCTTGGAATTTACACTGACGAAGAAGGCAAAGCAATTGAAAAGTTTGTGTCAACCTTCAAAGACGAAACATTCCCACCAGGCTCCTCTATCCTTTTCACAATATCTCCCAAAGGATCACTAACGGTTAGTCATGCTAAAATTTGAAGCCATATATCATCTTTCTTCTTTATATATTTGTGTTTTCTGACTTAGAAAGGAGTTCGTGGATGGTAGTTGAGTGAAAGGTCAGATTCGCACCAATAAATAGCCGGGTTTGCTCGATCGGACCTTACATGGTCGAATTTCTTAGAATTGAAAAGTCTAATGGTTTGATCGATGAAAAGTCATATTTTCGTGATTATCTAAAATAGTATAGAGATAGATGAAATTTTAGAGTCATAACAATGAACAAGTACTAACAATACTCATTACAAAGTGTCATAAATTAAGGAATTATTACTAGTGCCTTATTTTCTGGATCTAGTGCCCGATTTTGTGGATGATTGCTTTCAATTTTTAGGTCATCGTTAATACCATATGATCTGTCAGTTTGCTGTTATCCATTTTCTTTTATTAGAACATCTTAAAAGACTATAGCTACTTCAAATTGGATCCCCAGCATTTAGTTAAATTTAGTAAGAGAAAGAAATATGTCTCCGAAGGTTGCTGGCATGATGTTTTACTCCCCCATATCCTCTCCTCTACTGCACGGGGAAAAGGGAAGAAGTCATGGACCGAGAGAATCCTTTTTTTCTATTTTTCTCTCTCTCAATTTTCTAAAGATAGAGAAAAGTGAGTGTATTAAGCCTAATCATTGGGTTTTGTCTACTTTCTCTCTTCCTGCCTTCAAATTTATGTGACATTGAGGAAGGAAAAATGGAGAGGATATCTTTTTGCGCATACTTGTATAAAACTCACATACCTTATTTTTTTTTCTCTTTCCAATACTCAGTTACTGCAAAGGATCTGAATCGAATGTTTTACCATTACTTTCAACTCTGATAAAATTAGGATAAATTATTCTCGATTTTTTTAAGAGATACTAAAATTACATCTTTTTTCTTTTTTTAAATTACATCTTTTTCTTTTAAAATTAAAAGATATATTATATTGACCATCCTTGAATGAAAAGTCATATGTTGGTGATTCTCTAAATAGTATAGAATCTTAATCTTATATATAGGAAATTTTAGAGTCATAACAATAAACAAGTACTAACAGTACTTACAAAGTGTTACAAATTAAAAAATTATTACTAGTGCCTTATTTTTATGAATCCAGTGCCTGATCTAGTGGATAAATGCTTTGAATTTTAGGTCATTGTTCATGCACCATGTCTAGAACATTCTTGGATTAACTTCTAACACTCAAAGCCTGAAGAAAAAAAAGAAATTGGAGAAAGGTAGATTAGGGATTAAACACATAAACAATAAATTTGTCTCAATCTTAAAAACGATACCTAATGCCATATGATCTATCAATTCGCTGCCTTCCATTAGCTTTTATTAGAATATCTTAAAGGATATGAATTATTTTATATTAATTGAATCTCCTAAATTTATGAGGAGTTAGAAAAAAGAAAGAGAGAGAGAGAGAGAGAGAGAAAGCAGAGTGTATGGAATCTACAAAGAGTAAGTGGGCCTCACCCCTTCTCTCTCTTCTCCCTTTTTTTTTTCACTAAATTTGTCCCTTGCATTTAAAAGAGTTAATGCAGGGGATTTAGATTCAAAATAATTTACTTGTCTTTCCAGCAAATTATCTTGGTTATTAAGAACCGTAAATGATCGGTCCAACAGTGGACGTGAACATGTGACCTAGACAAAGAGAGATTTCTTTATAAATTCCAGTGAACGTGTGACCTAAACAAATGAGAAATTTCTTTATAAATTCCTTAATCCCATGCAGATGGTATATCATTGCTCAAATTAGTTATATGAATCAATGTGTGAGCAAGCTACAGCTTGAACATTACCCGACAGCTATTATAAAACAAATATATATATTTGTAATTTTATTCATCTTAAATTATCAATATGTAAGATCTTTTTTCTTTGAATCTTAACAGATAACTTTCTCCAAGGATGGATCCATACCTGAAGCTGGGGCTGTGGTAATAGAGAACAAACTGCTTTCAGAGTCTGTGCTTGAGTCAATTGTAGGTAAGAATGGTGTCTCTCCTGCAGCAAGACAAAACGTGGCTGCCAGATTATCAGAGTTATTGAAACACAGTGAAAACGGCTCACTTATTTGATAATCAAACTTGAAACTCTTCACATAAATTTTTACCTACCGAACCACCTTAGCTAAGTCTCTTGTGGCCTTCTGTGTACGTTTAAATGCCTTTTCTTTAAGTTGTTAATCTTGTGGTTTAATTTGGTGTGAGTGAAACACAGACTAGTATTTAACATCTTCCTGTACTTTTGATTATATGTGGAATGAAAATTGTGTTATCTTCTGGTGGGAAAATTTTCTTGGACTTTGGGGGAAAATCACCACAAAATACAAAATCAAAGCTTCAAATGATTATAAAATATGAATAATCTCATTAATGATTCATGAATCTATAAAATAAAATAATTTAGGTCTCTTTTGGTATTGTGGAAGAAAGTAAAAAGGAAAGGAAACTTGTCGTCAAATGTTTTTTATTACAAGAATTGAAAATGAAAATAAAAAATAATGACATTGTAGAGAAACTATGCATTTTGGCACCTATTTTACACAATGTTTTTTAAATAGATAAAGAATAACATTTTTACCATTTCTATTTGAACTACTATAATATAAATAGAGGGAAATTTTATTATTTTATAAATAAAATAATATTATTTTATTAATTTTTAACTATTTACAAAGTAAAAAATTATTTTAATAAATTTTTAATTAATTACAAAATTAAAAAAATTAATAATATTTAACATTAAAAATAATAAATTCTATAAAATATAAAAAGATTTCACTTCCGTTGGAGTTTATTCGACTAAACAGTTGGTGAATTCAATTGAATTCACGCACGCTGCATTATGGCAATGCATTATATATATATATATATATATATATATATATTATTTATATTTATATTATATATATATAGTTTCATATTATATATTGTAATCTATATTTATATTTATATTTGTATTTATATTATACATATATATTACTATGTATTATTAAAAAATTAGTATTTTATTATTTTTAACTAATTATAAAGTAAAAAATAATTTTAATAATTTTTTAATTAGTTACAAAACTAATAAAATTAATAATATTTAAGATTAAAAATAATAAATTATATAAAATTAAAAAAAAGATGCACCTTAGTCAAAATTATCCAACCAAGTGTTAGTTGGATAATTTCAACCGACACAATGCATACATATATGCATGTTATATATATATATATATATATACATAAATATATATTAATATTTTATATATATCTATATTACATTTATTTATATTATATATATTAATATGTATATTATAATATATATTACATATATTATAATATATAATAAATAAACATAATTAAAATATATTTATTATATTTATAACATTTAATTAATGCAAAGGATGTATTTTTCAAAATATTTTTTTAAAATTAAATTTTCATTAATATATAAATTATATTAAATTTATTTTACTATAAAAAATAATACATATATATATATATATATATATATATATATATATATATATATATATATATATATATATATACTACGGACGTTTGACTGGGGTGGAGTGAAATCATGATGGTAGAGAGTATTTTAGTCTTTTTAGTTTTATTATTTTCTATTCCATTCTTATTTCATCCAAACCAAACAAACAAATATAAATAAAATCTCTTTCTTTATCCGCTTGTATTAAATATAATTTATTTAATTACATTTCATTCAATTTTTCATTTTCATTTTTATTACTAAATTTTTTATGTATCAAACAAGGTCTTAATGTTTTCGTTAATCATTACTCATTATTTTTAGAAAAATCAAATCTGTTTCATCATCTCATACAACCAAAATTTATATATGATGTGGAAACAAAATATTGCGAGGATGCTTGCGCTTTTCAATGCACACTAATTATTTTTCTTTTAAGAGAAATTATATTTATCCATCTTAATTTTTGTTTTTAATTATGTTTTGGTTTGAAAGATTACGATTTTGGTGAAGAAGGAGGCATGGAATTGAGGGATCAAAGTAACAATGATTTAAAGTATGAATATCTTTGTAGGGATCAAAGTAAAAGATGATGCCTCTTAGGCTTCTTAAACTAGTATATAATGGAATGGATTTTGAACTTCTTTCATTGTGCCATTGGGGGTCTTTATTTATAGACTTTTTTGGTGGTGTGCTAATTGTAATGGTCAAGTCAAATTACCTAGTAAAGCTGTAAAAACCTTTTGATTAGGGTAGTTATTCATGTAGGAGCCGTTTTGAGCAACTTGGATAATTTATTATATTATATTTTTGTATAAGGCTTGATGAATGGTAATTATTGAGTCTTGAGCCTTTTATTAGCAGGTTGAAAGAAGGATTTTTAATTTTTAAAAGAAATGAAAAATTCTTAAAGAGAATTTCTAATAGCATAAGAATAATATTTTCTTAATTTTAAAAGTGATTTTTAATTTTCATTAAGAAAATGAAATTTAAGGAAAAAAATATTAAATTCTTAAAATAAGTTTCCAAGTTAAAAGAATATATATAATATATATAATTGATTATTTTATTTTTAGAAATTTATAAAAAAATGTTAAATATGAGTCGATAATACTTAAAAACTTATTAACATTTTGTATGTATGAGGAAGTAATAAGTTATGAAAATTTTAAAAATAAAAATAAAAATAAAAATAATGATATAAGCATGCTCTGTATCTATTCAAAAGTTTGGCACATTAATTATGGAAAATTCAATCCAAAATTTAAATAACTTCATAATCTTAAACACTCCAAACACCAAACTAGCATATAACAAATAAGATGGGTGCTCTTACAAAAAAAAAAAAAAAACAATTGAAATAAAAATTAATAAACAAAATCAACATGGAGATTAATCAGGTCTTAATACTAAAGCCATTCCGGCTGCACCATTACTAAGAAGTAAATAGAAAAATGATTATGGCTACTAGTTTGAATACTAAACTAATCAAAGAAACTAGCACAACATTTCATTGACCTCGACAGTTATGAACCAAACCCAAGAACATATCAATTACCTAAGGATGATATATACTCTTGTAAAAGCAAATCCAGCCAGTATACCTACAAAAGTAAATGCACATGAAACCTAACCCATCAACATGTGACACACACACACACACACACACACATATATATATATAAAACAAAATTTTAATATAATTAATTGCCAAAACATATTCTTTACATATGTAAATAATTTTTTTAAAAAAATTAGAATGCATATCATGTTGCTCCATGTTTCAATATATATTTTTTATATTGACTCTACATCCTTTTTATTTTATTTTCCTTAATATAATATGGGATGTGCAGCATTGGCTTCGCATCCTTTTTATTTTATTTTATATAATATGAGATGTGGAGCCAGCAGCCACACATTCTATTTAATTTTATTTAAATTGAGTTTTTTAAAGTTTTTAATTAAAATTTTAAAAATACTATTTATTTAAATTAAATTATAGCTTAATTTATGTATTTTTAATAAATTCATCAATTAATTATAATGTAAATTTATATTCACTCAATAAAAAAATAATAAGTACATTACAAAATTGATTTAAAAATATAATTTAATAATATAAAAATAAAAATAAAGAAATATAGAAATTGAAACAAATGAAGGAAAAAAGAAAAGAGTGATATCAACCATTATCTATAATGGCTCCTTGTCCCATATTGAAGCCTTCTTCTGATTCATTGTGGCCAGTGTTGTATTGATTATTTTTTCTTTTCTTCTTCATCCTCCTTTTTGTTTTCTTCCTCAGCATCTTCTTTGGACAGTTCACTTTCCACCTAATTATGAATTAGTTAGGAATTTAAGTTCTATTTAGGATATTGAATAGGTAGTGTAACAACCAGAAAAAAAGAAAAAAAAAATTAAAAATTTTTGAAGGGTTGAAAATTTTTTAAGTCTGCTAGATATAGCTTAGCTATAGCGAATGTACCTGTTCGCTATAGTGAGAAATGGTCTAACTATAGCGAGAGTGCCTTCTCACTATAGCGAGAGTGCCTTCTCGCTATAGCAAAAATGCTTCTAGCTATAGCGAGTGCGGGCACCCCATACAAAAACAGGGCGTGCTCGCCGTAGCGTGCGCCATAGCGAAAACAGAGGTCTGGGACTGATACGTACTCGCCGTAGCGAGGGTTATTCTTTGTTATAGCAAGGGTAAGTCCGGAAAAGCATGAAAAAAGAGAATTTGACTTCTTAAAGTGTCCCAACTCATCCTTTCTCTCTAAATCGACTTAAGCTTCATCCAAGCACAAAAAAAAAAAGCTTGAGAGAGAGAGAGGGAAACTAGGAGAAACCAAGAGAGAAGGAAGGGAAGCTAAGGAAGAAAGGTGAGAACCTTTAAAGCTCTTCATGCTCCTTCTTCTTGATTTTATTCTTCTCCTTCTAAGCTCCATTTTCCATGGGTTGATGAGTAAGAAAGTTTTGTTCTGACCTAAAGGGAGCAAGAAACTCATGTATCTTCACTCCTTCCTCTTTGCTTTCCTTTTTTGAGAGCTTGAGAGAGGAAGGATAGTTGGTGAACTTTTAGAGAGAGAAAGAATCCCTAGTTTCTTATATGCTTGGTAGGGTTTGCTATAAAGAAACCCTTAGCTTTGTGAATAAGTGTTGAGCTATGAGAAAGTAATTCCATGCTCTTGTGTGTCTAGGCTCAAGAGAAGCACCCCTATCTAGTGGTAATTGTGAAATCAACAAGGGAGGAGACAAATTGAAAGGGAAAGCTTGTGATTAGCCAATAAGGTAGCTCTCTCTACCTTCTCTCATGCATAGATGTGTGCTTACATTGTCTTGCGTGTGTGTATATATGTTTTTAAACCATGAAAATTATGCTAGCATGATGATGCTTTATGTATTTCAATAATATATTATGTGATTGCTTTGGTTTGCTTGAGTATAGAAAAGCTAACAACCCTCTAGCCATGGTGAGGATGAGCTAAGAACCCTAAAATTGATTGAGACAAAGTAAAGAGTCTCCCAAAAGTGAGACTGACTCCTAAGAGTAAGGTTGAGTCTAAGAACCTCTTAAAGAATCGGTGAGGCATGTCCAAAATCTACAAGTGAATGGGTGAGGCTAATCCACTTGCTTGGCAAGCTCTTGTATGTTATGTATGGCCTACTCAAATGTTGAAAATGCTTTTCTTATGATTTCACATGCTAATATGCCCATGTATACATTTGTGAGACTTATTTGCATGCTTTATATATGATTGAATGAGAGATGAGCTATTGAGATTCTTTGAATCTCACTCCCTCTCTCCACCATCCTAACATGCTAGGTGGACCAAGTGAGACAAGAGATGGGAGCTACCAAGCTTAAAGCTAGGGAATTCGGTGAAGAAATTGTAAAATAGCCATTTTGTCACCGTTATGTTGCTAAGGGATGTAATCTAATGATGTACATGTTGTAGGCACTTATGAATACTTGTAAATAGATGTACTCATTATATATGTATGAGAATTAGAACTATAGTGCATGATGTAGCAAGTTTTGGTATAAATAAGAAGATCTTAGCATTATGTACATGGTGTATGTGTTAGTGTGGGAGAGTGAGTTTTGCAAATTTGGGTTGTTAGACATTTGAGCCATATTTGATAGCCTATATTGATACTTTTCCATGTGCTCATAGAGCCTTAGAGGTAGGAGAAGCAAAGTTGAACCCTAATAGTTCTTTTGTAATATGAAAAATGGTCACTTTGCCCTATGATGTGCAAGTCTGACCAAATGACCTCTTCTTGCCTTGAAATTTGGCATGTGACTAGATCTTGTCTAGAGCTTTTTGGAAAGATAAAGATCAGGTCATTTTAAGGTCTGTGGAATTTTCTATGATTTTTCAAAGTTGGTATTAGAATTTCGGATTTTGCATCAGCACTACTCATTTGGTCAATTGTGGAATTATGTCATCCAAGGGGCAAACGTGGTCCAATGGCTACAAAATTTTATAAGCAGAAACTAGATAGTCACAGTGACTTGTAGCAATGGGAAGAACCTTATTTGGAGGTCTAGAGAGAAAGATATGCATTTTTGAAGTTTCTACCCAGTATCTATCATCTTGCCTGACCAGAGGTACTGTTCCATCGATTTCTGAGAGTTTGGCTTGATGAACTGATCTGGAAATATTTTTTATCTCTAGTTAATATTCACATATTTATATATTGGTATTATTTTAATGCATTGGATTTTTGTGGAATTAGTTAGACATTTTTGAAATTCATATCAATAAATTGTGACAGCATCAGGACCTACTCCAACCTCTAGATGATTTTGCATGTCAAATGCTTTGTGTGTGGGATTTTAAGACTTATACATATTTTTAGTATGAAGTAGACATCCTAAGATTTCTATAATGACCAAGATTGCATGTTTTCAATTTTTCTAGATTTAGTTGTGATTTTCCAAACTTTGCCTAGAAATGAGGCCAAGCCTGGCCGAAAATGAACATACATGTTCCATACCTCTTTTTGGTTTCCATGGGCTAAAAGCATGTTTTTGGGATTGAAATGAGTTGTAACGATGAAATTAAATATGAGGATGCATAGAATGAGCTCACACTGTCCATGTGACACTGAAGTGAATTTTTAACCATGTAGCAACTCTAAGAACATGTATAAATCCAATGAGGAAGATCTCACTTTATTCTTCCTATATCTCATATGAGCATGTAAGGCATGATGAGTATGAGCTAGAAATGATGGTGTTACAGGCATCATCAATTGATTTCAATGAAAAAGCCTTATTGTAGTTGGTAAGATGATCCTTATTGTTCAAAAGAAGCATTGGCATACTCAACATTCAATGCAAATAAATCTATAA
This sequence comes from Erythrophleum ivorense, assembly GCA_026724425.1. NCBI lineage: Eukaryota > Viridiplantae > Streptophyta > Magnoliopsida > Fabales > Fabaceae > Erythrophleum > Erythrophleum ivorense. The sequence goes on along the minus strand of JAIUCV010000008.1, from coordinate 14,327,487 downwards.
AAAACTATATGAGTGGCACCCCATTAAATTTACATTGGTTGTGTTATTGGTGTGAAGAAGGATGACTTCATATAGAGATATGAAGGCATTGATGGTGTATAATAAGAAAGTGCAAAGAAAGACAAACCAATATCTTTAACATTTGTGAATGGTGGAAAGGAAAAAGAACTAGCACTTCTACCATCTGTGAATGACAGAACAAAAGAAGGACTAGTACATATCAAATCTCCTTACGTGGGGGCCGTTGTGTAAGACGATGATAACACACTTGCATTAGCTTCACCAATGTCGCCACTAAACATCTGTTTTTTAATGAGATGAACCTATGACCTCTCTTTCCTAGTTTAGTTTGTGGCTTTAGAAGTCTAGATAAATTGGGTGCTAGTGGAGTAGATTAAGAGACGAGCATATCTTGATGTTTACCTAAGGCATGCAGTATGGCTTAAATATTTTCATTTGCCTTTTATCTTAAGTCACCATAGCTAAATGTTAAAGGGTCAGTAATAACAAGTCTGTATAAGTCTTCCAATACATTAGGCTATGAAATAAAAAATCAACCGTTAAATGTTTAGATTTTATATATATATAGAAGAAGAGAAAATTGAAAAATGAAAAGTAAGTAAAATCATACCACAAAACACTGGGAACCACGCGTAGGATAGACCCACCATTATGTATGTCTCCAATACTAATACATGTAGTCTGACATGTGATCCATAAGTCTATCCTCAAGGTTGCTCTCAGCCATCACTTGAGGCTCTGAATTTCATGTCGCAATAAACACCATGTGTTCTCACTGCCAGATTTTGTGAACCTCTTCTCTTAATTAAAGTATGTGCAATAATCCTATTTTGAATGGCTTCTCAGGGATATGCTGCACGCTACTAAATTGGCAGAGAATGTGGTCAGCATGATGTTGCTCAATGATCCAAAAGCACATTATGATGTATGCTATACATTTGGCATTGCCAAGCAGTATTTGAGAATTAGTTAGAGGACGTTTAGTGAGTTGTATATGAGCCAAATTATCTATATAGAAGATTATTAATTTATGCTATAATTAGACCTAATCATAAGTTGGAAAGCCTGCTCGGCTTGATAGGTCTGACAAAAAAAAAAGATATAAGCTAAAAAAAAAAGCTCAATTAAAAACGAGTCTATTTTAAAATGGCCTTAATATAAAATGGGTTAGGCTTAGGCTTTTTTAAAGCCTGACTTGAGCCTGAGCCCATCTTGTATCATAATTATTTTTTTATATATTATTAATAAATAATATTATTAAAAAAATTATTTATAACTATAGATTTAAGTAAACAAGAATTATATAACACATATGATTGTTTTTTTTAACTCTTACTTGTTGCATAATATATTATTAAGAATAAATTATAATTCAAACAAAATAAATTATTAATCAATAATAGTATTGAAAAAATTATCATCTTAAGAGGTTTTATTATCTCATGTGTGCTCCAAGTGGTTTAAATTTCTTGCAATATCTCTTTTGAACTATTTGGTATTTAAGATGAAAATAGTGAGCTTAGTAAGTGATAAATTAGAAATATCTGATATTCAAAATAAAATAAAATAAAATAATTAATTTTTTTTCAAAAAATGGGCTAAGTCTATTATAAGTAAATAGTATTGGGTCAAGCTAGAGCCTAAGCATGTGCCCAACATTCTTTTGCAAATTTTTTTTATGAGCCTAACCTTTGATAAAGTTAAGCTATAATCATAATGTGAAAAAATAGATAAATCTTTGATCATAAACTTTATTGTCCTTTATCTAATCTAACAATATTTTATATTGTTGTAGAGCCTTCGTGGTTGGTTTAGGATGATGTGGGCTATACCGTCACTTGTGGACGAGCTAAGGAATACTCAACCTTTATCCATTTAGCATCCCCTGTGGTAGTATCACACCTAGCAACTCATTGCACATAACTAGCCAATTATAGTCTGCCTATCTAGATACTACATTCCCTGTGTATGATAGATCCAACTATATAATGATGTCTTGGAGTATAATTGTACACTCCCCCTTGATAACATGGAAAGTATGTGTTTTGGTGGCCATCTCTCAACAAGGATCAACACCATTGCAGCATTGAAGTTGAAATGTCCAAGTCTCAAGATGCAATACAAACTAACATATATGAGGTATGGAACAATCATAAGTGGGGCATCGAATATATGATCTTCTTATACGATTCACCATATGTGCATAATTTTATCTTCTTATATCATTGTGGTGAAGGTGCTGTCATAAGTTTGGTTAAACTGCCAAAATACAAAGAAACTTTTAATTTACCCATCCTTTCCAAACAACTGAGAGATGTAGTGACACTACAAGTATAAAAGAGAATTGTCTTCTAGTCCTGGATTGACAGCGCTATGATGAGTATCCATTACAGGTTGTAAAAATTGAAATATCTATCATAAGTAATTTAATACAGATACATATTACAAGCAACTTGTTTTTATCACATAAGTAATTCACACAAATACATATTGTAACTAATTAATTTTTATCACATAGGTAATTCAACATAGATACATATTGTAAGCAACTCAAATATATCTCATTAATAAGTTAATTTAATTCAAATACAAGGGATATGTAATTCAACATAAATTCATATCATATGTAATTCAATTCTACAACTATGGTTGTCTGTATGGTGGACGGGAGGGGTAGATGGCTTGATTATGTCTAGTCTGTTTGCACAACTCACATCTTTAGTGGTCTTTGGTACTATCTCACTAATGCATCTCGTTTCGTATTTGTGAGAACTTAAGTTGACTTTTGTCATGAATCATTGAAGGGTTAAGGACAAGTTGAGGTCTAGTCTTGCAAGACTAATAAACTTTTCTTCCCATTAGGCGAAACTCAGTCTTATACTTGTTAATTATTGTATCTAGTTAGAAGACATTGTGCACAAATTGTAACAGGTCGATATAGACCTTAGCACGTGTTGTGAAGATATATTGATATGGATACTTTTGTAGTTGAAACTCTTTATAGTTATATGTTCAGTTTGTAAGGCTAACCTTACAATTTTGCCTATACTATTTATTTGTAGGATCATATAGCTCTTTAACCTCAAATTTTGGTGATTTTCTATCAAAACCGTGTACCAATAAGGTAGATGCTTTTGTAACTCTCATCAAAATTTTTTTCTGGATATCTTTAGAAAACAAGTCCCTGGCCTACATTTGTGTAAATATGATTTGTGCTCATTTAACCTAGTATTTATTCAACTGATAAATAGTTGCCTTGACTATGTGGATTATAGGCAAGTGCCTAATACCTTTAAAGACCCTATTTATATAGTTAATCAAGTTCATCATCATGTACCTCTCATAATGCCCATCCATATCGTACGTATGCACCACTTGATTTTTGTATGTCCTCTATCTAGTTTGTCACCTCTACATGCAATTGTCGTAATTGTGCCAACTATTCATCAATCAAGTGGCACTCGTTCAAGTATCAAGTGTTGAAAAACTTCTTCTTCAACCATTTACTCCCCAATGTTATATTCAAATTACTTGCAAAGTGTCGTAAACAAAACATGGGATATGTGTAGGGTGGTTGTCAACCATTTTATGGGTTTGTGATGGCTACTAATATTCCTAAATGTTGATTAGATACTAAACAAATGCCTTACTTGTTCGGCACATCTTGCTACCTAAGGTTATTGAGAAACTACCTCCCTGCCTTTTGCTTTTCCCTTTTCAATGATGGTGCATGCAAAGGGTACAACCTTTTTTGCCCTATTTTGTAAGCTTGCAATTAGTAATGTCCCTTTGTACTTCCTATATAAAAACATACTATCAAATTGGATAATTAGCATCAAGTGGCCAAATGCATCAATACACGGCTTAAACATTCAAAACACCTTATGAAAGATAATTACTGGCTCCATATTTGATGATGTTTATGGGCAATCCTTAGTAATAAATTCAATATATGAACTTGGATTGAAGTGTTGCACAGTAGATAACTATCTCGATAATATGATCACTTCCAATTCCCAGGGCTATTGTAATTGCTCACTGATTACCAGACCATGCTTTTTTGTAAGATATAGTACATCTAAAGATACTATGCATTCTCTTAATGATTTGCGCAAAGAAATAGAGGGGTTTTGTGAAGGCTTGCTACCATCAGATTAGTGACTAACTTTTGATTTAGTACTTTTATAAAGGCTTGTTACCTATGGACAAAAGTATGGTTGATTCAATTGTAGAAGAAGCATTGGTTAACAAAACCCCAACTGCTATCAGAGACCTCATTACGAATATAGCACAGAATACAGAACAATTTGGCACCAGAATAAATAAGCCAACCAGAGGTGAAAATGAAATCTATGCCACTCATATGGATCAACAAAGAATAGAAAATAAACTTGAGGAGTTGGCTTCCATGGTCAGATAGTTGATATTCGGGCAAAGACAACTTTAACAACTCCCTGTACCTCTATGTGGTATTTGTTCGTTAACCACACATGCCACAGATTAGTGTCCCTAGTTGCAAGATAATACAAAATCATGTGCTGGCATCTTTTTTGGTAGACCTTTACAGTAACAACAGAATAGATATGACCCTTATGCAGCATCATACAATCTCAAATGGAGAGATCATCTAAATTTGAGATATAGTAGTAGGTCTAACCAACAATAGCAGCAATAGAAATTTAATGCTCCTGGCCCAAGCAACCAACAACCTATGAAACAACCCATACAACAAATAAACAAGTCAAAACCAAGTCTAGAAGATATAGTGAAACAGTTAGTAACAAATACAATCCAATTCTAGTTGTGAACATAGACAACAATCCAGAGTTTAGAGGCTTAAATTGGCCAACTTACAACAAACATCAATTAGATGAAAAGTCAAGGTTCTGGCCAATTACCCTCACAGCCCATGACCAACCTAAGAGGCAATGTCAGTGCAATTACTTTAAGGAGTGTTAAGCATGTGAATGAGCTCATCACACCTCCAATAGAGGCATAGCCAGAAAAAGAAAGTGACAGAGAACAACAACCTTTGTCAATCCAAGGCAAGAACAGTATAGAAAAGGGAGAATTCCATATACACCTGACCCTTTCTATTCTCTAATAGAATTACATAGTCCAAGAAAATTGCAGAGGTTGAATTGGATAGGAAAATTATGGAGATGTTCAGAAAAGTGGAAGTAAATATCCCTCTCTTAGAAGCAATCAAACATATTCCAAAATATGCAAAGTTTTTTAAAGATCTGTGCACACATAAGAGGAAGTTGAAAGGGAATGAGAAAGTTAGCATGGGGAGAAACGTATCAGTTTTGATTCAACTAGCTATGACCACTAAATGTAAAGATCTTGGCACATTCACCATTCCTTACACAATAGGGAATATGCAATTCAATAATGCTATGTTAGATTTAGGAGCTTCGATTAATTTAATGCCTAAGTTTGTGTATTCCTTTTTGCAAATTGGAGAATTAAGTCCTACCGGAATGGTGATTCAGTTAGCAAATAGAAGCACAGCCTACCCTGCATGAGTACTTGAAGATGTTCTAGTAAAGGTAAAAGATTTTATTTTCCCTATTGATTTTTATATTCTAAATATGGAGGATGACAATATACATAGACATGCACTATTGATTTTAGACAGACCATTTGAAAACTACTAAAACAATAATTAATGTGCATGATGGTACTTTATTAATAGAATTTGGTGGTGATGTTGTTTATTTTAACATTCTTAATGTCATGAAACACCTTTTAGAAGAACACTCTATGTTGCATGTAAATATGATAGACTTGTTAGTTGTTGATGCTTGTGTGGACATGGATACTAAATTTCCTAACATTGTTGAATTTATATATGCAATTCAATATTCAGAATGTTGTGATGGACGTAATAAATATACTACTTGTTTTGAGATTGATGCATTATTAAATTCTGATTCTGATTCTGTTTCTGTTTCTGATTTTCATCTTAATTCTGTTATTTTATTTGATACTATTTCCTTTATTGAGAAAAATGCATAAGTGGAGGCTGCTATACATTTAAATTCATAAAGATTAGTACTTTTCATACAGCAACCACCCACACTTGAACTCAAACCTTTACTTGACAATCTTAAATATGCTTTCTTAAAAGAAAAAAATAAATTACCAGTAATAATAGCAAATAACATTCCACTTGATGATGAAACGAGGTTGTTAGAATTATTAAGGGAAAAGAAAAAAGTAATAGGTTGGACATTAGCAGATATTCCAAGGATTAACTCTTCCACGTGTATGCACAGAATTTTATTAGAAGAAGAAGCCAAACCAGTAAGGCAACTACAGAGAAGACTCAATTCCACAATCCCAGATGTTGTGAAGAAAGAGGTAAGTAAATTACTTTTAGTTGGTATTATTTATTCCAAATCTAATAGCAAATGGATGAGTCTAGTGCAGGTAGTCTCCAAGAAGACCATTATCACAGTGGTGCCTAATGAAAAGAATGAGCTTATTCCTATGAGAGTTTAGAATAGTTTGAGAATTTGCATTGATGACAAAAAGTTGAATAAGTATACTAGAAAGGACCATTTCCCTCTTCCTTTCATAGATCAAATGTCAGAAAGATTGGCAGGCAAATCGCATTACTGTTTCTTAGAAGGCTTTTCTAGTTACTTTTAGATTCATATTACATTAAAGGACTAGGAAAAAACTACATTTACCTGCCTATTTGGTACCTTTGTATATGGGAGGATGCCATTTGGACTTTGTAACACTCTAGGTACATTCCAACGATGTATGGTAAGCATCTTTTTTTATTTCCTTGAACATTGCATCGAAATTTTTATGGATGACTTTACTATTTATGGCACCTTCTTTGATGACTATTTGATAAATTTAGGAATGGTTTTAGAAAGATGTATTAAGAAAAATTTGATTTTAAATTTTGAAAAATGTCATTTTATAGTAGAGCAAGGAATTGTTTTAGGCCATGTGGTTTCTAAAAATGTCATTGAAATTGATAAAGCTAAAGTAGATGTGCCTGCTTCTTTACCTTACCCCACTTGTGTGTGGGAAGTAAATTCTTTTCTTGGCAATGCCTATTTTTAAAGGCCATTTATTAAGGACTTTAGCAAGAGTTCTCTACCACTGTCTAGACTTCTTCAAAATGATGTAGATTTGCATTTTGATGAGTCATGCAAACTAGCATTTGATAAGTTAAAGAGAAGGCTAACCATACTACCTATCATCCAACCTCCTAATTGGGAATTTCCATTGGAAAATTATGTTTAAGGACCAAAAAGTGAAAAAATTTATTTTTAAGGACCTTTACCACTAGGTTTAACTGTTTGTTGCTAAATTCAGTGGTAATTATCTTAAAACAAGTGGTAATAGGTCCTTAAGAATAAATTTCTTCACTTTTTGGTCCTTTATTATAATTCTCCCAATTTCTATTTAAATTGATGTGTGATGTATCCAACTTTGCTATGGGTGTAGTTATTTCCCAAAGGATAGGCAACAAGTCTCATGTGATCTCTTATGTTTCCTGCACCTTGGATGAGGCTCAGGCTAATTATACAACTATTGAAAATGAGCTTTTAGCTGTTGTTTTTACTTTAGATAAGTTTCATTCTTATTTGCTTGGTTTTAAAGTTATTGTTTATTCTGATCATGCAGCTTTAAAGTTCTTACTCAAAAAGCCTGATGTCAAATTGAGACTCATTAGGTGGATGTTGCTCCTATAGGAATTTGACATAGAAATCAGAGATAAGAGTAGAGCAGAAAATCTTATGGTTGATCATTTGAGTAGAATACCTCACTCTTCATATTCATCTACTATCAGGGATAGTTTTTCAGATGAGCAGTTGTACTCATTGCATGGTAAAAATCCTTGGTATGCAGATATGGTAAATTTCTTAGTTACTTCTGAATTGCCTACTTATTTTAAAAAGTACCAAATTAATAAACTTAAGAATGAGGCAAAATATTATATTTGGGATAACCCTTACTTGTGGCACATATGTAGTGACCAGATTATTAGAAGATGGGTTCCTGACCATGAGTTTACATCTGTTTTACATTTTTGTTATATACTTGCATGTGGTGGCCATTTTGGTCCTCAATGTATTGCTAGGAAAGTTCTAGATTCTTGAATATTCTAGCCCACCTTATTTAGGGATGCATATGCTTTTCTGTAAGAACTGTGCCCGATGCCAACAGATAGGTAATATTTCTCGTAAGAATGAAATGCCTCAATAACCATTATTGCTCTATAAGATATTGGATGTTTGTGGTATTGACTTCATGGGACCATTTCCTATTTCTTTTGGTTTCATTTATATTCTTTTAGCTGTTGATTATGTTTTAAAGTGGGTGGAAGCAAAAGCCTCTAGGATTGATAACTCTTCTATGGTTGTGGACTTTGTTAGATCTCATATTTTTTGTAGTTTCAGTATACCTAAAGCTATCATTAGTAATTAAGGCTCTCACTTTTATAATAGAAACATGCAAGCCCTCCTTCACAAGTATGATGTGCTCCATAAATTAGCCACCCCTTACCATCCCCAAATAAACGATCAAGCAGAAGTTTCAAATAGAGAGATAAAACAACTTCTGGAAAAAATAGTGCAACCTAACAGAAAGGATTGGAGTAAAAGATTGAAGGATGCATTATGGGCATACTATATTGTTTACAAAACTCCTATAGGTATGTCACCCTATAGGTTGGTTTTTGGAAAAGTATGTCACCCTATAGGTTGGTTTTTAATAAAGCATGTCACTTACTAGTCAAGATTGAACATAGATCCTATTGGCCAGTAAAAAAGTGTAATATGGATCTATCTTAAGCTAGTTCTCAAAGAAAATTTCAACTTCAAGGGCTTGAAGAAATTTGGTTGGAAGCTTATGAAAACTTTAGAATTTACAAGGAGAAAACCAAGGCTATGTATGATAAGATGATTGAAAGAAAAGAGCTTCATATTGGTGAAAGAGTCCTCCTCTATAATTCTTGCCTAAAGCTAATGCTCGGTAAATTACGTTCTAGATGGATTAGTCCATTTATAGTAACTCGTTTTTCCTTATAGTGCAGTTGAAATTATAAATAAATCAGCTAACAAGCACTTCATGGTGAATGGGCAAATGCTTAAACATTTTTATAAGGGATTTCAGGAGCAAACAGTGGAAGACTTACATCTTTACAACGCTTTATACGCTTGAACCACTTGGTTGTATTTCTTTTCCTTTTTTGTCTTCTCCTTAATTGATGAATTAGATTGCTTTACATTGATGACAATGTAAAAATTAAGTGTGGCAGGAGAAATAACTCATTCTTCTTTTTTTTTGGGTTTTGTTTTTCAAAATTTCTTTTTTTTTTTTAAATTTTTATTGCATTTTTTTAGTTGTTCTTAAAGAAAAAACAAGTTAAAGCAATTTAAGTTTAGAAGTATTTCAATATAATTATAAATCAATTTTGTTTTCTGGAGTTCAAGTAAATTAACAATGAATTTGATTTCAATGGATTCATGTGGTAGTTATAAACCTATGAGGATTTTGGGCCTTATATTGTTTCTTTCTTGTGAGAGCATTCGCCTATTATGATTTTTATTATAGAACTTGTTTTGATTCTTAATTGAAACTACATTTGCACAAATATTCATAAAGACGATTAAGGCATTCTTTATTCTTTTCTTTTATTGTAGACAGAGCCAAATAGCTATCCCACCTATATTTTAGTCTTTCTTTTTGTTCCCTTTTTGAGCCTTTTATGTTTTCTTTTTTACCCTTTTAGCCATGAAAAAAAATATTTCCCACCTTGTTTAGGATATTTTTTATTATTAAGAATATTATATCTTGATAGGGCGGATAAATGTGCAGTTTATGTCAATTTTGAGTCAATTAACTTGTTCACTTTAGAGATGTCAAAAAAAAAATCTTTATGAAAAAAAAAGTATAAAAAAAGTGGTGAAAAAAAGAATGATGAAAAACAAAGAAAAAAAGGGGAATGATGAAAAAATTGAAAAAAGAAAATTACTTTGATTTTCATTGAGCTTTTTATTAAGCATGTATTAGTTGACGACAAATAAAACCTTAAGATGCGCATTTATTCTATTTTATATTTTTTTTATTACTCTTGATGATTTTAAGTGTCTACTTTGTATCTCTTAGTTCTTTTGTTTGCCATTTGTTTTGTACCTTAGCCCTGTTACAACCTTGAATAAATTTTTTTTTGATTTATGTATTGTTTGTGAATTAGTTATTGGAGATTAAGAAGATATACAAGGCTATGGTAGTGTTGTTGTGAAAGGTTGAATTTGAAAAGAATGTTTAACCTAAACATTTGAGAAAATTGAGAGTAAACACATAACCACTGAGGAACTACTACTTTAATTCATTTTTTTATCAATTGGAATTGCCATGCTACTTATTCTTTCTCAATTAGCAAGAAAGATTACCTTTGACTGTTGAATATCTAAAAGGCTTGAATTGTGTTTAGCTTGGCAATTTTGCATTTCGGTTTTGTTTTTCTTCTTTTATTTTTTTGTTTTGCCCAAAAGTGCAAAAGTCTAAGTGTGGGGGAATTTGATATTTTAATATCATTATATTTTATATTCTTCATATTTAGTCTTAATAATAAATTATTATAGGTAATTTGATCACATTAAGCTTATTTTATATTAAGTGGACTTAATTTAGATTAATAGATTTTAAATGTATTTTTATTATATTTGTCTAATAGAGGCTCAATTATTTTTTAATTGTATTTTGCAGGATAGAAGATTCCTAAAAGGATTAGCTTAGAAGACTCTTACAATGAATTAGATATTGTCTTATTAAGTCACTAAAGGATTTGGATATTACTTCAAGATTAGTATTAGATTTTTTATAGGAGAAGGCAACTTCACCTATTTGAGGAGGAGAAGACGTCAATACACACACTCCATCTTCTCTACTTCTTATTCTTGTTTTCATCTTCCATGGCTTGCTAATTTTCTCGGTGATCAATTTAGAGTCTGAACCTGATAGGGAACTTGATTCCATATTTATATAGAACTCTGGTTTGAATTTTGATTTCAGAATGTATTTCATTTTTATTCTCTTTATTTTCACGTACTTTGCATCATTTTGGTTAGATGATTTTAGTTGCATGAATTCTGATTCATTTGATTTGTCTGAGAACATAATTTGATTCAATCGGTTGATTAATCAATTAAATTCATTCTGAATCATGTTAGGATTTTGCGTGTGTCTCTAGTCAAATGCAAAATAGTTTGGCTTCGTATTGTTGACAGAAGCACAGTTACATTCTGATTAGCAATATGAGTCAATTAAAATCCTGAACGGTAGTTTATAAACTTTAATTAAAATAACTAGAGCATTAAAAATCAAACCAGAGGTATTTTTAGGTGACAAGGATAGGGAACTATCAAGGGAAGAATTTTGGATTGGTTACGCATCATTTTGATTGAGTTTTATTTTTATTAATTGATTTACTATTCGATTTGATTAGTGTGACTTTATATTCGAATCCACAATCATCATAATTCTAGTTTTGTCATTCTTAAACTACTTGATTTGATTAATAGCTCAGTATGAGATGACCTGGTGATCATTATATTGCAAACCAGTAAAAATTCACTAATCTTGGCCAGTTCGACAACTGTGAGTGAATAGTAAATTTCTTTATCAAGAAGACTCAAGTTTGAATTTGAAATTCATTGGAGATTAGGTAAGTCATTCTTGATGTTAAAAATGAATGAGTAGTTTACTTTTGGGATGGATGATGATTTAGAACTTGGTTTGGTAATTTAAGACCTCTATAAGGTTGGCAAATTGATCTTGACTTCTGAGGATTTAACACAACTCAATGAGGTAATTGGAATTTAATTCTAATTCCTTATGTATGTTCATTTTGATATTATATTTGTTGCCCATATATGTTTTTGTATGCTAAATAATTGGTTGGCTACTTGATTATTGTTATGAACCGTGAGCGTGTTTTTTGTAGAACTGTGATTAGGCTGCCACCCGTGCATTGTACTGTGATTGGGCATCGAGTTATGATCAGACTCAATGAATGTACCGAGCCGTTACCATGTTTGATGGGGAGTTGGCACTGTGAATGAGCATTTCTCTTTGTTATTGGCCATTAACATGCTATATGTGATTGCTAATATAGGATAGCAGCTACTGGTAATCAACTAGTTCATTTGCTAAGTATGTTGATGCTTTCAGTATTTTTCTATATAATATGCATTTATGTTGATTAATTTGCACATATGTATAGAATTTCCTTTTTGGCTACTGAGATTCCTATCTTACCTCTATTTCATAGGCTAATAATTTCAAATGATAGTTTATCGACTAATGAAAAAGAAGAGCAAGTGGATGAGCATCCTTAGGTTTAGGTCTTGGGTGGGACTCTTATACTTGGATGCCTTTGGTTTCATATAAATGCTATTCCTTTTATAATCAAACTTATATGACATTATGATGTATTCATTTTACCAAGTGTAGGTATTTTGGTACTTTTGTAACTAATGGATTAACCATTAGTAGGTTAGGTTTATCTTATATAGAATTTGATGTAATTGCTTGATGTTGAGCAAACATGAATTGTTATGGGACCTGTTATGTACTTTTAAGGATATGGATAGATCATTAAATGAATGTCCAACTTAAACTCTGATTTGTGAACTTTTGTTGTCATGTATGTTCTTTGTGTGTGTAGATATGAGGTATCTCATAGTCATTTTTTGCCATTAAGGTTACTTTTTAGAACTTTAAGGGTAGGATCATGTTTAATTAGCAAATTTAAATTTGCTTTAAGTAGTTAAAAGACATTTAGAGGTGTATTAAGTATTTTGGGTTACCATTTGAACTTGTAGGCAAATTGTTGTCATAATAGTATTATGCTGATATAGAATGAGTTTGCATTGGTGTGATTGATTTTGGAGTCCATGGATTAATAAGATCAATTATCTAGAAGTTATGTGGGTTTTAAGCCTTAAAAGCATAGTATTTTAGCTCCAAAAGGGTCTTAGATTGAAGTGGGGAGAGTGATAGGTGAGTTGGGACGAGTATGAATGGGTTTAAGACCAGATGGCAGTTGAGTCATGGCCAAAACTCATTTAAGGGGTAACAAAGCTAAGTGTGCCATTGATAAATACTAATTTCTATATGTTTTTACCCACATTTATTATTGATTTTAATGATCAATTTGAGCTTAATTGGATTTGTTATGCAATATTTGAATTTGTGGTTAATTTTGGAAAATAATACAATTTTGAATTAATTAAGAGAATTTTTGGATTTAAATTTCTAATATTCTATTTTCCAAAATTCTTTGATGATTAAATATTTTCAAACCTTAAAACATTTTGTGCAGAATTGTTGGGCAATTAAATTGTGAAATTAAGGTGGATTAAAGGAAAAGATTGGAGCATAATTCCCATTAATTTTTGAATGGCATATTTGTAATTAATTAATTAGGTCTCCATTTTCTCATTTGCTGGCAGAAAAATCACGTGGAGGGTTGCTGCTTCTTTTACCCTCTGGCTGCATCAAGACTACATGATTAGCAAGGTTCTTACGTAGAATGAATGAGCACGTTGCAGCTGGAGAAAGGCGAGCTGAAGGGAGAACAACACGAGCTGAACGAGAAGGAAGCTGCATGGGACGTAAAAAGTAAAGTAAAGAAGCTCCAGAACATGCAGAAACACGAGCTGAACAACGCTGGACTGGGCAGACGTTGGAGATGCAAAAGAAGTAACGCTGAGCAGAGCAAAATAACGTGAAAAACGCATGCAGAAGCTACGCTTTTAACACGTTAAAAATGAGCTGGAACGAGCTGAAACAGAAGGAGCAAAATAGAGGTTCAAACAAGCTGAATGAAGAGCTGCAGATCGAGGAAGAGAAGCTCGATGAGTGGTTCTACGTAGAGCAGATGCATGGGAGAACTAGTTGCAAGCAAAGAGAAGGAGCTGAACAAACCAAGCAAGCCACAAACAGAAGCTATGTGAATGAGCTGAAAAACAGAGCATGAAACAGCAAGCTAAGCATGTGAGAATTTATTGAAATAATAAGCTGAAATTAGCTACAGAATTGCGTGGATTAATGAGGCAACCAACTCGAACTGCTGGTTTGAAGAAGCTGGACGATGCTAACGCTGGAAGAAACAAGAAGCTTGAAGGCGCTGATGCTGGAAGCCCACATGAAGAGGCTTTCACGTGAAGAATAATGAATGAAAAGTAGTAGCATGGAATTATATTAGAAACGAGATTTCAGCATGCAAAGCTTACGTGGTGTTAGTCAAATAAAAGAGTCACGTGAACAGCAGCAAGTTTAAAGCGTCCAGAAGCATTCCAAGGAGGATTCATACATCATTCACGCCTCTCACAATCCAGCACAGCCACGCCTCTGAATTATCACCAGAGTTTGCTCCATACACGCCTCAAACTCTCAGCAAATTTTTGCCTATATATAGATGCATCAATTCATCAAGGAGTAGCGTGCTTTTGAACGAGGAAGAGAGCAAAAGCAGAACGTGAGATAAGGGGGAGATTGCTAGGAGAGCCAGCGAGAGATTCCTGGAGCATTCTTCCAATAATTCTTCTTCAATAAAAACCTCCATGGCAGCTTGAATTAACCATGGTGGCTAGCTGAAAATTGGAAGCTCCCAGATGAAGATTTGAGCTCTATCTTTTCCTACAAAATTGGATAATTATTCCTTACTATGTCTTTTAATTTCCAGCATTAAATCTTTGATTAATTTGACTAGGTTCAGTTAATTGATTTAGGAATTTAGTTGCTGAAATTTTATTAATTTGTTTTATGAATTGAATTTGATTTTGGAATTTTGATTTTGATCATCATATGCTTATAAAATTCCAGAATTAATGTGCAAATTTGCTTTCAAATTCCTCTTGATTTTGGGTTAATTGATACAATGGTTATTGGATTAATTAACTAGAAAATTGTGTGCAATTAAAGGTTTAAGGAATTAATCTAATTGGTCAATTAGTATCTTAAGTAAATTGTGCATGTGCTTGAATTTGGTTAAAGTGTGTTCTTGTTCTTAATTCAATTAATTAGTTATTCAAGGTTTCTTGTGGTTGCAAATTCCTTGCATAATTAATAAATTGAGTCTTGGATGGTTATTCAAGAATTTTTATAAGGAATACACTAAAGAGCAAGGAATTAATTCCAATTTTGGTAAACTAAATCAAGGGCAAGGATAATTGAATTCTAGGGAGTCCAATGAAAAGCTAGCTACCATATTCTCTTAATTGTTCATCTCATTTAGTTTTAAAGTCTTTTGATTTTTGTCAAATAAATTTAGTTCAATTTAATTCTAGTACTTCAACCCCAAATTAAGTTTCAGTAGCAATACTTAGAATAACCTTTCTATAAACAAATTAAGGCATAAACTCCAAGGGAGATGACCTAGGATTGCACCATTAACTATAAAAATTTATTTTGCTTCCTAGTTTTATTTGAGATTGAACGACACAATCGTCAAATTTGGCGCTGTTACCGGGGAGTTTAGTTTCTTATTTGTTTGGAAGGCTTTCTTAGTATTGCCTTATTTTTTGCTTTATTTTTGTCCTATTTTCCTTTGTTTCGAATTTGGAATTGGATCATTCGGTTACTTAATCTGATTTTGCTACTTGCTGGAATTTTTGTTTGAAATATCCAGAAAATTCTCAAACTTTGTTTTCCAAGGTTTTTCGGTGTTTTGAGCAAAAGTAATAGCTAAGCTATTAGGTACACCATCTTTTGGCCAAATCCCAACGTTTTAAATACTTTTTCTAATTTTTTAGTATTTTCTCGATTTTTCTAAGATTTTTCTAATTTTTCTAGATTTATTGTTTTAATTTTTATTTGTTGATTTCTTGTGTTCCTTCTTAGTTTTTGCTTGTCTAATTGGTTTATGACAAGGAGCTCTGGTAAAAAATTAATTGATTTGGATCCAGAGATCGAAAAAACCTTTAGAAGACAAGTGAGGAATAAGAAGAGCAAAGAAAGAGTAGGAATTAGTAGTACTGTTTCTTCTGCTTTTAATTGTGTGCAAGAAGTTGATTGTGCATTTCAATTTGCTGGTAATAATATGGCTGAACAAGATCATATGAATGCTAACATGAATATGCATGTTCAGGCTAATTTGAATGCGAATGCCAATATAAATGATAACATACATGCCAGAACTATTAGAGAATTGACAGCTCCTAACGTACATTATCAAAATCTCTGTATACAATATCCAGAATTAGATGCAAATTTTGAGCTTAAATCTGGTTTGATTCACTTCCTAAATTTTGTGGACTTGCAGGAGATAACCCTCACAAACATTTGAAGGAATTTCATGTTGTTTACTCTACAATGAAGCCACAGGGAGTCTCAGAGGAACAAATTAAACTCAGAGTGTTTCCTTTTTCCCTGGATGGTTTAGCTAAAGATTGGTTGTACTATTTACCTCCCGGTGCCATTACTTCTTGGGACCAACTGAAGAGGCTATTTTTGGAGAAATTCTTTCTTGCGTCTCGCACTGCATCAATAAGGAAGGAAATATGTGGAATCAGACAGAATAGTGGAGAAACTTTATATGAATATTGGGAAAGATTTAAGAGGTTGTTGGCCAGTTGTCCTCACGATTAAATCTCTGATCAGTTACTTATTCAATACTTCTATGAGGGGCTGTTGAACATAGACAGAAACATGATCGATGCTGCCTCTGGTGGAGCCTTAGGTGATCTGACACCTACAAGGGCCTGGGAGTTGATTGACAAGATGGCTTAGAATGCTCAGCAGTTTGGATCTAGACCAATGCAAATGGTAATAGGAGTTAGTGAATTGCATGCTCCAGAGTATGGTCAGAGACTTGAGAGCAAGATTGATGTAATGTCTTCTGTGCTCCAACGGCTTGCTTTAGATCGGCAACAGCCACAATTATCCTCTACACCCTCTCAGACTTGTGCACCACAGTTCTACTCTACTCAGACACATTCTTATCCACAGTGCTATGCACTGGGCAGACATCTACTTCTACTACTTTGGTGGGACCCCTATGTGGTATATGCTGTTTGGCCACACATGCTACTGATCAGTGCCCTATGTTAGAGGACAGAGTAGAGGCTTATGCTGGGATATATCCAGTTAGGCCAATGCAACAAGGGCAGCAAAAATATGACCCATATTCTAATACATACAATCCAGGATGGAGGGATCATCCCAACCTGAGATATGGGGGAGGGCAACAGCAAAATAGATATAATATTGCGGGACCCAGTGCATAATCTTCCCAACCTATTAGGCCACTAGTTCCTACACAGGAGGAACCAAAGAAAGGAGATAATATGGGGAATTTGATGAAGCATCTTATGGAGAGTAATGCACAACTTACACAACTTACACAAGTAGTGCAAAATTTAAAAAGGAGGGTTGATACTCAGTTAGGCCAATTTGCCACTTCTCTCAATGAAATAAAAAGCCAAGGGTCGGGCCAGTTACCTTCTCAAATAATTGTTAATCCAAGGAATAGTAGCAATGTTAGTGCTATCACTCTTAGGAGTGGGAGAAGGGTTCAGGGATCCTCAGATATCATTACCATGGATAAGCCGGCATCATCAAAAACACACGTCGCACCAGATGAGCCTAACAAAGAAGAGGAGCCAAAGAAGATCTTACCTTTTCCACATAGACCTACCTTGGGAAAGAAGCAAACTGAAGCAAAAATGGAAAAAGAAATTCTTGAGACGTTCAAGAAGGTTGAGGTTAACATACCATTGTTGGAGGCAATCAAGACTATTCCTAAATACGCCAAGTTTCTCAAGGAAATATGTACAAACAAGAGGCGTCTAAGAGGGAATGAAAAAGTTAATTTTGGCAAAAATGTTTCAGCACTCATATAGCCAGCAATGCCCACTAAGTGTCAAGATCCGGGAACTTTTACAATCCCATGCACTATTGGGAATTTTGAATTTTCTGATGCTTTGATTGATCTTAGTGCTGCTATAAATGTTATGCCTAAATCTGTTTATTCATCTTTGCAGATGGGAGAGCTAAAACCTACAGGAGTGGTTGTACAATTAGCAAATAGGAGCATTGCCTATCCTTAAGGAGTATTAGAGGATGTTCTGGTTAAGGTTAAAGATTTGATTTTTCCAGCTGATTTTTATGTCCTTAATATGGAGGATGATAGATATAGATCTAGCGGACATGCCCCACTCATTTTAGGAAGACCCTTCTTAAAAACTGCAAAGACAATTATAAATGTGCATGAGGGTACTCTTCAATTAGAGTTTGTTGGCAATGTGATACAATTTAATATATTTGATGCCATGAAACATCCCTGTGATGACAACTCTATTTGTAGTATCAGCCTGATTGATATGCTAATTGAAGATGCTAGTGCTGATTTTTAGGATAGTTTGTTGACTGACTCCTGTGATATCGCTGATCTTGATGATTCTCTGAGACATAATTGTGATGACTCTCATTCTTGTACACTATGTAGAGAAATCGATGAATTTTTGAGCTTACATGATGATATTTACTCTAAGGAATTTATCGCTTATCAGAATGATTCTATTTCATCTAGAACCTCTATCGATTTCACTAGTCCTGTTAATCTTTCTGGTACTAATAATTCTTTGCATGATGATATGGATAGCTTAGGGAATCGTGATGCTGATGTTCACTTAACTGTTGATTCTTTTGACTCTTTCCATACTACTAATATTCCCAAAGCTGGGAAAGTTGTTTCTTCTGTCTGTGAGTTGTCTGAACAGGTATTTAGCATGGAAGAGATTGAAATCAAACAACTCATACCGTCAGTTGATCAAGCTCCCACCTTAGAGCTCAAACCACTACCAGACAATCTCAAGTATGCCTATTTAGAGAAAGATGAGAAGCTTCCAGTGATAGTAGCTAATGACATCACTCCAGAGGAAGAAGAGAAGCTTCTAGCAGTTTTAAGGAATAGAAGACAAGCAATAGGGTGGACCTTGGCTGACATACCTGGCATTAGCCCTGATACATGCATGCACAGAATTCTATTGGAAGATGGGGCAAAGCCAATGCGACAACCTCAAAGGCGACTAAACCCACTTATTTTGGATGTGGTTAAAAAGGAAGTTTCTAAACTTTTATTCGCTGGTATTATATATCCTATTTCTGATAGTCAGTGGGTTAGTCCTGTGCAGGTGGTTCCAAAGAAATCAGGAGTCACAGTTGTCCGGAATGAGCATAATGAATTGGTGCCCACCCGTGTACAAAACAATTGGAGGGTTTGCATTGATTATAGAAGGCTTAATTTAGTCACTAGAAAAGATCATTACCCCATCCCTTTTATTGATCAGATGCTTAAGGTTTACTTGGAAAATCTCATTACTGTTTTCTGGATGGATTTTCAGGGTATTTCCAGATATGCATAGCCCCGGAGGATCAAGAGAAGAGGACATTCACATGCCCATTTGGAACATATGCCTATAGACTCATGCCTTTTGGTCTTTGCAATGCCCCTGGAACTTTCCAGCGGTGCATGGTTTTTATTTTTAGTGATTTCCTGGAACATTGTATAGAAATTTTTATGGATGACTTCACTGTTTATGGCAACTCTTTTGATGATTGCTTGTGTAGTCTAGATAGAGTCCTAACTAGATGCATAGAGAAGAACCTTGTACTTAATTTTGAAAAGTGTCATTTTATGGTTCGAAAAGGTATAGTATTAGGTCATATTATATTTGAGCAGGGCATAGAGGTTGATAAAGCTAAAATAGATGTTATTACTTCTCTACCATACCCGACATGTGTTCGGGAGGTTCGATCTTTTCTAGGTCATGCAGGTTTCTATAGAAGATTCATTCAGAATTTTAGTAAAATTGCTTTGCCGTTGTCTAAGCTGTTATAAAAGGATGTTGATTACCATTTTGATGATGCATGTAAAACAGCTTTTGATGATCTTAAGAAATGCTTGACCTCCCCACCCATTATTCAACCCCCCGATTGGAACCTCCCATTCGAACTTTTATGTGACGCATCTAATTTTGCTGTAGGTGCAGTATTGAGCCAGAGAGTTAATAAAAGGTCCCATGTGATTGCTTATGCATCCAAGACTCTGGATGGGGCCCAAGCAAATTATACAACCACAGAAAAGGAGCTGCTTGCTATTGTTTTTGCTTTGGATAAATTTAGATCTTATTTGCTTGATACTAAAGTCATTGTTTTTACTAATCATGCAGCTTTGAAGTACTTGCTGAAGAAGCCTGATGCAAAGCCAAGATTGATCAGATGGATGCTTCTACTTCAAGAATTTGATATTGACATTCGGGATAAAAGTGGAGCTGAAAATTTAGTGGCAGATCACTTGAGCAAAATTGAGGCTCCAAAGGTAAATTCTTTACCCATTGATGATGATTTCCCTGATGAGCATTTGTGTGCTGTGCATAGTTCCTACCCATGGTATGCAGATTTAGTGAATTATCTAGCTGCTTCTGAACTGCCTGTTGATTTGAATAAACATCAGTTAAATAAGTTTAGGAGTGAAGCTAGGTATTATATTTGGGACGATCCATATTTGTGGAGACTATGCAGTGACCAAGTGATCAGACGTTGTGTACCTGATGTAGAATTTGATTCTATTTTGAATTTTTGCCACACACTTGCATGTGGAGGTCATTTTAGTCCAAAATGTACAGCTAGGAAGGTTCTAGATAGTGGATTGTATTGGCCTACTTTGTTTCGTGATGCCTTTGCTTTTTGTAAAAGATGTGCCAGGTGTCAACAAACAGGTAGCATATCTAGGAGAAAAGAAATGCCACAGCATCCCATTTTATTTTGTGAAGTCTTTGATGTGTGGGGCATTGATTTTATGGGACCTTTTCTTACTTCTTTTGGATTTTCATACATCTTATTGGCTGTGGATTATGTTTCGAAGTGGGTGGAAGCAAAACCCACTAGGATTGATGATTCTTCTGTGGTTGTAGAGTTTGTTCGCTCTCACATTTTCTGCAGGTTGGTATCCCCAGAGCTATAATCAGTGACCAGGGCACTCATTTTTGCAACCGGAATATGTATAGCTTGCTTAGCAAGTATGGTGTTGTGCATAAAGTAGTTACTCCGTACCACCCTCAAACAAATGGCCAAGTAGAAATTTCTAACCGAGAGGTGAAGCAAATTTTAGAGAAAACAGTGCAGCCAAATAGGAAAGATTGGAGCAAGAGGCTCGATGATGCACTTTGGGCCTATAGGACTGCCTACAAGACTCCTATTGGCATGTCACCTTATCGGCTGATATTTGGAAAAGCATGTCACTTATAGGTAGAAGTGGAACACAAAGCTTACTGGGTTGTAAAGAAATGTCATTTGGATTTGAATGGATCAGGATCTCACAGGAAATTCCAACTCCAAGAGCTTGAAGAAATAAGATTGGAAGCCTATGATAATGCAAGAATCTACAAAGAAAAGACAAAGGCATTCCATGACAAGATGATTGCAAGGAAAGAGTTTGCTGTCAGCCAAAAAGTCCTACTTTATAAATCTCGCTTAAAGCTTATGCTAGGTAAACTTCGTTCTAAATGGGAAGGTCCTTATATAGTTTTTGATGTATTCCCTTTTGGTACAGTTGAGCTTTAGAATGAGCAAACGGGAGTTAAATTTAAAGTTAATGGACATCAGCTCAAGCACTTTCACGAAGGAGTTCCAAGCGATGACAAGGAGGAGCTCCAGCTTCATGATCCACCTTAACACCCGGTTGTATTCTTTCCCTTTCCCATTTTCTATTGTGTTGTCTCTATCTGTTTATTGGATTGTGTGCTAGCATTGAGGACAATGCAATGTTTAAGTGTGGGGGGGGGGATACAAATAAATTTTTTTGTTTTGTTTTGTTTCGTTTTTGTCAGTGGATTTTTTTTCTCTAGTTCTAGGCTTTTTAGTCTCTTGAAGTTTTGTATTATTATTTTTAGTTAAAAAAAAAGGCTATGCTTTTGTGGAAGTTGCGAGTATTAAGGGGATCATAGCTTTGATATATCTTGATTTGATAAGGAATTGATCTTGTGTTGAGAATGCAAGTTAAGTGGCAATTAGCTTGTTTTAATGAAATTCGATGATGGCCAATTTACCCTGTGAGATGTTTGGACCTATTATCTATTCATTTCTAGTGTGTATCCCCTATCTTGCTCTTACTCTAGAACTTGGCTTAAATCTTATTCAAGGCCACATTTATTCATTTGCCATGCATGAAAATGATTAAGGCATTCATTGCTGTTTTATTTTAGCTAGAGCCAAAAAGCTATCCTACATGTGTTAATTCCATTTGTTCTTTCCCCTTTTGAGCCATATATATATTTCCCTTCTTCCCTTTTAGCCATAAAAAAACCAAATAAATGAATATTTTGTCCTACCTTGATCTGGATGTTTTCAATTATTAAGTGTGGGGGAATTGATAAATACTAATTTCTATATGTTTTTACCCACATTTATTATTGATTTTAATTATCAATTTGAGCTTAATTGGATTTGTTATGCAATATTTGAATTTGTGGTTAATTTTGGAAAATAATACAATTTTGAATTAATTAAGAGAATTTTTGGATTTAAATTTCTAATATTCTATTTTCCAAAATTCTTTGATGATTAAATATTTTCAAACCTTAAAACATTTTGTGCAGAATTGTTGGGCAATTAAATTGTGAAATTAAGGTGGATTAAAGGAAAAGATTGGAGCATAATTCCCATTAATTTTTGAATGGCATATTTGTAATTAATTAATTAGGTCTCCATTTTCTTATTTGCTGGCAGAAAAATCACGTGGAGGGCTGCTGCTTCTTTTACCTTATGGCTGCATCAAGACTACATGATTAGCAAGGTTCTTACGTAGAATGAATGAGCACGTTGCAGCTGGAGAAAGGCGAGCTGAAGGAAGAACAACACGAGCTGAACGAGAAGGAAGCTGCATGGGACGTAAAAAGTAAAGTAAAGAAGCTCCAGAACATGCAAAAACACGAGCTGAACAACGCTGGACTGGGCAGATGCTGGAGATGCAGAAGAAGTAACGCTGAGCAGAGCAAAATAACGTGAAAAACGCATGCAGAAGCTACGCTTTTAACACGTTAAAAATGAGCTGGAACGAGCTGAAACAGAAGGAGCAAAATAGAGGTTCAAACAAGTTGAATGAAGAGCTGCAGATCGAGGAAGAGAAGCTCGATGAGTGGTTCTACGTAGAGCAGATGCATAGGAGAACTAGTTGCAAGCAAAGAGAAGGAGCTGAACAAACCAAGCAAGCCACAAACAGAAGCTATGTGAATGAGCTGAAAAACAGAGCATGAAACAGCAAGCTAAGCATGTGAGAATTTAATGAAATAATAAGCTGAAATTAGCTACAGAATTGCGTGGATTAATGAGGCAACCAACTCGAACTGCTGGTTTGAAGAAGCTGGACGATGCTAACGCTGGAAGAAACAAGAAGCTTGAAGGCACTGATGCTGGAAGCCCACATGAAGAGGCTTTCACGTGAAGAATAATGAATGAAAAGTAGCAGCATGGAATTATATTAGAAACGAGATTTCAGCATGCAAAGCTTACGTGGTGTTAGTCAAATAAAAGAGTCACATGAACAGCAGCAAGTTTAAAGCGTCCAGAAGCATTCCAAGGAGGATTCATACATCATTCACGCCTCTCACAATCCAGCACAGCCATGCCTCTGAATTATCACCAGAGTTTGCTCCATACACGCCTCAAACTCTCAGCAAATTTTTGCCTATATATAGATGCATCAATTCATCAAGGAGTAGCGTGCTTTTGAACGAGGAAGAGAGCAAAAGCAGAACGTGAGATAAGGGGGAGATTGCTAGGAGAGCCAGCGAGAGATTCCTGGAGCATTCTTCCAATAATTCTTCTTCAATAAAAACCTCCATGGCAGCTTGAATTAACCATGGTGGCTAGCTGAAAATTGGAAGCTCCCAGATGAAGATTTGAGCTCTATCTTTTCCTACAAAATTGGATAATTATTCCTTACTATGTCTTTTAATTTCTAGCATTAAATCTTTGATTAATTTGACCAGGTTCAGTTAATTGATTTAGGAATTTAGTTGCTGAAATTTTATTAATTTGTTTTATGAATTGAATTTGATTTTGGAATTTTGATTTTGATCATCATATGCTTATAAAATTCCAGAATTAATGTGCAAATTTGCTTTCAAATTCCTCTTGATTTTGGGTTAATTGATACAATGGTTATTGGATTAATTAACTAGAAAATTGTGTGCAATTAAAGGTTTGAGGAATTAATCTAATTGGTCAATTAGTATCTTAAGTAAATTGTGCATGTGCTTGAATTTGGTTAAAGTGTGTTCTTGTTCTTAATTCAATTAATTAGTTATTCAAGGTTTCTTGTGGTTGCAAATTCCTTGCATAATTAATAAATTGAGTCTTGGATGGTTATTCAAGAATTTTTATAAGGAATACACTAAAGAGCAAGGAATTAATTCCAATTTTGGTAAACTAAATCAAGGGCAAGGATAATTGAATTCTAGGGAGTCCAATGAAAAGCTAGCTACCATATTCTCTTAATTGTTCATCTCATTTAGTTTTAAAGTCTTTTGATTTTTGTCAAATAAATTTAGTTCAATTTAATTCTAGTACTTCAACCCCAAATTAAGTTTCAGTAGCAATACTTAGAATAACCTTTCTATAAACAAATTAAGGCATAAACTCCAAGGGAGATGACCTAGGATTGCACCATTAACTATAAAAATTTATTTTGCTTCCTAGTTTTATTTGAGATTGAACGACACAATCGTCAGCCATGGCACAGGTTCTTTGGCCACAGCGTAACTCAAGAAAAGTAAGGAGAGAGTGTTCCAGAGAGCAATCTTGCCAAAGCATGAGAGGGCCTTACCACGACGAGAATCGAGCATGTTCATTGGAGGTGTCCTAGTAGGTAGTCTTGCTGAGGCACAATGTAGGCTTGCCATGACGAGACTTAGGAGATTTTGAATAGTAAGGCGCAAAGGAAGAACCTCTCCGTAGTATAGGTAACTTGAGTCATAATGAGGATCAGGAAACTCTGCATTTTAGATTCTAAAATAAAATTAAGTCGTGACGTGGGGTGCTCAAGTTGTAGTGTAAGTATTTCCTGATACTTTTAGAAGTTATAGTAGCTAATTTAGTCATGGTAGAGTCCTTCTAAGTTATGACATAAGTCCCTAAACCCTCATTTTAACTTTTAAATTCTTGTTTTCTCTATGATAATGATAAATGATAACTTGTAAAACAATATATAGGAGTTTTATATTTCTAGATCCACTTGTGGATGAATTGAAAGTTTTAAATGAGAAATTAAATTTCCTATAAACTTAAATCTTCTCACTTATATGAATAGTGATCATTAATTATTAAAAGGTTTCAAATTTTTCCATATTTTCATCCATTAGTAAACTGGTATTGGCTTTAAACTTCAAGTATTGATTATTAATCATATGATTGTGCTTAATTAGTGTGATTAGTTGTTACATTTGGTATTAGAGCAATAGTTTAGGAAATTGTGTTTGATTTTGAACTTTGTGATTAGAAAACTTAGCAATTACGATGCATGCATGCTAGGAGTAGGAATATTATGGTCTAGTAATGTCATGTATATCTATATATACATGCCATAGATAAAGTTATGCTTGGATTTACCCTTGAGGTTGTGGCTTAATGGGAAGCCTCTTATTGTGCTTATGGCATTACAAGGTACTATAGCTGCATGTCGTGAAACTGTTGAAATGTTGAGGGAAGTGCAAGAGGCCATGACTGCAATGGCCAATCATATGAGAGAGCAAGCTGAGGCCTATAAGGTTACTGTGAGGGCAATGACCAACCAACTTCAAGAGCAAGCTGAGGCCTATGCAGCCACTGTTCAAGTGCTGCAACAATTATATGTGACGATGAACAAACAGGATCAGGAGGTGCCGATTGGAAATTGGGTTGGTGTAGGTTAAAACCTTGGTATAAAGCATCAAAGGGGAGAAGATGACATTTCAATTGTATTGGCCAAGTTTAAAAAGGTTGATATTCCATCTTTTTTGGGTAAGTTGAACAATGATAAGGCGAAGAGGTGGCTGATGCAACTTGAGAAAATTTTTGAAGTTATGATGTGCACCTCTAAACAGAAGGCTACATTGGTCTTTTACAAGCTAGAAAGCAAGGTGAAACACTGGTGGCATAGTGCATCTAGGCTACTAGTGTCAAAGGGGATGGCCTTGACTTGAGAAAGCTTTCAAATAGGCTTTAAGAGCAAATATTTTCTACCATTAGTGAGGGCTAATAAAGAGGTTAAATTTAATTTCCTTAAGGAAGGTGAAATGGGTGTGGACCAATATGTTGCAAAGTTTATTTAGCTATTCTATTTCTCCTCATATCTGAAACAGTTTGATGATGAGCCTTAAAAGGCCAATAAGTTTAAGAGGGGACTTAAGCCAGAACTAAAGGATAAAATTATGTCCCTTTAAATTCATAACTTTGATGAGTTGGTTGAAAAGTGTAGGGTATCAGAGAGGGTCTAATAAAGATTGAAACTAAGAAGAAGAAGGCATTTGACGATAAGCATGATTGAGGCATGGAGCCTTTTAGAGGCAGAAGTAAGAAGGAAACTAGTAGTGGTAGTGGCTCTTGGGGTAGAAGGCCACTCTCAAGAAATGTCCCTCAAAGGAAGAATATAAGACCCTCGAAGAGCTCAATAAGTACCCCCATTAGTGTGTAGTAAGTATGGGAAGAACCATGGGAGTAGACTATGCCCTGTGTGCTATAACTGTGGAAAACCAAGATAATATCCATAAACTTGCATTGTGTCATGAGAGTCAGCTTCATCTGTCAAACCACCTGCACAAGGACAATTGTTTGCACTTACATAACAAGAGGCTAGTAGATCCCTTAGTCTAATTCGAGGTAATTCGTGTAACACAGTCCTTAATTTTCCATATTTCATTATTATATTTATATTTATTTATTTATCCTTAAGACAATTTAACTTATTTCAATTTAGTTACCATTTCATTCATTTTTTTCTTTAAGATAAATTTTTTTACTGCATGTCAACTATCTTATAAAACATAACATATCGCAAAATGTGATGAAAGTAAAACTACTACCATTACATATAGTCAAGAGTCCAGACATAAGGGAGCAAGGTCATATAAGTATAGACCACATTATATCACTAAGGATTTATCCTATAACTACTCAAAAAGAAAATCCCCAAGTAACAAAAAGAACCAAAAAGGTTAGTCCCTTATTTGCATAAAAAGGTCATATAATTTTACAAGATATATAAACAGACAAATATACTCTTTTTGTAATATTTAACATGCATACAAAATAATGAAAACAAAGAGTAATAGAGAGTTTTGTACTAACATATAATAATATCAAGTAAACTTGAGGATTTTGCATATGTAAATAGATCATGATTTAAATACAAGATATCAACAGAATCAAAGTTCATCAATCACAAGACATCACAAGATTCCTATATGTACAGAATATAGAAAATATAATAAACAACATATATTCAGCTTGACCATTAGACCTTGGAGACTGCTAGGCTCAATACCTAGATCATGTTACATTGACATGACTTAGCAGGCTCTCCCCTACTTCCTTTATTGAGGTATCCCATAATGGGTACCCAAGGAAAGTCATATAAAAATATTACAATAATATATCATCCAAGCCATCATTTGATCAAGACATAATAGGTATATTTGGGAAAGAACTGCCATGTACAACTCTGTGTATAAATAATTAATCTCGATAACATAATCGCGCACTGGAGTTTGAAAAGTTACATTTAAACACTTAAAATTACCTTTTTACTTTTCTAAGTCTAAATTTGTCCTAGGGCCTATCCAATATCCAAAATAGTTCATAAATCAAGTTTCAGCGTCAAAGTATAGAATAAAGTCTAGTATAGCCATAAAAAAATCATTTAGGTATATAAGAGGCTCAATAAAGCCAATAAGTCTAAAATAGGTAAAAAATATCCAAATAGGCTTTACTGGTCCTAATAATTATTTTAAATATTTTAAGTATCTTTTTTAATTAAAATTGGATATCCAACACAATAAAAACTATCCAGTGGCTAACTCTGGCACACATAGGGCTCATTCCCTAAATAAGGCAACTTTGTCATAGTATATATATATATATATATTAGGCTACTTCTTGACTCCTCATTTTTCCAAAAAAATAATCAAAGTCCATTTAGGTGATAAATGATGATTTTGCCCCTCGACCCCTTAAAATCTTAAAAATTTCTATGGGTCCTATTCATCATATACTTTTCATATATGAAGCTACTTCATTCAAATTCATCTTATTTAAGCTTAATAAATTCATTTTAAAAAATACTAAATAATTAAAAAATCTTAATTTTTAAGGATGTTACAATTCGGGCGTGACTCATTCATTCATCTCATATGATTGTGTTAAATATCCAAGTCTTAAAATTAGCTTGTTGCCATTTGAGTTATCTGTGTCTACCCCTACTGGATATTCGATGATTACATTTAGTGCGTGTCTAAATTGTGTTGTACAATTGGATAGTCGTTGTACCACCCTTGATCTAATTTGTATCCCTTTGCATGACTTTGATGTGATCATTAGTATAGATTGGTTGTCAGCTTATAATGTGATATTGGGTTACAATTATAAAATTATCTCTTTACCTGTTATCATACTTGAATCTTGTCCTATGACTAAGTTTGCTTGTGTATTTGCTGCACAAGCCAAGAGGTATCTTAGGCGTGGTTGCCAAGGGTTTCTTGTGTTCTTGTCCTTGCATGTTGAGGTTAAAAATGGGTTAGAAGATACACTTGTGATTAGGTAGTTCTTAAAAGTTTTCTCTAAAGAGATTAGGAGATTACCCTCAAAAAGAGAACTAGATTTTTTCATTGATTTAGTTCCTGGTACGGGTCCAATTTCTAAGGCCCCATATAGAATGGTACCTACTGAGCTTGTTGAGTTGAAGAGTCAAATAGAAGAATTACTTAAAAAAGGATTCATTAAGTTGAGTGCGTTTCTATGAGGAGCACTGGTGTTGTTTACCAAGAAAAATGATGATAATCTTAGACTTTGCATTCATTATAGGCAACTGAACTAAGTAAATTTTAAGAATAAATATCTATTGCCTAGGATTGATAACTTGCTTGACCAGTTAGTGAGAGTATCAGTTTTCTCAAAGATCAATCTTAGGTTTGGGTACCATCAACTTAGATTGAAAGTGGAAGACATGTAACAACCCAGAAAAAGACATGAGAGAAGAAATGAGAAAAGGAAAGGGAAAAGAGAAGCTGGAAAATTTTCGAAGAGTTGAGAATTTTCTAAGTCTTCTCGCCATAGCGAGATATGGAATCACCATAGCGAGAATGCCTCTTCGTCGTAGCGAGTATGTTCCTAGCTGTAGCGAGTGCGGCATTCCATACAGAAACCAGTGAGTTGCTCGTCGTAGCGAAATTGTTCTTAGCTATAGCGAGTGTGGCATTCCATATAGAGACCAGGGAGTTGCTCGCTGTAGCGACGCCATAGCGAAGGCAGAGGTCTCGAACAGACACGATCTCGCCATAGCGACGCCATAGCGAAGGTCGAGAATAGACACGATCTCGCCGTAGCGACGCCATAGCGAAGGCAGAGGTCTGGAACAGATACGAGCTCGCCGTAGCGAGGGCACTAACTCGCTATAGCGAGAGCGGTCCAGAAAAGCGAGAAAAAGAGAATTTGACTTTTTAAAAGCTTCCAAATCTCTTCTTTCTTCTTCTAACCGACTCAAACTCGTCTTAGGAGAGAGCAAAAGGCAGAGGAGAGAGAGAGAAGCTGAAGAGAAGAGGAAAGCACAAGAAAGGTATGAATTTTCATGACTTCCTCTTAGTAAGTTGTCCTTCTCCCCTTTTCCCCTCTTTCCTACGGTTTAGATGATAGAAATGGTTAGGTTTTGAGTCTGGTTCAGAGGAGAGAGAGTGGGAAACCATTCTTGAGAGAGAGTAGAAGTAGATAGTCTTCTCTATCTTGCTTTTCCCCATTCTTAAGAGCTTGAGAGGTGAGAAAAGAGAGAGGATAGCTAATGGACCCTAGAGTGAGGAAGAAACCTAGAGTGAGAAGCTCAGTAGAGCTGATTAGAGTGATCCCTAGCTTAAGAATTGAGTATTGAAGTATTGATTCCATGCTTCTGTGTGGTTAGGCTCAAGAGGAACTCTCCCATCTAGAAGTTGTTGTGAAACCAACAAGGGAGGAGACCATTGACAGAGCAAGTAGAAAATAGCTAGCAAAGGTAGTTCTCTCCACTTTCTCTCATGCATAATTGTGTGTTTACATTGTCTTGCATGTGTGTATGAATGATATGAGCTATGAGAAGTGTGTTAGCATGATTATGTGATATGATTGAGATGATGTTTTAAATGCTTGATTGGTTTGCTTGAGGAAATGGGAAAAGCCAATAACCCTATAGCCAAGGTGAGGATGAGTCGAAGCCCTAAGTTGGTTGAGCCATGTCTCCCAAAAGTGAGGTTGACTCCCAAAGAGTAAGGGTGAGTTTAAGTACCTCTAAAGTATGGGAAGGCAAATCCAAAAGCCATAAGGGAAGGGGTGAGGCCGATCCAAGTACTCAGTGAACTCTTGAATGTTATCCATGGCCATTTCACATGTTTTAAATGTTTTCATCATGTTTTATATGCTAACATGCCATACATGCATAATGGGACTTGTTGCATGCAATATATGTATGTTTGAATAAGAGTTGAACTACTGAGATTCCCCGAATCTCACCCTCCCTCTCCACCATCCAACCATGCCAGGTGGCCCAAGTGAGATTAGAGATGGGAGCAACCACCACCAAGCATGAGGCTAGGGATAGAGATGAAGAAAAATGTAAAGTTTTGTAATACATTGTACATGAGATGTAAGATGTAAATGATGTATATGATGTACATTTATAGTTTTGTAAGACAATGTATATATGAATGATGAATGTATGAGAATGAGTCTTATGATGAATAAAAAGGTAGCTTTTGTTATGAAATGCTCAAAGTACTATAGATTATATGGGTGCATAAGTGGGCATGGGGTAGTGAGTTTCCCCAATCTAAGTTATTAGACACTTGAGGCATGATTGATAGCTCCTAAAGATGCTTTCTCATGTGCTCAAGGAGTCATAGAAGTAGAAAAACTAAGATTGGACCCTATGAGCCCCACTTTTGGCCAAGAAAGGGCTTTTTGCACATGATGTCATAGAATAGCCATATGACCTCTTCTTGCTATGAAATTTGACATGTAGCTAGATTATGTTTAGAGCTTTCTGGGAAGCTAGAGTTCATGTCATTTAGAGGTCTATAGCATTTTCTATGAGCATCCAAAGTTGACATCAGAAATTCGGATTTCAGAAAATCACTGTTCATTTGGTCAGTTTGAGAAACGTGTCATCCGAGGGGCAAACGTAGTCCAATGGCTACGAAATTTTATACACAGAAACTAGATGGTCACAGTGACTTGTAGGAACTGGAATCACCTCATTTAGAGGTCTAGAGAGGAAGTTATGCAATTTCGAAGTTCCTGCCCAGAATCAGACCCCCAACCAGACCCGAAGTACTGTTTCATCGGTTTCCGGGGAATTGGCTTGGTGGACTGATCTGGAGATATTTTTCTCCTCTAGCTAACATCCACATATTTCCATAGAGATAGAGTTGATGAGCATTGGATTTTTGTGGAATTAGTTAGACATTTTCAAAGTCCATATCAGTAAACTGTGACAGTAAAGAGGCCCCCTCTGACCAGTGAACTATTTCGATGTCAAACGCAGAATGAGTGAGAGATTGAGACTTCTAAGTATTTTTAGCATGAAGTAGACGTCTCACGCTTTCTAGAATGACCCAGATCATGCAGATACGATTTTTTCTGCATTTAGTTATGTATTTTCAAAGTTAGCCCAGAAATGAAGCAAAATCTGCCCATAGCGAAAATGCATGTCTCCAATCCCTTTTTGCTTTCCATAAGTTTGCAGCATATAGTAGGGATCGAAATAAGTCTCAAAAGAGTAATTGAGCAAGAGGAAGCAGAGAGAGAGCTCAACCGGTCCATGTTACTTCAAAATGGAGCTCTACCCACACATAGTGCCATAGAGAGAGTAAGCATAAGGTAGAGAAAGTGTCTCCCCTATGAGTTCCGCATTGCCATATGGGCTAGAGGGCACCTTGGGTATGAGCTAGAGGTTAAGGTGTCACATTTGGTGGTATCAGAGCAAAAGTTTTAGGCTCTCATGATAAGTTAGAACATCAGAGGCGCCTTTCCCTAGGAAGGCCGGGTAAGCAGAGCAAGCCCTCGAACTAGGAAGAGAGGACAAGACCTTTGATGGTAAGATGTAGCATAAGAGCAGTAAGGTTCAGGCTTTCATTGTGGATTGTAGCATATGTTGTGAGTTGCCAAGATGTTTATGAGCTTGCTATGGATGATTGAGTGCATGAAAGTGGCATGTGTCCCTATTATGTATGCTAAACCATGTTATATGTTTCAGAAAGATGGTTGACACGCGCCAAGGCAGAGGCAGAGGCAGAGGTAGAGGTAGAGGAAGAGGTAGGCCTTCCAGAGTGGCTCAGGCAGATGAGGCCGGGCCTAGTGATCCAGTAGCTGGAGCCTTACAGAGTATAGTGGCTCGCCTGGATCAGTAGCAAGCTGTTATCATGCAGCTACAAGAACGACTTGCTGAGAGAAATAGCCAAGGTCCTACACCTCCCCCTCCTCAGCCAGTTCCACATCCTGATCATCTTGAGCATTCAGGGGTGACACCTACAGATGCACAGCCACACATGCAGGCTGTAGCTCCAGTTCCACCAGCTCAGATGCCTCCTGCTGAGCAGCAACAGCCCTCGACCAGAAAAGTAGTTACTCAGTTCAGAAAGTTCGGGCCTCCCACCTTTGATGGTGAGATGAGTGCAGATAGAGCCGAGGCCTGGATTATCGAACTAGAGCAGATCTTCGAGGTTATGGAGTGCACATCTGAGCAGAAAGCCAAGATGGCGGCTTTCTAGTTAAGAAAAGAAGCAATATATTGGTGGAAGGGCACTGAACCGATACTGAGAGCGAGGAACGTCCCGATCACGTGGGAGGCATTCCTCGAGGCATTCCACGAGAAGTATTTCCCCGACTCCATCAGAGATGAGAAGGAGTCAGAGTTCATTCTGCTGAGACAGATACTGAGACAGATACCGGGGATGTCAGTGGACCAATATGTAGCAAAGTTCATCGAGCTCTCTAGATATTCCTCATACCTACAGAGACATGATGATGAGAAATGGAGGGCAGATAGGCTAGAGAAGGGTTTGCTCCCTGAGATCAGAGACAGGGTAGTGCCCTAGAGAATCAGGCACTTCCATACCCTAGTCGAAGTATGCAGAGTAACAGAAACGAATCTCAGGATGATGCAACCTACCTCCAGCGCCAGACCATTACTTCCCCTCCCTGAGCCTAAAAGATCTAGAGATGGTTCCCAGCCGGCAGTGACAAGCCGTAGAGGTGGGAAAAGTCAGTGGAACCAAAGAGGGAAGAAGAAGAAGACTCAGGCTAGTAGAGGCAGCGCTCCACCTCTCACATGTCCCCAGTGTGGCAGGAATCACGGAACCAGGCTGTGTTATGCGGGGCAGAATGAATGCTATCGATGTGGCAGGCCGGGGCACATAGCTAGAGACTGTATGCAAGTTCCTCCACAAGCCCCTTTACCGATCACATAGCAGAGAGAGATGGTTCCTCCTCCCAGACTACAGACCCAGGGTAGAGTCTTTGCCCTATCACAGCAAGAGGCTAGCCAATCCCCGAGTCTGATTCAAGGTACTATTAAGATAAATAATTTTTCAGTAACTGCCTTATTTGATTCGGGCGCTAGCCACTCTTTCATATCATATGACTGTGTTAAGAGGTCGGGTCTGAGTATGCATACATTGCCATATGAGTTGCATGTATCTACCCCCACTGGAAACCGAGCCATCACCTCACATGCTTGTTTGAATTGTGTGATCCAGTTTAATCATTGCCTGACCACCCTTGATTTGATATGCTTACCCCTCATTGACATCGATGTAATAGTAGGCATGAACTGGATGTCAGGAAATAATGCCACACTAGATTATAGCCACAGGTGTATTACCTTACCTGAATGTGGGACTGTGCCTAGTACTAGGGCTGAGCTGTCTGTTATGACTACTTCCCAAGCAGAGAGATCTCTAGGGCATGGTTGCCAGGGGTATTTGGTCTTTTTTTCAGTTCAGGCTGAGGTAAAAGAGGGTATAGATGAGATCCCAGTAGTAAGGAAATTCCCAGAAGTATTCCCTAAAGAGATGAGTGGACTGCCCCCAGAGAGAGAGGTCGAGTTTCCAATAGAGATCGTACCTGGGGCAAGTCCAGTGTCTAAGGCCCCTTATAGAATGGCCCCCACAGAACTAGCAGAGCTCAAGAAACAGATAGAAGAGCTCTTAGAGAAGGGTTTCATCAGACCCAGTGTCTCACCATGGGGAGCCCCAGTTCTATTTGTAAAGAAGAAAGACGGGAGCCTTAGATTATGTATAGACTATAGGGAACTCAATAAGATTACCATTAAGAATAAGTACCCTCTCCCTCGCATAGATGACCTCCTAGATCAGTTAGCAGGAGCGTCAGTGTTCTCTAAGATAGACCTTAGGTCGGGATATCACCAGCTCAGAGTAAAGGTGAATGATATTCCCAAGATAGCCTTTAGAACCAGATATGGGCATTATGAGTTCCTAGTTATGCCCTTCGGGTTAACGAATGCACCTGCAATTTTTATGGATTATATGAACAGAGTCTTCAGGCCATATCTAGACAGATTTGTAGTAGTCTTCATAGATGACATCCTTATCTACTCAAAAAGTGGAGAGGAACATGAGCAGCAGTTGAGATTAGTCTTGGAAACCTTAAGAGAAAGACAGTTGTACGCTAAACTTAGTAAATGCGATTTCTGGCTCACTGAGGTTCAGTTTCTGGGTCATGTGATCTCCCAGGCAGGGGTCGCAGTAGATCCCCATAAAGTAGAGGCAGTATTGCAGTGGAAGAGACCTAGGACAGTGACAGAAATCAGGAGCTTTCTAGGTTTAGCAGGGTACTATAGAAGGTTCATTCAGGGCTTTTCTCAGATAGCAATGCCATTGACCCGGCTTACTCGAAAGAATGTGTCGTTTGTGTGGAATGAGAAATGTGAGAGTAGTTTTCAAGAGTTGAAGCACAAGTTGACCACGGCACCAGTTTTAGTACTCCCTGACCCGAGAGAGAGTTTCACAGTGTATAGTGATGCCTCTAAGAAAGGGTTAGGATGCGTACTCATGCAGAAAGGCCAAGTGGTAGCTTATGCTTCCAGACAGTTAAAGCCTCATGAGGAAAACTACCCCACACACGACCTAGAGTTAGCCACAGTGGTATTCGCTCTAAAGATATGGAGACACTACTTATATAGGGCAGCAATAGAGGTGTATAGCGACCACAAGAGTCTTAAGTACCTGTTTGAGCAGAAAGAGTTAAATATGAGGCAAAGGAGATGGTTAGAATTCTTAAAAGATTATGAGTTGACATTGAAATACCATCCAGGTAAGGCTAATGTGGTAGCTGATGCCCTGAGCAGAAAATCCATACACGTGGCCTGTATGATGATCCGAGAGCAGGAATTGATTGAGAGGTTCAGAGACATGAGTCTCTCCTGCAGGGTGTATTCGGGAAAGTTAGTAATGAGTGAAACCCGAATAGAAAGTGACCTGAGAGATCAGATAAGAGAGGCTCAGCAAGTAGATGATCATGTAAGGAAAGTGAGAATCCAGATGACTCAAGAAAATGTTCAAGAGTTCAATCTGTCCGAGGATGACATAGTGAGGTATAGGGATAGGCTGTATGTGCCTAGGAATACTGAGATCAAGGAGAAAATCCTAGATGAAGCACATAAGAGTAAGTACACTATTCATCCGGGTGGCAATAAGATGTACCAGGATCTGAAAAGATTGTTCTGGTGGCCCGGAATGAAAGCAGACATAGCAGACTATGTCTCCCGATGTTTAGTATGCCAGAGAATAAAAATAGAGCATCAGAAGCCAGCAGGGTTACTTCAGCCTCTAGATATCCCGGAGTGGAAATGGGATAGCATAGCTATGGATTTTGTCATGGGTTTGCCCAGGACATTATCGAGCTATGATGCAATATGGGTGATAGTGGATAGGTTAACAAAGTCAGCGCACTTTTTACCTATGAAAGCCACTTATACCCTAGATAAGTTAGCCCATCTGTACATCAGGGAGATAGTTAGACTGCATGGTTTGCCCAAGAGCATAGTATCAGATAGAGATCCCAGATTCACATCGAATTTCTGGAGATCATTGCAAGATGCTCTAGGCACTAGACTCAGATTTAGCACAGCCTACCACCCTCAGACAGATGGACAAACAGAAAGAACCATCCAAACCCTAGAGGACATGTTGAGGGCATGTGTACTTGAATTGAAAGGGAACTGGGACACATACTTGCCTTTAGCGGAGTTTGCCTATAATAATAGTTATCATGCTAGCATACAGATGGCACCGTATGAGGCATTGTATGGGAGGAAGTGTAGATCTCCAATGTGTTGGGTTGAGCTAGGAGAGCGGAGCCTTATAGGCCCAGAATTGGTGGATCAGACCTCTAGACAGATAGAAACCATCAGAAGGAAACTTTTGACGGCCCAGAGTAGACAGAAAAGCTATGCAGATAAGCGTAGGCGGCCGTTAGAGTTTGAGGTTGGAGACCATGTTTTCATTAAGGTATCTCCATTCACAGGGATAGGTCGATCCATTAAAAGCAAAAAGCTCAGTCCCAAGTACATAGGTCCTTTCCAGATTCTAGATAAAGTAGGACCTGTGGCATACAGACTAGCTCTTCCTCCAAATATAAGCCAAGTTCATAATGTTTTCCATTTTCCCAATTGAAAAAGTACCAGCCCGACCCCTCACATGTCATAGAATATGAGAATGTGCAGTTACAGGAAAATTTGTCTTGTATAATATCACCAGAACGGATCGTGGATGCTAGACTCAAGCAGTTACGGCATAAGACGATACCGTTGGTGAAAGTGGTTTGGAAGGGTTTGTCACCCGAAGAAGCCACATGGGAATTGGAGGAGGATATGAGGAAGAAGCATCCGGAACTCTTCCCATGAGGTATGTTGTTTAAATTTCGGGGACGAAATTTTTATAAGGAGGGTAGAATGTAACAACCCAGAAAAAGACATGAGAGAAGAAATGAGAAAAGGAAAGGGAAAAGAGAAGCTGAAAAATTTTCGAAGAACTGAGAATTTTCTAAGTCTTCTCGCCATAGCGAGATATGGAATTGCCATAGCGAGAATGCCTCTTCGCCGTAGCAAGTATGTTCCTAGCTGTAGCGAGTGCGGCATTCCATACAGAAACCAGTGAGTTGCTCATCGTAGCGAAATTGTTCTTAGCTATAGCGAGTGTGGCATTCCATATAGAGACCAGGGAGTTGCTCGCTGTAGCGACGCCATAGCGAAGGCAGACGTCTGGAACAGACACGATCTCGCCATAGCGACGCCATAGCGAAGGTCGAGAATAGACACGATCTCGCCGTAGCGACGCCATAGCGAAGGCAGAGGTCTGGAACAGACACGAGCTCGCCGTAGCGAGGGCACTAACTCGCTATAGCGAGAGCGGTCCAGAAAAGCGAGAAAAAGAGAATTTGACTTTTTAAAAGCTTCCAAATCTCTTCTTTCTTCTTCTAACCGACTCAAACTCGTCTTAGGAGAGAGCAAAAGGCAGAGGAGAGAGAGAGAAGCTGAAGAGAAGAGGAAAGCACAAGAAAGGTATGAATTTTCATGACTTCCTCTTAGTAAGTTGTCCTTCTCCCCTTTTCCCCTCTTTCCTACGGTTTAGATGATAGAAATGGTTAGGTTTTGAGTCTGGTTCAGAGGAGAGAGAGTGGGAAACCATTCTTGAGAGAGAGTAGAAGTAGATAGTCTTCTCTATCTTGCTTTTCCCCATTCTTAAGAGCTTGAGAGGTGAGAAAAGAGAGAGGATAGCTAATGGACCCTAGAGTGAGGAAGAAACCTAGAGTGAGAAGCTCAGTAGAGCTGATTAGAGTGATCCCTAGCTTAAGAATTGAGTATTGAAGTATTGATTCCATGCTTCTGTGTGGTTAGGCTCAAGAGGAACTCTCCCATCTAGAAGTTGTTGTGAAACCAACAAGGGAGGAGACCATTGACAGAGCAAGTAGAAAATAGCTAGCAAAGGTAGTTCTCTCCACTTTCTCTCATGCATAATTGTGTGTTTACATTGTCTTGCATGTGTGTATGAATGATATGAGCTATGAGAAGTGTGTTAGCATGATTATGTGATATGATTGAGATGATGTTTTAAATGCTTGATTGGTTTGCTTGAGGAAATGGGAAAAGCCAATAACCCTATAGCCAAGGTGAGGATGAGTCGAAGCCCTAAGTTGGTTGAGCCATGTCTCCCAAAAGTGAGGTTGACTCCCAAAGAGTAAGGGTGAGTTTAAGTACCTCTAAAGTATGGGAAGGCAAATCCAAAAGCCATAAGGGAAGGGGTGAGGCCGATCCAAGTACTCAGTGAACTCTTGAATGTTATCCATGGCCATTTCACATGTTTTAAATGTTTTCATCATGTTTTATATGCTAACATGCCATACATGCATAATGGGACTTGTTGCATGCAATATATGTATGTTTGAATAAGAGTTGAACTACTGAGATTCCCCGAATCTCACCCTCCCTCTCCACCATCCAACCATGCCAGGTGGCCCAAGTGAGATTAGAGATGGGAGCAACCACCACCAAGCATGAGGCTAGGGATAGAGATGAAGAAAAATGTAAAGTTTTGTAATACATTGTACATGAGATGTAAGATGTAAATGATGTATATGATGTACATTTATAGTTTTGTAAGACAATGTATATATGAATGATGAATGTATGAGAATGAGTCTTATGATGAATAAAAAGGTAGCTTTTGTTATGAAATGCTCAAAGTACTATAGATTATATGGGTGCATAAGTGGGCATGGGGTAGTGAGTTTCCCCAATCTAAGTTATTAGACACTTGAGGCATGATTGATAGCTCCTAAAGATGCTTTCTCATGTGCTCAAGGAGTCATAGAAGTAGAAAAACTAAGATTGGACCCTATGAGCCCCACTTTTGGCCAAGAAAGGGCTTTTTGCACATGATGTCATAGAATAGCCATATGACCTCTTCTTGCTATGAAATTTGACATGTAGCTAGATTATGTTTAGAGCTTTCTGGGAAGCTAGAGTTCATGTCATTTAGAGGTCTATAGCATTTTCTATGAGCATCCAAAGTTGACATCAGAAATTCGGATTTCAGAAAATCACTGTTCATTTGGTCAGTTTGAGAAACGTGTCATCCGAGGGGCAAACGTAGTCCAATGGCTACGAAATTTTATACACAGAAACTAGATGGTCACAGTGACTTGTAGGAACTGGAATCACCTCATTTAGAGGTCTAGAGAGGAAGTTATGCAATTTCGAAGTTCCTGCCCAGAATCAGACCCCCAACCAGACCCGAAGTACTGTTTCATCGGTTTCCGGGGAATTGGCTTGGTGGACTGATCTGGAGATATTTTTCTCCTCTAGCTAACATCCACATATTTCCATAGAGATAGAGTTGATGAGCATTGGATTTTTGTGGAATTAGTTAGACATTTTCAAAGTCCATATCAGTAAACTGTGACAGTAAAGAGGCCCCCTCTGACCAGTGAACTATTTCGATGTCAAACGCAGAATGAGTGAGAGATTGAGACTTCTAAGTATTTTTAGCATGAAGTAGACGTCTCACGCTTTCTAGAATGACCCAGATCATGCAGATACGATTTTTTCTGCATTTAGTTATGTATTTTCAAAGTTAGCCCAGAAATGAAGCAAAATCTGCCCATAGCGAAAATGCATGTCTCCAATCCCTTTTTGCTTTCCATAAGTTTGCAGCATATAGTAGGGATCGAAATAAGTCTCAAAAGAGTAATTGAGCAAGAGGAAGCAGAGAGAGAGCTCAACCGGTCCATGTTACTTCAAAATGGAGCTCTACCCACACATAGTGCCATAGAGAGAGTAAGCATAAGGTAGAGAAAGTGTCTCCCCTATGAGTTCCGCATTGCCATATGGGCTAGAGGGCACCTTGGGTATGAGCTAGAGATTAAGGTGTCACAAGACACACCTAAAATCATTCCTAGTCATGTCATTTGGGTTAACCAATGCCCCTGCTATTTTTATAGCTTATATGAATAGGATTTTTAGGCCATATCTTGACCAATTTGTAGTAGTGTTCATTAATGACATTTTTGTCAGTTCAAAGAGTAGTAAGGAACATGAGGGGCATCTTAAGATAGTTCTCCAAACCTTGAGAAAGCACTAATTGTATGCCAAGCTTAGCAAGTGTAAATTTTGGTTGCGAGAACTAAAGTTCTTAAATCATGTGATATCGAAATAAGGGGTAGCAGTAGATCCTAGTAAGGTGGAAGTGATACTGAATTGGAAGAAGCCTAAGATAATGACCAAAATTCATAGTTTCTTAGGTCTAGTCGGCTACTATAAGAGGTTTATTAAGAGATTTTCTTAGCTGGCGATGCCATTGACCAAGTTGACTAGGAAGGATCTACCTTTTGTATAGGATACCAAGTGTGAGAATGCTTTTTAGGAACTTAAGAATAGATTAACGTTGTGCCAATACTAGTGACACCTGACCCTAAAAAGACCTTTATAGTTTATAGTAATGCATCTAAGAAAGGTTTAGGTTATGTTTTGAGAAGAATTACTAACCTTTTATATAGTAATGCCTTTTAGAGACTTAGAACTTAAGGATAGCTCTTGGGCCTTCTAGGCAACTGAGATCTCATAAAAAGAATTATTCCACCCATGATCTAAAGTTAGCCTTCATGGTTTTTGCCCTTAAGGTTTAGAGGAATTATCTTTATGGTGCCCAATTCAAGGTGTATAGTGAGCATAAGAGTTTGAAGTATTTGTTTGACCAAAAAGAGTTGAATATGAGACAAAAGAGGTGAATGGAGTTCCTTAAGGATTATGACTTCTCCTTAAAGTATCATTTAGGAAAGGCAAATGTGGTTGTGGATACCTTGAGTAGGAAATCTATTTATATGATAATGATGATGCTTAAGGAATAAAGGTTGATTGAGGAATTGAGGGATTTAAATTTATACATGACTGTGCACCCTAGTATCGTTCTTTTGGGTGAGTTGTGTGCACCCTAGTAGCCTTCTTTTGGGTGAGTTGAGGATAGAGAGTGATTTTAGAAAGAGAATTAAGGAGGCCCAAGAGCTAGATGCGCATTTGGGTTTGGCTAGAGAGCAATTTGGGAGTAAAGAGGTCAATGACTTTGATAACTATTGTTGAATAGTTACAAATAACTTGGTTGTAAAATAAATTTGTGAATAGTGTTACAACCAAGATCATCTCTCATGGAAATGTATTCCAATTACTAAAGAGAGTTTTCCAAATGTCAAATGCAACTTAAAACCAATAATTCCATAAATCAATTGGAGGCTTAATGACTAAAATTAAAACAATTCAAAAAGTAAAATAAAACTAATAACTAGAATCAAAAGAAGCGACAACAATCAAGCAAATAAGTGTAGCTAGCCTTGAGTTAATTCTTTGAAGTTTGATTCTCATCATCCAAATTATATTTCACTAAGGTCTGGACCTAATCCTCTTTTAGTGTATTCCTAATTAATTTCCTTAGGTGACCACTTAAGATGCAAGAAATTAGCAAATTTATGAGTTTTGAAACCTCAAGATTACACTAACTTACTAATCCTTGGATTAAGCTCCTTGAACACACCAAAATAGAGATTAATTGACTTTTATAGGTTTTGCACTTTCATCGTAAATGCCTAATTAACTAATTAAATATCAAAATTACTTAAATCATTAATTAAGTACAAAGTTCCAACAAAATTACCCAATAATCATTACAATAACCAAGCTAAAAATTTAGAGGACAAAGAGAACAAAATGTGTAGCCACTAAATAGAACAATTAATCCACAATTCATTCTCTAAAATGTCAATCCAATAACTCAACAATTTCAAGAATCCAATCCAAAATTTTAGCTACAATTCTCAAGTATTTGCAAGCTAAACCTAGACTTATAAAACTAGAAAATTGCATCATTAAAAGAAGAAAAAAAGGAGAAGAGAATTAGCCAAATCTTGGAATATTGGTCTTGGATTCAAATATGCACTTCAAGGTCTTCATCCCAAGCAAGCTACATGGAAGAATCAAGCTTCCATTGGAGACAATTGATGGAGAAAATGGTGGTGAAGATACACGGCCATGGAAAGCTTGATAGAAGGAAGATGGGAATGACGCTTCTGTGTGTAGGTTCTGGGTGTGTGAATGAATCCTCCCCTATTCAATTTCTGCCTCAAAGAGATTAGTCTCCTCCATCCAAAATTCGAGGCTTCCCCTTATCAATCTTCCTTTCTGGACTAAAAATCGCATGCCTTTGTTATTCTTGTGCCAATCTTCCTTTCCACGTGAATCATGTTTTTTACTTCCTTCAAACCCAAGCCTTTCTCATTATGTGTGAATATGTGTTGGCCCCTCCATTCATCTATGCATGTGACATGTTACTAGATGTGGGTGTCATATGGCTACGTGTGTGAACTCGAAAGAGATGAATATGGTGTGTGTTCACGTGAATGTTTTGTGTATCAGCATGAGCTGTCTACATGGAAGTCCTGTGAGTGTGAATGACTCATACGCATCAGAACCTCATGGTAGTGTGATGCTTCCATGGCTAATCCTTGTATAAATGTATATGTATGAGTGAGTGGATGTGTCATGTGATAGAGCTCTCCCAGCCCATGTACATGTTAGTGTCATAAAGGGAATGGAGTGAGTGTTAAAGTGTCTTGGTACATGAATCAAAACTATAAAATGAGTGTTTACACGAAAGCTTCCATCATCTATGTGTCAATCAGGTGCTGTCTAAGTGTAACGTGCAAGTGTGTGGTTAGTGGCCAGTGTGAGTGTGTGCATTTTAGATAACCCAAGTGAAAAAATCATGATTTAGACATGTCTTATTAGTGAGGCTCCCTTTATATTTAACTATATCAGAACCATGTGTCCCCCTTAAGCTTTCACATGTCCTAGTGCATGAAGATGGAATGTAATGGATGTATGTATGTGTTAGTGGAATACCGTGCCTCCTCATATGTGTGAGATCTGTGGGTGAAGAGTGTGTATGATCCATGCATGCATGTCAGTGTGAGGGAGTGGGCCGTGGAGTGTGTATCACATGATGGAGCTGCTCCTTCAATTCGTGGAAGTCCAATCTCTCCTGAATATCTCCATGTTGTGCAAGTCATAGTAAGAGAGCTCTTCATATGTGATTCATCCCATGTGAACTATCCATGCCTCATCCTCTATTTTTTTTATTTCCATTTCTTAAAAATGAATTAAGAAAAATCTGCATAGAGAATAAAACAAAATATTAAGTAGGAAAAAATTCACCAAAAAAATTTAAAAGAATTTATACATTAAAACTAAAAATTTTGCAAA
Organism: Erythrophleum ivorense; assembly: GCA_026724425.1. Taxonomy (NCBI): domain Eukaryota; kingdom Viridiplantae; phylum Streptophyta; class Magnoliopsida; order Fabales; family Fabaceae; genus Erythrophleum; species Erythrophleum ivorense. Next base: position 14,283,887 of record JAIUCV010000008.1, on the reverse strand, counting down.
TTAATTCCTAGAGTGTAATAATGGCCAATAAAATCAAATTTCATCTAACTAAATCCTTTAAGCCATAATTCATAATTAAAAATTCCAAATTAAGAGAAATAAAATATATAAAAATGGCATTTATCAGACTTTGACCTATTAAAGGATAGTTTGGTAAATTATCAAGATAGAGTTTGCATACTTAAGGATGAGGAAATAAGAAACATAGTGCTATTTGAAGCCTATAAGAGTAGGTGTGCCATCCATCTGAGCACCATTAAGATGTATAGAGACCTTAAGAAGAGTTTTTGGTGTCCTGGAATGAAGTTGGAAATAGCAGATTTTGTTGCTAGATGTTTAGTTTGTTAGAGGATTAAGATTGAACATAAAAAACTTGCAGGATTGTTGCACCCTTTAGAGATTCTAGAATGGGAATAGGATAGTATATCCATGAATTTTGTGATGGATTTGCTTAGGATATCTTCGAGTTACAATACTATTTGGTTGATTGTGGATAGACTAACGAAGTCTTCCCACTTTCTACCTATTAGAGCCACTTATACTTTAGATAGACTAGCACAACTTTATATCTATGAGATTATAAGATTACATGGTGCCCTTAATAGCATTGTGTCGGATAGAGATCTCAAGTTTACATTGAAATTTTAGCTGTCTCTACAAGAAGCCTTAGGTGCCAGTCTTAACTTTAGCATTGCCTATCACTTGCAATTGGATGGACAGACTAAGAGGACTATTTAGACTCTTGAGGATATGTTTAGAGCTAGTGTATTAGAGTTAAAAGGGAGCTAAGATGTGTACTTTCCTTTAACCAACTTTGTCTATAATCATAGTCACCATTCCAATATCTAGATGGCACCATTTAAGGCACTTTATGGGAGAAAGTGTATATCACCCTTATATTAGATAGAACTAAGTGAGAAAAGCCTTCTAAGTTTGAATATAGTAGACCAAACCACTTGTTAAATTGAACTCATCAAGAAGAAATTGCTAGCTGCTCATAGTAGGCGAAAAAGTTATGTAGATAAGAAAAGGAGACCTTTAAAATTTGAGGCGAGAGACCGTATGTTCCTTAAGGTTACTCTAGTGATAGGTATAAGATATTCTATTAAGTCAAGAAAGCTTAGTCCTTATTATCTTGATCCCTTTCAAATCCTTGAGCAGATAAGACTCGTAGCCTATAGATTGGGTTTATCTCCAAATTTGGCCCAATTACATGATATGTTCCATGTATCCTAATTGAAGAAGTATCACCCAAACCCTTCACATGTCATTAAGTATGAGAATGTGCATCTGTAAGATAACTTGTCTTATGTGGTTGGGAGGGCTGTGAAAGAAGCCTTGCAATGCATGATCCAAGAGTTACATGAGAAAGAGCCCATTTACATGGTTGAATTGGCGAGCTACAAGGGTCTAAGAAGCATAGTCACACTATTGGAGGCTCGACTTGACATTTCCTAAAGTCCACAGGGAGTCCTAATAGAAGAACTCACTTAAAAAGACCATGTGCTAATCATGTGCATCACTTAAAAAGAGAATGGTGTACAATATCTCATAATAATCAGATTGGTTTTATTTCTTTTTTTGTTTCATACAACAAGGCCACATGAATTCAGGCCAACAACTTGGTGTTTAAGTTTTTTTTTGTTTCCTATTTCTTATTAGGCACGTTATTTAGAAAAAATATTATTTAGAAAGATTTCTTATCTCATTAATTAGGAAGGATTCTTTTAAGGTGTTTACCTATAAATAATGCATTAAAAAAAAAGGATGAATGAAAATTTTCTTTTAGGGAGCTAGTGTGCTTGTTATCCTTGTATTCTTGAAAGAACACAAACTAGACTTATCAAAAAAAGTGTTCAACCTTTGTGGCATTTTGTGGTTAGAGTTTTAAAGGACATATTTTCTTAGGGTTCTACCTCGATCATCTTCTTGTTTTCTAGTTAGTCCTTGGGCGTGACCTATGTTGGTGGGGGTTCTTAGAGCAAATCATCTAGTGGGTCTTACATCACATGAACTATTATTAAACCACTTGGTTTAATGGCAATTATATAACTGTCGTTACATCCATAGATCTAATGACAATTATGTGAACCATCATTAAATCTAGTGGTTTAACAATAGTACATGAATTGCCATGCCATTGAATCTAGTGGTTTAATAGCACTTGTGGCAATAGTTATTAGGAACCGCCATGAAAATAGTCACGACGGTTGGTTTGGCAACTATTTTAGCAACTACGGTAAAAAATGATCTATTATTGCTAAAATACATTTTTTTTTGGTAGTGCCCATTAAGTTTAAACACATATTGTTAGTGATATATGGAAGGTGATATTTATTATTTAGAGGATTCACCTCTATGATTCTTGTAGTATATTTTTAATTTTGCTCATGGACATGCCATACAAAAAAAATTGTATGTAGATCAAATGAAAAAATGTTGGGATATTTAAAAAAGACTAGAATAAAAAAAATTAAAATTCTTATAAGGAATATGATGTTTTGAAAATATAGTGATCCTCATATGTCTTCCATTATTTACTATTTTGCCATTATAGGCCGTTATTGATGGGTGAATTGGTGAAGCCAATTAATACAGGTAAAAACAAATAGCTCCTTTGATGAGAAGAGTCTCTGAGTTCTAGCTGGTCATTCAAAGTGAAAGAGTTTCTAGCAGGATTGATTTCCCTTGAAAAAAAACCATCACTTAGATTATTGCCTTTGCCTGAAAATTGCATCTGAAAAACTTTTCTACGCTATATCCTCTTACTGTGTTTTTTAGGTGTTTGTAATCGTGTGTTTGGATTTGAGCTTCCAACTGTGAAAAAGAAAACCATGGCTAAAGGTATTATAGTTTGTGTTTTCCGCTCTGCAATCAGATTACTATATGTTAATTTTGCAGGGAATTTATGTTTGAGTATCATAATTGCCTTACCATTGTAGGATTGATTGGTGGAAAATGTGGGGATGTAAAGTTATCTCACATACTACTGACACCTTATCTGGTTCTAGCTGTGTTAGAGTAATTTAGCTATTTGTATAATATTACTTTATTTTAAAAAAAGAAGCTATTTAATTTATTTTGAATAATGCCCGCGCGCGCACACACAAAGAGAAATATATATATATATATATATATCATAAGGCGTGAATTACTTTTTCTGTTAATTCTCTAAAACAAATAAAATACAGCTAACTCCATCTAAGTATTAAATATTGCTCACATCTTCCATTTTTTTGGGGCATATTATATATATATATATATTAAAGGTAATTAACAATGTTTTTAATTTTCATGCCTGGCATTGGCAAACTAGCTAGGTTAGTCACCATTCACCAGGACTGCACTTGAAGTTGCATATTTGCATAATAATTACGTTTATTTATGTTCTGTCAGATCTATAATATTCACAACTTCAGAAGATATATATTTTTAGACTAAACGAAAGAAAAATTACAAACATCCTAATTTAATGAAAACAAAAATTCCAACTCTAACTGAAAATGAGATTAAAAAACTTTTTGTTCTATCAATAAAAGTAAATTCAAATATTAAAAACCTTTCCATTCTGTTAAGAAAAGCAGATTGAAAGCCTTAAAAAAATTTTTAACAGTCTTGAAGAGAGGCTTCTGATCCAGTAAAAATATATGGTCAAAGTTTCTTATATTTGTTGGAAAATTCGTTGAACATATTTCATTGACCAAAATTTAGATAAAATTTTCTGTGTCCTGTTATTGGGCTGTTGTTATTGGGCTGCTACAAATAATTTGAGCTCTCAGTTGTCCCATTATGTAAGATTCGTAATGAATAATTTTATTACCATTCACAAACTTTGAGAATAATGGAATGGCGAGGAGTTTGAACTATGTGTTTTTACCCTATCATGTTTTTTGATCAAAATCTATATACAATGTGGAATAACTTTTTGAAAAACTCAATTATATGTTACTAAATTGTAAAATGCCTCAATTTGTCATGCTTTTACTAAAAAATTTAATTGCATAATATCTAAAAGTTATACCTAAATTTTTCCCCTATTTCATTCTCGGGCGAGCTACTTTGTTTGCGTTATCAATCTTAAAGTTAATTGTCATTTTTCAATTTTTTAAGGTTAAAAGGAAAAAAAGGAATAATATTGCTTGAATAATCAAATGTTTAAGCAACCTAACCCAGGCCAAAGACAGAAAATTTTTTAGAAGATGGGGTGGACGCTGTAAGTTAAAATACATAATATTCTTAGAAAAATTATAACTATTCATTTTTACAATACATACATATATTATATGAGGGAAATCAAATTAGTACTTATATGATATAAAAAAATATTAAATATTGTATTAAAGTTATTTATTAATAGCACGCCATGTTGAGGAGCTGCACATTGCTTTGGTTGTTTGAATAACATCATTGAAAGGAAATATATTTCTTACATATATCTAATTTTATCTTTTCCATCTCATTGGCTAGTTTTCTATGAAATATATGAATAATTATAAATAATAAATAACTAAAATTAGGATAATTTGATAAAAATAATAAAGCAAAATAATTTATCAAACCTTTTAAATTAAGAAAACTAGACCTTTATAATAATAGGACAAACACAAAAAAAGGGAAATAAGTTAAAAAATATTAAATAATAAAAAAGAAAAAAAATCTTAATAGAAAGCAAAAATAATTAATTTGAAGTGAAAGAATTAAAAAGAAAGAGGAGGGAGGGGGAGAAAAAGTCATACCCAACATTTTCATATAGAAGCCACGGCCCTGGCCTGACCTAAGCCAATGGTTTGGATCAATTGAGGGTATAAAATGTCCAGTCAATCTTACTCTCATGAGTTTTGAATAATCAACGGGGAGAAGAGAGGGTCGAGTAAGGGATGTAGGTCCAATATCCTCTTACACAAAAAGGGTTGGCGTATACGTAACTAACTATAGAATTTGTTTACAAAATTGAACAAATTTGTAAATATATTAGTACATTTAATTATTTGATTTCATTAATTGCTATATCAAATGTGTTAGAAATAGATATTTTTTTTTGTTTCATATATAAAAAATAAATAATTAACTCACGCGAATTAAGAAAGTTAGTTAAAAATACTCAATCTTTTTAATTTTGTCTCAAATAAAAATTATTTTTTAAAAATATCCTTATTTAATGTGTATATACTTTTTTTAAAATTAATGATAGTTATTACTCATAATTTAAAAGACTCATTTAATAAAAGATGTAATTAAAATAATATAATTAATATACAAGATATTAGTAGTTTATTTTTTATATTTTAGATTAAATTAAATTTTAAAAAAATCTTTTATATATGAGACCAAAATGAGTATAAAATTGATAAATATAAGTGTAAGGATAGCCCCTTAAAAAAAAATGAAAATCCTGCATACCACTAATGCTTTGAGGGTAGAGTTAAAGTAATTTATTTATAATACTATCTTATTTGTAAACAATTATTATTTAATTCATATATATATATATATATATATATAATATTCGAGGGTGGTGAGATGAAGATATGGCAGGTAGATATCCGCCATTCACACTGGATCATGCTACCAACAAACAGTCCAAAGTCTAATCCACTGCACATTTACCACCTCCAACTTCAATTCTTGTTAACGAGAAATGAGGCTGGTGAACAACACGTGCATCTCTATTATTTTGCGTTTTGTCTTTTGTTTATTGATTTATTCTCAATTATTTGCGATGCTTAAAGTGTCTAACTGGGTGAATAATTTAGGATGGACTATGACACTTTTGATTCTTTACGGAAGTTATATAATAGTAAAGAAATAATTATATAAAAGAATAATAACGTGTATATAACTTATTTTTTTTCTTTATATTCAATTTTATTTTTATTTTATGTTTTACTATATTATATACAATAATTTATTTATTGTGAAGGATCCGAACTTTGGATTATAGATAGTGCTGTTGGTTTATTTATTGAAGTTACCTTAGTTATATTTTGAAAGATTTAAACTTAAAATTTGATAATTACTCATATAAAATACAATTTAAAAATAGTACAACATTCAAATTTACTGGTCTTCAAATTGAAATCCTTCCTCCATTAAAGGTCTTCAATTTTGCTTTATTGATAGCACATAAATTCACTCATACATGTAAGTTGAATTAGGTCAGTCATCATGAATACACTTGAATTGCATATTTGCGAATAGTTTCGTTTATTTATTAAATAGTCTTGAGCCTTGTGTAATTGCACGGGAGTTGGTGCAAATTAAAAAAAAAAGGAAAAAAGAAGAAGAATAACACATAGTTTGAGGCAATAAGCTCAATTGCTCGTGTGTTATGAACAATGCAATTAGTAGTGGGAATATATTACATATTGATTGCCACATCTAACAAGATAAAAATATATTTTTAATCTCTTAATTTTATACAAAATTTCACTTACATCCTTATATTTTATTTGATTTCGATTTGATTATTTAATTTTATTTTAAATTTCACTTTTATTTTTTAATCTCATTTGATTTTAATTTAATTCTTTAATTTTAAAAAAAACTAGGTACTTAAATGTATCATTCTCTCTATCACCGTCAAATGAAAAGGCTTAAAATAGAAGGTCATGTGTGACTCTTTAGGGACTTAACTCTAATAATCACTTTTCAATTTAGATTTAACTATTATAAGCCATTAATGAGCCATATAAAACTTTCCTAGTTAACAACTTTGTAATGTTAGAGAAAAGGAAATATTTGAGTAGTTTTTATAAGTTCAAAAATCAAATGAAACAAAATAAAATCAATATCTGAAAGTAGAATTTAAGATAAATTTAAAAATCACATTAAAATAAAATAAAATTAAGGGATGAAAGTAAAATATGAGATAAAGTTAAAAGATTATATTAAAACAAAATAAAAATTTAGACAAAGTTAAGAAATTGAAAGTGTATTTTAGCTCATCTAACAATATTCACTACATTATAATATATCTTGCAGAACTCTTACATGCAATTATTGTAACACATAATTTATATATTGTCCAATAATTTCAAATCAATTCATTTAAATTCACAATACAGTATTTATTAGACAAAATTACCAAAAATCTTATGGATTGTCACTTCTTTCCTTCAACTAACAAATACTATATTCTAAGTTTAGATGATTTGTAAATTTAAATGAATTAGATTAATATTGTTAGACAATATTATACAAATGAAATAGTAGAATCATTGTGAACGAAAATTTATCGATATCTTAAACTAAAATGAAGAAAAATTACAGATATAGATTGAACGAAAACAAAAATTCTAACTCTAAAATAAAATTATAATTTTTTTTTATCTATCAATAAAAGCTAGCATATTATAACATTAAAAACCTTTCAGATCTAGTAGAAAAAGCAGATGAAAAGACTACCTTTTAGAAAGTCTTGATCAAGGATGATAGATTTGAGAATTTTTCTCAAATATCTTATAAAGGAAGGATCTGAAAAGGTTTATCCATATAAACAAAAAGAAAATTTAGTTTTATAATTTATACCAACTATCTATGTTTTGATCTTAACCATGAAATTTAGTTTAATAGTTAAAAATTATTCTTCTCTCTCTCTCTTTCTCTCTCCTTCTCTCTCTCTCTCTCTCTCTCTCTCTCTCTCTCTCTCTCTATATATATATATATATGTATATTTCCCAAGATGACAACTGAATTACTTGTAACAGTGTTCAATTTACAATTGTTGCAGGAAATTACATATCAATTACACAATCACTGTAATTTGTTATTCTTAATTTCGAATAATCTAAAATAAATAATCAAAATTCAGCTCTACAGCTAATATAATTGTGTGACATTTGCCAATTTTTTTATTTTTAAGAAAATAATGAAAAGATTATTTATACAATTAGTTTTTTATAACTCTTATGCCGCGCACGAGGAGTTCCCTCGTTCTTGCCAGATCAACAATAATTATATCTCAATTCTTTTGGGCTCAAGTTCTTTTTATCAAAAAAAAAAATCTGAATTCAATTATTTTATCTGAAAAAAAAAATAACTCGAGTCATTAAACAGTCAAATTCCCTAAAGTAATGATCACGGCGGTGATTCTCTGTCACCCTTTAGGTACTCCTCAAGTCTGATATACCAAATTAATGCCACACCATTGGCTTAGGTCAGGGCCGGAGGCAGGGGCCAGGTTCCATATGTAGAAATTTTAGTGAATTTAACGTACGAATTTTTATTATCTTTTATAAATTCTTGTAAAAAGATATTTTTGACCCTAGTCCTATGTTAGATTGCTTATTTGATTAATCAAACAATTTATTTTCTTTTTCATTAAAATCTTTGAAAAGTGAAAAAATGGGAATTAACTTAAGATTGACAACATAAAGTAGAGCTTGCCGTAGAATGAAATAGGAAAATATTTAGGTATAATTTTTAGATATTTTTATTAGATTCTTTTTAATAAAAACATATCAAATTGAAATTTTTCCCAATTTAATACATAATACATTATTATGTCTTCCAAAAAGGATAGTCCATATTATATATATGTTTATATTAAGAAACTTAATTTGGTAAAGACACAGAGCTCGAACTTTCCGATTATTCTCAAGATTTTCGTATGATAATAAAAATATTATTTATTATGAATCTCGAGATAATCAATCGCCTAGGAGCTCGAATTTTCTATAACAACCTGATTACAAGACACATGGAACTTTGTCTAAATTTTGCTCAATGAAATATGTTGCAACAAATTTTTCAACAAATATGGGAAACTTCGAACATATTATTATTGGATCAAAAGCCTCTCTTCACAGAAATAGCTCTTCATGCATAATTATACAGAAAAGGCTTAATTACCAAGGCCATGTTAACATATATTTCACATACAAGTGTGTGCTGCAATAATAAGAAAAAGTCCGATCGAAAATATATATTGTTACTGCATCAAAAGCCTTCTCTTCTCAGAAATAGCTCTTCACGCATAATTATTACACTATAGCATTATCAACATGCAACTTAGTTACCAAGGCTATGCAGGGATCAACCACACTAGAACTGAACCACAGCTTCAGATTTTAGTGTGGGTGGATACACACACACACACACACACACACACACAAATATATGTGTAAACCTCCTACGGAATGTAAGCATCGGGAGGCAACCTAGAAGAAACCAAGACCGAAAGAGGTATTTTCTTCTGCAAGGCAAGCCCAAAACTCTCCTCCATGTTCAACTCGGAGACCCCATGTGGAAGCTCCCAGTCAAAAGAATGAATCAAAGTGCCAAGAATATAGTGAACAAGCACAATCCCCATTCTGGTGCCTGCACAGATCCTCCTTCCAGCGCCGAAGGGGATGAGCTCGAAGTCATTCCCACGAGGATCAATCTTGGCGTTCTTCCCACCCATAAACCTGTCTGGGTTGAACTCTAGTGGGTTCTCCCACACCTCAGGGTCTCTCCCTATTGCCCAGATGTTCACATTTAGCCTTGTGCCCTTAGGGATGTAGTACCCATTCACCTCGCATGCTTCGCCGGAGACTCGCGGCAGGTTCAACGGGGTCGACGGGTGCTTCCGATATGTCTCCCTGCATATGGCCTGCAAGCAAGTAGGAATGTCTGTTAATATTTGTGGATTTGCCGTGAGAATTTGACAAGAGGTCAAGTGTCACATCTGTGTATATAATAATAAAGATTAAATATTAAAGGGATCTAATAATGAAAGAACTTGATTTTTTTTGTAGTCAAAGTTTTTATAGCATGGCTCAATATTAATTTGAGTGGATTTTGAAATATGTGTGAAATTTATTGCATCCTCTATATTTATATATTTATGTATTTAGACAGAAAAAAGTATATAAAAAATATAATTCATTTTCACTTTTTGTATTTATTTATTTTTTAAAATATATTATATGTATTTAATTTATGAATATAAAAGATCTAGAATTGAAATTTATATCGTACCTGGAAGTAGGGGAGGTTGGCTAAGTCAGATTCTTGGAGGCGTCGATGTCGGCCGACCACATGGTCCATCTCCTGGTGAGCTTGCTTCATGATCGTGGGGTTCTGCAGCATCTCTGCTAGGGCCCACTCCATGATGCTTGATGACGTGTCAGTGCCAGCTGTGAAAAGATCCTACAATAGCGCATAGAGAACATGTACTTTGTGGTTACAAACTTAACAAACCCTCAAAGCTTATTACGAATTGGATCCCCTGCAGCGAGGATCCATACCTTTCTTTTGCAGTATGACACAGTTAATTTTTTTTTAATTTTTAATGTTTTTTTTTAAAATTTTGCATATCCCACAAAATCTCACTGTAAGAAAATGTACACGATTATCTGCAGAAAATTCAATCCCGCCATATTACCTACCTCTCAAAAAGCTTCCATATTTATTAAAATTATCAAGTCATGACAAATGTTACCCGCCATCCCCGCCGGGCGGGGCGGCCCCCGCGAAAAGAGAAAGAAAGAAAAATAAATGACAAATAGAGTAAAATATTTTTGGTCTTTTCTCATATAATATGGCTTTAAATAAGAGAATCTTTCTTGTATTTAAAGGGAAACAAAACTCATGCAGTATTTAATTTGAGTGTTGATTTCGTGTTGTTAGAAACATATATTTTTAGTTATAACATAATTAATTATTAAATATGTAAAATAATATTTCATTAAATAATTACTTAAAATATTAACTTATTTAATAATTAAAATTTTTAAAAAGAATTAATTTCATTTTTGTGTAACTAATGAGTATAATTATAGTGATAAATATAAGAAAATAGGTAGAATATTATTCTATACTTAATAATATTTAATAATTAATTGTGTTATAATTAAAAATATATATTTCAAAAAACATAAGATCATCACTCATTTAATTAAGTATTTCTATCATTTTTTTTGATAGAATATGATAAGTGAATATTTTTTTTATAATTCAGCACTACAAAATTGAGTTATTAAAAAAATCTCCACATGGTATTATATTTATTAACAAATTTGATAACAAATACTTAAGTCTAGTTCTTTTTAACAAAACATGCTAATCATTAGTCATTTTCTTTTTTCAAAGGGATGCTTAACAAAACCATTAAGTGATGCATGCTAGAAGCCAATCAAAGGCCAGATTTAATGGTCAAATATTTTAAAATATTTTTGATTTACTGTATATATAATACTTTCGTATATATAATTTATGTTTGGAGGTTGAGAGTGAAATTGTACATATTTTCTAGATTTATAAGCAACTTGTTTAATTAGAGTTTAGCGTGCGACATATTCTTAATTAGGAAACGACCATTTTATCTATTGGATTTCATTTCATCAACGTAACATAAATTTATTCTTGCTGTTATTTAGAGTCGTATGCTGTTAGTTAACGTAAAGAGATAATTAAGAAAGAGAAATATACCAAGAGAAGTGCTTTAATGTTGGTCATTGTAAGCCTCTCGCTCTTGGAGTTTTCCCAGCTATAAGTCATAAGAACGTCCAAGAAATCAGGCTCACTCTTACGCTTATGAGACAACGTCGTATGCTCCTCAATTATCCTTGTCAATAACATATCGAACTTCTTATGCAACGGCTTCATCCCACGCTCTATCCCCTGCAGGTCAAGCCACCTGAGGAAAGGTATAAAATCACCAATATTGAAGTACCCAGCCTTGGTCATGAGCTCCACCACCATGTCCTTGAACTCATTACTTTCCGACCCCTTCGCCTCGAACACGCGCCGACTCAGAATCACTTGCCCTATCATATTAGCCATCGCATAGGATAGCATCTCAGGGACCACCACGATCTGGCCTTGCCTGCTAGCGTCGTACATGGCTTGGAGCATGTGGCCGAGCTCGATGGCTCGAACCTGAGCCCAGTCTTCCAGAGCCTTCCCTCCCAGCATATGGAGGTTGCTTAGCTTTCTAAGCAGCTTCCACCTTGAGCCATAGTCCGCGAATACCATGTCCTGCGCGTGGTAGGCTAGGAGGGTCGCGCCGGCGTTTGGGGGCCGGTTTAAGAAGTTCCCGTCAAGGGTCTTAAGGAACGCGCGAGCTGCGTCCGGGGTAGAGGCGACGACCATGTTGGTCGAGCCCATCTTGAGGTACATGACAGGCCCGTATTGTTTCGCCAGTTTGGCAAGGGTTACGTGAGGCATGGGGCCCAGGAGAGGGAGGGCTCCGAGGATGGGCCAGCCCGTGGGCCCGGGAGGCAGCTTCCGGCGATGACCTTTGAGGAGGGAGAGGAAGAGGAAGTGGGTGGTGAAGAAGATGACAATGGCAATAGCGAGGTCTTGGAGGAGAAACAGGCTTAGGGAAGCCATGGTGCTGCGTGGATGGGTGAAGGAAGCTTACCGTGTGTGTTAAGTAGTAACGAAGAAGCATGCTTATTTATATAGACTTTGTTAAGAAGAGTGGTTGTAAGTAGTTTGGTGAAGGAGGAGTAGTAAGTAAAGAAGCTGAAAATGGAAATAGCAATAAGAGTAAATTACTCCCCCGCGTTTTTCTTGAGATGTATCTAAATTATTTGGCCTTTTCTTTTATCTTAAAAATTTATATATATTTTTTCTTTTCAAATAAAAAATGCGTTACATTAATAGTAAGAGATAAGCTACCGTTATACCTATTTTAACTAATATACCTTTATGTATATATATATATATATTATTTATATAACAAAATAATTTAAATATGTATTTAGCCAATGTAAAAATAGTCAACTTTTTAAATTTAAAATAAATTGAATGTATAATTTCATTCAATGTGGTAAAATTGGTCATAAATGAACCAATCCAATCAACCTTTGGTGGATTTGGATTTGACTGGATGGTCGTTTTTCTTAAAAAAAAAATCATAAAATTAAAAAAAATTCAAGGTTAAATATTTCTTCAATCTAATCCATGAAAATGAGTATTTCTAACCACAAAATTCAAACTAAGAGTATTTTAACACAAATTTAAATTTAATCTAACCATAAACTAAGTTAAGAGTTATCTTACAATAAAGTCAATCACATAATCAATGTATAAAACAAAATTTAAATATTATGTAATTTTTAATCCATTAATTGATCAGTTATTGGTTGTCTAACATTGACATCTAATAGCCAAATTGACCAGATCGAATTTCACAATACCCATTCACTTGATCCAATTAATAAGTTGGTTTTAATCAATTTTAGTTGGATTGGATTGGATCAATTTAAATCGTAGTTCAAATTGAATAGGATCAGCCAAGGTAGACTAAAAATTGGTGAATTGGTTTTGATTTCAGCTTGGTTAACCCGAAAAATTGATTGCCTAAAAAATCATTTAAAAACTAACTGAATCAGTTAAAAAATATAAAAATTAATGAAAATTTGGGTGGTTTGGCATTAAACTAATTAAAAATTAATTTTTAAATTTTTTCTGTTTAAATCAAAGTTTTGCATTTTGTGCTAAATATATTTATAATGTTTATTCAACTTTACCCAATTTATCCCACCAAAATTTATTGTCAAATGTAAAATGTTTTAACTAATTTATATATTTATAAATAATTATATTTATTTTAAATATTATTTTGAAATATATGTATTACTTTAATTATAAAATATTATATATATATATATATTTTAAAAAATAATTTGACTCTCATTCAACTATAATTAGATTATTAAATTATAAAATGCTCCTTACTTCAATTCAATGACGAATCTAATTTTCAAACACTGGTTTAAATCTATTCAACTTTATCTATGATACTTGATGACGAGTCAGCCCCAGCTGTGAAAATATTCTACCACTGGATACAGAACATGTGATTAGAAACTTGGCGCAAATGAACTTGCACTTAATTGTTAAAAATTATGTCCCTCTTTCCCAAAAAAAAGAAAGAAAATTAATTCCCTCGTTTCCCGCCCTTTTAAAGTTTTACTAATATATACTCTGTAGAAATAAACTTCTTGTTTTACTAATATAAAGCAGTTTTACTAATATAGACTCACTTGTCACTAGTTCAATGAATCAATCAATCATATATATATATATATATTTATTTATTTTGCCTTTTTGCTCAAACGATTGGCTTCGGTTCTACTTTTAGTTTGCAAGTTGATTAGATTTCTCTATGGAATATCATGATTTGGGTTTAGAAATGGCTTGAGCAAATAAAATTAATATAGTATGAAAGTGATATTATATTATAATTTTTATTATTATTATACTTAATGTCATTTGATATTGTTGTAAGAGAAATTTTTTTTGAGATCCTTATTGGAGACTAAAATTTGTGTTACAAATGATTCATCGGCTTCGTAGACAATATTGCGCTTCTCCTCCTCAGCTGGCAAGTAATCGTTAGAAACTAATTTTAATTTGACTCATTTAACATGTTGGATTTTCATGTTAAATCTCACTATTGGCAAATGCTATTCTCGGTGGCTAAATTGAATACTTGATAAAAAAAAGCGTAGAATTTTCATTTCAGCATGGTTTAGTTACACAATTTTCAGGGATTGGATTTGGATAGACAAGAGTCATCAATCTAGGCCTAAGGCTTTATTAGAAGTCATTTGATATGCATTATGTTTTATTGCTCAACAAGAATTGGTAATAAACCCTCAAGATTATCCTATGTTTATACTCTTATTCTCAAGATCCCAATGTCAGCTTATGCTGTCTCATAATCAGATACTAGCAAATTTATAAGTCCTTCGACAGAATATCTGAAGTTGCATTCACGTCTTACTTCATCTCACATTTTGTTGGTTCCGGCGATGTTACAAATTCCCCTTCATCAACAGTGTCGAGCAGAAATATCTTCTCGTTCTTGTGGTTCTTAATATATGTTTGTAAATGTTACAATGTTATTAAAAAAAGAAAGAAAGAAATAAGCTTCTTGCAAAAGTTCACTTTCATACAGCCCGACTCTTTTTGGACCAACTTGAGGTGGATCTGATGGCTCGTTTTGGACCTGAAACAATTAATTAACTTTGAAACTTTTTCTCACCAAAAAACTTAAAGTTAATTGTATGTCCGTTTTTGTCATTTAACTATACGCTTTATGTTAGGGTTCGAGAAGGCTACAACACTGTAAAGATAAGGACATGTCACTATTAGGACTTAGGGAGCCTATGGGCCTGTTTGATTTGGTTCTGCAGAACAATTTTTTTGTTTTCAAGAACAAAAAAATAAAAAAACCTGTTTGATAAGGTGTTTTTAATGAAGTGTTTTGTAAAACAAAAAAATAAAATTTTGTTTTCAAAAACAAAAAACTCAGAACACTTTTTAAGTGTTTTGCAATGTTTGTTCTACAGAATCAAGTAAAAAACAAAAAATAATTACTTTTCAAAATAATGATTCAAACAGATTTTTTAATTTGTTTGTTCTTAAAAACTTGTTCTTGAAAACATATGTTTTGAAAACATTAAAACAAAAACAATTTCAAACAGGCCCTATAACACTCTGGATTTTTTTTTTAGAAGAGTTATACTTATAGGCTGGAGCCCAGCGAGATTTTTTTCTTTTTTTTCAATGGAACTATATTTATAAGTTTGATATGCATCATATTTTAATATAAAATATTAAGACATTAGGTATATGAGTCAATCGACTCATATAACCCTCACATGGTTTTTTTTTTTTTTCCTTTTTTCTATGTGAGGTTTTGCATCCAAACTTGAATCCAACACTTTATTCAGAGCGTCTTAAATAACTGATTTTAAGTGTAAAATTTAATAACTGTATATAAAAATGAACTTAATTTAATGTTGAAAAATATAGAAGAGAAAATTTTATAATTAAATAAATCCTTAACTGAAAGGACATTATAATATTTCTCAAAAATTAAGTTAATTATGCAAGAAGAATTAATATTGAGGGATGGAAGGAAAGGTCAAGCATGCAAGAACGGCCAGATAAACATGCCATGCTATTCCAAATATTGGCATTAAATGATGACAGTTCATATCAAATGAATTTTGGTACCTAATTAATGATCCATCTTTTGGAACATAATTAATGATGGATTGAGCGTACAGAAACTTGTAATATGTATAGGATAATTAATATTGCCTTGTGAGTACTGAACTTGTACTTATTGTCTGCAGAACTTTAATTTAATTTTCATTTAACCACCAAAAAAAAAAAAAGCAGTAGATGGGGAAAGTGATCCACTGTTAACAAGATTTATCTTAAAAGTGCATGACTTTCTCTAGATGACACGACATCAAAGCAACTAAAGATGTCATTTTGGAATTAATTTGGCCTTACACTTAATGATGTTTAATTTCTTTTAGTGATTTAATGATATCTGTATCAATCTACATGTTCTCGATTTCAAATTAAAATTAGATTATTTATGTTTGGATGAGATTAAAAAAACATATAATTTAAGCTCACATATTAATATGTGCATTAATTTTAGGGAATTGGTCTAATAAAAATGAGAAGCTAGCAGGCGGCTGAGAGTACAGAGGGTTGAGTAAAGAATGCAAGTTCAATATCCCTTAGAGTTCACCTAGTCCGTATCCAACTATAGAATTTGTTTGCAATAGAGAACAATGTTGGAAATATATTAAATATATTATTGAATTTTATTGACCTCTCCTTCAAAAGTGCGGGATATAAATATTGTATGATTGACAGGAGAGAATGTAAGGAAGAAAAGGAATCGTGCATACTACGGATATTCTATTCGATATCGGTAGTTTTGGAGTAATCTATTTACACCAGTATTTTATTAAAAAAAACTATTTAATTCATCTTTAAAAAACTATATATATAAAACATAAAACTGTGAATTACTTTTTCTTTCAGATCAATAATTGATCGAATTTCTAAAACAAACAAAATACAGCTAATTCCATCGAAGTATTAAATATTGCTCACATCTTCCTTTTTTTTTGTATATTTTATATCTATATTAAAGGAAATTAACAATGTTTTAAATTTTCATGCATGGCATTGGCAGACTAGCTAGGTCAGTCACCACTCACCAGGAATGCACTTGAAATTGCATATTTGCGGAATAATCACGTTTATTTATGTACTATCACATCTAATAATATTCGCAACTTCAGAAGATCTATATCCGAGACTAAAGAAAAGAAAAATTACAAACATCCTAACTCCATGAAAACAAAAATTCCAACTCCTAACTGAAATGAGATTAAAAACCTTTTTGTTCTATCAATAAAAGTAAATTGAAATATTAAAATCCTTTCTATTCTGTTAAGAAAAGCAGATTGGGAGGCTTAAAACATTTTTAATAGTCTTGAAGAGAGGCTTTTGATCCAGTAACTACATATGTTCGAAGTTTCTTATATTTGTCGGAAAATTCGTTGAGCTTATTTCGTTGACTAAAATTCAGATAAAGGTTTCTGTGTCTTGTTATTAGGTCAATGTTAAAAAGAGTTTGAGCTCTCAATCGTTCAATTATCTTAAGATTCGTAATAAATAATGTTTGTATTACCATTCATGAACCTTGAGAATGGTACAATGATTGAGATTTTGAGCTTTGTGTTTTTATCTTATAAAATTTTCTGATCAAAACATATATACAATGTGAAGTAATTTTTTTTAAAAGACCTAATCATATATTACTGAACTATAAAATACTTTTATTTGTCATGCATAATTTATTACAAAATTTAATAACAAAATATCTAAAACTAACTTTTTTCCTATTTCATTCACAGGCAAGCCACTTTCTTCGTGTTTTCAATTTTTATGTTAATTGTCATTTTTGATTTGTCTAAGGTTAAAAAAAAAAAGAAAATTGAAATTGCTTGATTAATCAAATTAATGTTTAGGCAACCTAACCCAGGGTGAAGAAAATTTTCTGAAGGATAGGGGTGGACATTGTAAGTTAAAATACATAATATTCTTAGAAAAACTATAACTACTTATATACAACACGTACATATACTATATGAGAGAAATCAAAATAGTACTTATATGATATAAAAAAAGATAAAACATCTTTTAAAATTATTCATTATTAGCATGCCGTGTTGTGCAGCCGCACATCGCTTTGATTATCTGAGTAACATGTTTATGCATAACATGAAAGGAGATATTTCTTACATATATCTCATTTTATTTGTCTATATCATTGACTAATTTTTTTATGAAATATATGAATAATTTAAAATAAAAATATTTACTGATAATTTGATAAAAATAATAAAACAAAATAGTTTGTCAAACCTTTTAAATTAAGAGAAACTGGCTAGAACTCTATAAATGACAGGACAAATGTAAAAAATAAGTTAAAAACATTAAATAATGAAAAAGGAGAAAATATCTTAATAAAATGAAAATATAATATGAAATGAAATGAAATGCAGAAAAACAAGAAAAAATCATACCTAAAATTTACGAAAATTTCTATATGGAGGTCCTGGCCCCAGCCTTTGACCTAACACAGTGGTTTGGCATTACTTTGGTATATGACGTGTTCCAATCAAACTCACTCTTGTCAGTTTGTAGTTTGGCAGAGGAATGGAAGGTTGGGTAAAGGATGGAAGTCCAATAACGCTTTTACATAAAAAAGTTCACGAATACGTAATCCAACTATAGAATTTGTTTACAAAATTGAACAGATTTGAGAATACGTTAGTATATATTACTGTTTAACCTGTGGGGCGACCCATGCAAAAGCACGGGATAATGATCGATAAGAACATGAAACAAATAATATAAAAATGGTGAAAAAATATTAACAATTTTTTTATTATGGATTCTTATCAATCTAGACATGAATATTATTATAATAAAGAGAAGGCTTAAATAACAAATAAAAAGATAAAATATTATCAAAATAACTAAATTGAACGAATGATACTCATTAAAGTACGGTAGCTGAAAACTTTAGCAGTGGTTGCTAGATGCGCTGCTAAAAGCTCCATCAGATTGCCAATCTCGTTTTCAACCGCGGAACCAACCGTTGCAAAAAGTTTTTTGCAGCGATTGGAGTGCAACTGCAGCCCAAAAAAAAGATTCTTTAGCAACAATTTTAACTATCGCTAATGAAACCATGTTATTTTTTTCCCAAACTTTTGTTTTTATTTTTGTTTTACTTTTTTTAATATTTAAACCTTATTATAAATACAACTAAAAATAACTAATACACAATAAACACAAGAAGTATAAATTTTAAATTATAATTAGATATAAAATTAAAAGTTAAATCTAATACATATACAATAATATTATCACAAAAATAATAGTTCTGTAAGTTATTAAATAAATCATACAAATATAATATCATTCAACAAACAATTCTACAAAGTGATAAATCTATTGATGATTTTTTTTATTAGAACATTCTCTTACACTTACTTGATGTCCACTCCTTTGATCAGGTATTGAGATTAAAAATATAAATATCATTATAAAAAATAAGAATTAAATTATAAAAAATAAATATTATTTAATAATTTATTATAAATATTATCATTGGAACTTGAAATGAACAAACTCATAAGAGAGGTGACCTTGATAATTTTGGAGAATGAAAGTCATTTTCATCAAGTTTTCTTGCTTGCTTAGTCATCATTGTTTTGTAATTGAGAAATTTGACTTTTTGAGTAGAACTATTCCCACTATAAGAATGGGTGGAACATCCAAACACTTGATATAGGGAAAGACTTAATCCCAAGCCTTAAATCTAACCCTAGTGGTCCTGACTTCTTAGAGTATAAGCCAATAAGTCTTTAAATGATATTACCTGGGATCAAAACATTGAACTAGATTTGTGTTTGAAAATCTTTTCTTGCATTATTACAATATTATCAATATTGCCAAGACCACAATTACATAAATTGCCAAGTATGACCACTTCCATAACTCATAGCCATAATATTACTAACTATTCTTAATTCCACAATCTAAGCAACATATTACCAAGTCCATAACTTATAATCAAGATATTACCAAGCATGGCCAATTCAACAACTCACAATCATAGTATTTCCAAATTTGAACCTATTACCTTATAATCAAAATATTGCCAAACACAAATCATAACTCATAGTCACAATATTGCTAGCTATTTTCAATTTTACAAACCTCTAAGCAACATATTACTAAGTTCACAACTCATAATAAAGATATTATCAAATATGGCCAATTCAACGATCCATAATTATAATATATCCCAATATGAACATATTACCAAAATCATAATCACAATATTACCAAACACAAACCATAATTACAAGAATTTCCAATTATGACCAATTTCACAACTCATAGTCACCATATTGCCAATTATTCTCAATTCCATAAACCTTAAGTAACATAATACTAAGTTTACAAACCATAATAAATTAAGAAAAATTTAACCAAATAGCATACCTAAGATTTTAAGGGAAAAAAAGTGGGATTAAATTTATGTGATAAATTAAGATAACAAATAAAATAAGTTGGGAAAAGGAGGAAAGGAAATTGAGAAATGAAGTCCAAATACATACATAATTAATAGTTCTCTAATATAAAACTCAAATAATTAGCTTAATTTTTTCTAATGTGTCAAAATAATTTTATAGCCACCACAATTCACAATAGTTAAGTATTTAAGAAAATTTTAGATCTACAAATCTAATTGAAAGACTACACATAAAGAATGGAAAAAATAAACAATGTACAAATCGAGCTTTAAGCAAATAGTGTTTCATATGTGTATAACAATAACAAAGAATCAAACACTAAAATAACTTATTTTAATCCAAAAAAATTAGATAAAAACAAACTCAAATCAACACAAAAGTTTAAATAATCTAAGATTCAGTCCAAACTAACCAATTTTATTGAACAAAAAGTCAATATATCTCAAAAAAGTGAAAGAAATATTTTTTAAACAAATAACTTAAAGTTAGTTAAAGATGGGAAAAAATAAAAAAGATGAACCTAAAATAATGTGAATAGCCAATGGTGGATGGCGGAAGGTGGTGCAATATTGGTGACACAGCATTGTTATGGACAATGATGGTCTTTGCAGCACTAGAAGTTCTCCTTGCAGCAGCTTGGGATTCAAACTTTAACTCCAAATCTAAATCTATCGCAAGGGGAGAAGGGACTATTTTAATTAATACTAGATAAACTACTACAAAATTGCAGAGGTTGCAACTGTTGCTAATTAAACAATGATAATTTTTTTTTTCAATAACCATTTCAAGATTGTACAAGTTTGAATGATTGTATGAGACATTATAATCTTTGTTTTTAGCAGCAATTTTGATAATTGCTACTATGCAACTATCACAAAATCCACTTTTTTGGTAGTGAAACTTAAAACTTGTCCATTAGATCTAGGATAACATTTGCCTATAAAGACCCTTTTAAGATGTATTACATTCTTCAAATATTGTCCAATAAAATTGAAGACAACCATAGATAAAATATCAAAACATGTTTATGAAACATAATAGAAAAATAGAAGATTTTAGAAAAGAATTAGTATTTGACTTTAGCAAAGGTCTCCATGAATCCAAAAATGGATTTGAACCAAAATAAGCTATCAACAACAAATCTAGTGAATAACTCAAACTTTTTAGTTGTCACATCCATAGAGAATAGATAGTGTCTACTATCTTGATCAACATAATCATCTTCATTCTCCATGGAAAGTATCATCAAGTTACCAACCATATGCATAGGTTGATGTAACAATGGCACATTCTCAAACTAAAAAGCCTTGTGCTGTGAGTTAGGATTGTAACAACCTTAATTCTTTAATTACTATGATTAGACTTAATTATATGATTAATTATTGTAAATTAAGGTCTAAAACCATCACAATTAGTTAGATTAGGAAAAAGTGAGAAAATTTAACCCTTGATATTATTAGGGTTATTAGTCAAACCGTTACATCTATTTAAGTTCACAAGAAATTCTAATTATCAATTAAGAACCTTTGACACATGTTACTATTGATTTCTAATTCACAAAATTCCCTTATAATGATCCCAAGTCATTACATAATCTTAATATAGTGAAACTCAAGATTTCTAAGTCAAAAATAAGAGTTGGGGAATCTTTGCCGCAACTTGGACCTTCCCTGCTATGGCTAAGTTGGTTATTAGAACCTAAAAGCCAAGTTTGGAGATTCCTATCACAACTTGGTACACCTGTGCTACGGCATAAGTGACTATTGTAACTCAAAACTGAAATTTTGCACCTTGCGCTGTGACTTAGGTTTTCGCGCCGCCGTGGAATGCTCTTAGGGACCTACCGTGGTTGGTTGGATCCTTGTCACGACAAGCCTACGTGGTGCCATAACGAGAGACCCTTCTGGAGCATTCCAAGCTTGCCTCTCGATGCTCGCTGCAACAAGATTGCTTACTGTTACCCTCTTGGGTGAATTTTTTACCCCGTGCCACGATGCTCCTCACTTCTAACTGACCTTTGGCCTGACTTGAGTTATTTTGGCGGCGGCTTAACCCCTTACTACACCTATGGCTCCCAAATTTCATCCTATATACTCCAACACTCCTTCTAATAGTACTTTAGAGCCATTCTACTTTAATTTGTGGGGCTCTAATGGCATTCAACTACCTAATTTACTCCTCATGTCTCTCATTGTCAAATAAAATCCTAGGTGTTGATTCTTACTCATCTACTATCATACATAAGCAATTTATGTATCAATGATAGCAAGAAAGATTCATAACAACTAACACTATCATTCATGGTAATATCATAACATGCTTCCAAGGAACAAGTCATATATATATCCATTTAACAAGGTTCCATATCAGATATAAATCAGTGCATACATCAGACACCAAATTGTAAAGAACCTAACCCCTTATTAATTATATCAGATTTCACAATAATCAGATTACATAACTAGTCCCTATACTTGCCAATTCATGATGCAATGCGGAAAATATATAAAAACTAATATTCTTGTTACTTAAACCTAATTTGACAAGGTTTTTAAACCTATGTGCTACCAAATCATACATTATGCTTTTATTAATTCTTCTTTGCCACTAAGAGGTCTAGTTCTTGAAAATGTTAGCCCATAACTGGGATGAAATATATAATCTTAGTAACAAGAGGCAAATTTCATATATATGTACAGATTAATCAACATAATGCATTTTCATATCATCAAATATTAGAATCATCAATTAAATTAGCAAATGAACTAGTTGAGCTACCAGTGACTACCGTCCCATACTAGCAATCACATACAATATGTTAAATGCCATTACATCAAAAGAGACTCGTCCACGGCACCTACTTCCTAATAAGCATAACCTGGGCTTAGTGCATTTATGGATCTAATCATAACTTGGTGTCTAATCAAAGCATGATGCAAGGGTGGCAGTCGCACCACAGCTCCACCATAAACTCACAAGGTTCAATCACAACACAATTCAAGTAGCTAACCAATCATTTAGCATTTCAAAATCATACATGTGTAGCAAATATTATATTAAAATAAACATATATATGGAATTAGAAAATTAACCTCAGTTACCTCAATAAAGCCAATTACTCTTTCTCTAGCTACCATTAAAATCTAAATGCACATCAAGCTTATGACAAATATAATTATTATTATTTAACTATTATTAGTAAGGAATTTCCTATCCATTGATTAATTTCATTAAGAATCTATCAAGAATTGCTTACCCAGCTCTTAAAGAGTCTATTGTACTAATTTAAGGTCAAAATACTAAGAATTCACAATGGTTCACTCTCCACTCTCCATTTTCGCACATGCAAAAGCTATGCACCAAAAATCAATCTAAATGGCAAAATTCTAGCATTTACACATCATAAAATGATACTAGACACTTACCCAATCCTTTAGTGACTCCCAAAATTCGGATTTGAGTTATCAAGCTCAGAAATTATAGTATTTTACTTCCATTTCCTTGTATTTTCACATTATAGCAGGACCTATTATGAAAATCAACCATTAGAGACATTTTCTAGCAAAATAATACACAAAATAGAAGAAAAATACTTACCCAATCATCTCTCTAACTTCTAATTCCGAAAATCTTTCAATGATCATTTAAAAACCAGATTTCCTATTTAGAAGAGATAAAAATTCCCCAAATGACAAACTAATCAGATCAAAATATAGAGAAAAATTAGAGGACTAAGTTTTATAGAACATACATTGGTTAAATCTCTCTTTACGAGTGCAAATCTAAGCCAAAATGTTAAAAAACTCTAACTCCTCTTCTAACAAGCGAATTTTCTCCCCTTGTTCTGGTTTCCAGCACACAAATGAAATGCAAATAGGCTCTTTAGGGTTTTAGTGCAAGGGGGCTGGCCTAATGGGCCCTATATTCCAAGTGGGCTAATGCTTAACAAGTTGGGCCATACTATATGGATTAATTGAGTGCAAAAATGGGTTGGGCTTTCATAAGAGTAGAGTTAGATCATATTTAGATGAAATTGAGCATCTAATAATATTCTTGACACACATAATTTAATCATGGGGCCAAATCACATTTAAATCTATAAATATTATTATACTTCCTCAAAATGGTCCAATTAATAATTATTATTATATTAAAATATTCAAATTTGTCATTTTTCTTAAACTCTCTTAATAATTTCATAATCCTCAAATAATTACTATTAATTATTTTCAAGGTGTTACAAGGATCACTAGTCATAACATCAAAAACTCACGTCAATAGTATAGATGTTCTTAAACTCAACATTATAACACTACAAAAAAAAAACTGGTCATTTGTGATAGTCATTTATTAGTAGCTTTTAAAAAACCCTAGGACGTATGCATTTAATAGTAATTCTTTTAGTAGATGCTAAGTTGTCAAAAAATAAAGAAATTGCTATCAATTTTTAATTAATTTTTTTTACAACAATCGGTAAATAATAGCAATTATTTCTGGTTAAAGAACAAATGTTGGTGGTTCAAAAATCCCAAAAATTGTCAGAAAAATAAGGTTCCTCTTTCCTAATTTTACTCTTATGCCACGGCTTGCTCTCTCACATTCATTCTTGCATAATATTCTATCCTTCTCTTATTATCTCTCTCATGCTAGAGCTCACCATTTCGCTTTCACTTTTGCAAATTTCCCTCATATATATTATGTAAGTTATTGCAGCAATTTATAGGCATTCTAATATATTATGTAAGTTATTGCAATAATCTATAAGTGTTATAATATGTCTATAACTTTATTTTTTTAATGCCTTGGAGACTAAGCAATAGATTGCTTGTTACAAGGCTGGTTGCTTTTGCTTCTATGTTGTCAAATTACATGCCCTTTTAGCCCCTATGGTCTATTAAAAAAGTATTTAAAATTTAATTGTCAAATAATTAAAGTACCAAAATATAACATTTGAAAATAAAATAAATCTTTAACAAAATAAAATAACAAACCTTTATAGTGTAACATAAATAATAAACAAGTTAACATTTTATAAGAGAGTTAAATATCTTTTTTTTTAATAATTAAATATCTTTTTAATTCATAAATTGAATGATTTATCTTTAATAATCAACCTTATTTTCAACATTTAATATTAAAAATAAGTATTCAAAAATTATTTGTATACAAAAGAAATAAGTTTTATTTGCTCATTTTTACTCAATTCAAAGGTTATCTTTGTTGGATAATCCATCATAAATTTGAAAAATAGTTGAAATTTTCACTATGCTAGGAAAATGTTTTGTTGGCAGTGATTTTTCATATATATTGGCAGATAGTAATTGCCAATAATGCAATTACCAACAAAGCTAACCAGCTTTTGTTGGCGGTTAGTAACCATTAACAAAAAGGGGTCTTTTGTTGGCAATTATTACACACTGCCAACAAATAGGTATTTGTTGGCGGTTTTACTTTGAACCACTAACTTTTTCTTTTTTCCTTTTATTCCACATATAGTTTATGCCCTTGGAGTGCCTTTTGACATTTGGTTCATTCCTATTCTTTATTTGATTCCAACTATCAATATTCAGCAATTCGAAACAATCAAAGAACTCTTATACTTTTAAGAAGAAGAACATGAGAGAACAATTATAGTTATTTAATTAGAGAAACACTTATTTCTTTGTATTAATCAATCAAAGAACAAATACAATCAGTAATCAAATTCAAACAAAGCTAGAAATTAACACAAGATAATACTAAACCAACGGACATTGTTAGAACACGTATTGAGACCACTCTTCCCTAGGTTCATTTATTTGAGTATTAGAGTATTTTTTGCAATATAAATCTAGGTGTACTACAAAATAAAATAAGAACAATTTGAAGTTAGATAACTATAATTTGGTCAAATTTTAGAAATATTATTTTAAAAAAAATTTTATATTAAAGAAAAGTCGACAGCATAACGGCTTAAAAATAAAGATTCCCCAGGTTTTCAACCCTCTCTTTATAGCTAATAACAACAAATGATATACTAATATCACCAAATACAACTAGTGATAGCAAATTACATACTAATATCACCAAATACAACTCATAACAATAAATTACCAGCAACTAACACCATCCTATAGTTAAATTTTTGTATATAAGAAAATGTAAAGGCAAGGGAAAACTATTCAATCACTTAAAATAATTGAATTACATACCATGTCTAGGATCATAGACTGTCCATATGTGATGATATACTTCATAAATCTCATCACATAGTATCCACAATCTATGCTATTTGGTTATTTTGGACATTGTAAAAATTCTATACAAAACATATTAAATTTAGGAAATGGTGTGCTCAATAATTGCCTGAATATTGATAAATACCTTTACTCTGTTCCATTTGTATAACGTGGTGGCTGCTTTTGATTTCAGCACCTTAAGACCGCAATTTGAGTGGAACATCACCACGACTCTATCAAGCAAGTGAAAAAAAATTTAATATAAGAATCTATTTTAAAATTAAAATACACAAATATATAGAAATACATAAAAAATAAATGCATATTCTTACTGATTGAATAAATTTTACATCTGTGCACGATTTGTTGGGTCGTCATTCACTAGATCCATGAAATATATCTTCGAAGCACATAGATTGATGACAACTAATATCTAGTATGCCCTAACACAATTAACTAGTGTTAGCTAATTCTAATTAAATAGTTAACATTCAAATTACACACAATTGAAAAGATTAGCAGTAAGTGACTCACCCTTGCATGTAAGGGGCCAATAATAACACCTTATTATTGGCTATTGCAATGAACAAATTCGCTACTTATTGTGATTGACTTGTAAGCTAGCTATGCAGCATCTGTGGAGTAAAAGCAACTATGTCATGGGGATTGATGAACATGAACCTCTTTGTGAGGTTGCCAGGGATTGAAAATATAACATCATAAAATTAATTAAGGCGTTAATCATGGGTTAGACATAATTAAGAATAAGTATTATAAAATAATTGGGCAAGTTATGTGAATGCGAATTATAGAGAGATAAATTATTAATATGAATTTGAGATTTAATTGGGTTAGAAACCTCATCTAGGCCTAAATTAAATTAAGTAAGCTATGGCTAAAGACTAATGGAGGTTTAATGACTACAGACCCAACTTCTTATTATGAGACTTGGCCCAACAGAGAGTACCTAATAATGGCCTAATCTAATTTAGTGAGGTAGAGGCCTAAGACCTAATTTACATGAGCTCTTATAGTTGGCCCAACATTCCTTATACAGGTCCAAACTAAATGAACCCTTGAAATTTGGGCTAACTCAATTATAACTCTGTAGCCCAACTCATGAGACTTAGTCTAACTAACACCAACCTTTGAACCCTATAATTCGGGCCTTAAGGTCAGCACACTTTATCTTAATTCAAAGTGTTCTGCAACCCACTTCATTAAGTAAAGGCCCAATGACTAGAAAAGAGCCCAAATAGACCATGAGCTGATGGGTCAGCCCATTTCCCCTTTAATAACTCTAAAGGTTCAATAATTTCTCTCCTATTCACTAGAAAACACAAAAGGCAAGAGAAGAAATTCTCATGTTAGGAGAGGGGCTAAGGTTTCTCAACATTTTGGCTTAAATTTATATTTTTAGAGGGAGATTCAGCCAAGATAGGTTCTATATAACTTGACCCTCTTATCTTCCTCTACATTTTAGTTTGATTGATATGTCATTTGGAGAATTTTCATCTCTTCTTAGGATGAAATTTGGTTTTTGGATGATTTTTACAAGATTTTCAGAGTTAGAAGCTAAAGGGATAATTGGGTAAGTACTTCCTTCCTATTTTATTATTATTCTGCTAGAAAATGTCCCTAAGCATTGATTTTCATAATAGGTTCTGCTATTATGCGAAATTACAAGGAAATGAGGGTAAACCATTGAAATTTCTAGGCTTGATGACTTCAATTCAAATTTTAGAATGATCCATGGTATGTTATTGGTAGTTGAGGCTCAACCTAATCCATTTGACCTCTTGGGTGTATGGGTAAGTATTCCCTTTTCTCTTGTGTGGTATATATACTAAATTTTCTTCATTTCGACTGACTTTTGGTGCATGACTTTTACATATGCAAAAATGGAGATGTTAGGAGTGACCCATTGTGAGTTCTTGAATTAGTGCAGTAGACCCTTAGAAAACTTGTGTAAGAAGTTCTCAATGTACTCTTATTTAGATTAATCTATGGATAGGGAAATTTGTAATATTTAATTCTTTGAAAATGTGAGAAAAAGCAAAAAACATAACGTTTGATTTCTCCATAAACGTGTGAAACTCACCGGATACAAAAGAAAGTCTCAATAATATTTTAGACTTTAAATAATGAGAATCCAATGTCATAGATGCCCTGAAATTAAAGTCAGAACAACCAGATAGAATTTAACGAAAATGAAACGAAATATAATGGTATTTTTGTAATTTTGGGCACTTTTTTTAAAAACTTAAAGAGGGATTTTTAAATGGGAAAAATAAGTTTCCTGAGGTTCTCAAAAGCCCTAAAAACTATAAGAACTTCTAGAATGGTTTAAATCTCTCTAGTTTACGTTTTAGAGCGTTGATTGGCCTGGACTTTGATTAGTTTGTTCAAGAGGGTTTTAAATTTAATTTGGATGAAATCAAAGGTATTTTATGAATTAGAGGACATAAATTTTATGATGGAAAAGATAGTTCTAAAAAACGAGTTAAAATGAGCCTAAACAGAGCAAATAGGCACGTAAGGGCAAAATAGTCATTTTGAAAAATTGTAAAAAAGGCTTCTTAGGTAAGATTACACCTCATCACCTTCTCCAAGCTTCCATTTGCATAAAATTCAGTAGCCATGGCATGACATTAAGAGAGAGAGAGAGAAGAAGTTTAAGCTTCCATTTAGGTAAGTAAATGGCCCTGTTTCATCCCGTGCTAGCAAGGAAAGTTATTTTTCTCTCTAAGAGCTCTCTAATGTTGGTTTTATTTTTTTAAAAACTTAAAGATTCAAGTCTAACCCAAGCTAAAAAGGAACTCTTTTTAAAAAATCAATTGGTGGAAAGTAATCTACGCGAAGATAACTTCGTTTTAAGGTAAGACTTTACTTGAAACACTTATAAAATCTTGTATTCTTAAGCCATTTAAAATTTGGTTTAGAGAGAGAAAGTGAGGAGGAGAGTTTTTCTTTATGTGTTTTTGATGGAACCAAAGGTTATGGAGTGTAAGGATGAAGAAAATACAACTAGAATTGAAAAGGGAGTTTTAGAATACAAGTTATAGAATTTAAGGATTTGGTTGCACTTAGGCTAAGATGAAGCTTTCTAGTAGTAATTTAAGTAGTCTAAGAGTGTATATGAATTCTTAAGACACCAAGAGAGCCACCCGCATGCTTCTCCCATCAAAGAAATTAAAACAACTCCATTAGTGCCATATGGAAGTATAGCCTTGATCATGGAGGGTTTATGCACCTAGGGAGTGTTTTAATTCCTTTCAAGCTTAGTTTTACATCATGTATGATGGGAGAGTATGAGAGGAAGCCTTGAAAAAATTTTAGAAGACATAGAAAGTGAGATGGTATCATAGGTTCCATATTATGGCTTAAAGAAGCAACACCTAGTTAGGCTCCTTGATTTGATTGTGTGATGACTCCAAGAGGTTTAAATAGAGTCAAGAATCATAAATAGATAGAGAGAATTAAGCCAAAATGATGTTTTCTTAAGGTTGCTTCATTAAGTGCATTATGAAACTATATGAACCACCTATCTTTTCTTGTGAATGTATAGTTTTAGAATTTGATTCAAGAGTACAATTGGCTTTCATATGATGTGTCTAGGATAAGAGAGATGATCTCCACTTCCCTGTGTATGTGAGGTCAAGGGAGAGGACTCAAGGCTTGAGGCTCAAGGAAAAAGTGTGCTTGTATGGCAAATATAGTTCTCTCCACCTTCTCTCATGCATAAATATGTGCTTACATTGTCTTTGGATGTATGTATGTGTGTTTTAAGCCATGAAAAGTATTCTAGCATGATTTCATATGCCATGATACCATGATGATGTTTTATGCATTCAAATAATATTTTATATACTTGCCTTGATTTGCTTGAGTGTAGAGAAGCTTAGAACCCTTTAGCCATGGTGAGGATGAGTCAAGAACCTTTAAACTTGGCTAAGACAAAGTAAAAAGTCTTTAAAGAGTGAGGTGGAGTCAAAACCTCTTGGAGAAAATGAGTGAGCCAAGTCCAAAATCCATAAGTGAATGAGTGAGGCTAATTCACTTACTTGGCGAACCTATGTATGCTATAGATGACTTGTGCAAATGCCAAGGGTTGTTTCTTGAATGCTCATACATTTTAATATGCTCATGCATGCATTTTCAAGGCTTGTATTACATACTTTATGTGTGATTGAAAGGGAGATGAGCTATTAGGATTCTTTGAATCTCATTTCCTCTTTTCTAATGTCTTAACATGTTAGGTGAATCAATTGAGCAAGGTAATGGAAGCCACCAAGCCAAGAAGAAGAAGATTGACAACTAAGTGTATGAAAATACCTAGTTTTGTCTCTTTTGTAGCCATACACATGGCATATTATATAATCCCATGATGAAATTGCTATGCAATCATATGAACATATGTAATTACCTAAATATTTGATGTATGTATGAGTTTTAGTGTCAAATGAATGGTAATGTACATTTTGGGTAAGGAATGGCAAGACTAGACTTAGGAAATCTTATGTATGGCATGGGGTGAGGGAGTGAGTTTAATAAATTTGGGTTAATGCACCTTTGAGACAAGTTTAAAGAGCTATTTTGGTTCATTCTCACGTGCTCAAGTGGTCATGGTTTCCTTAAAACTTGAAATGGACCATTTGGACCCCTTATATGACACAAAATGAGTTATTTTGCAACTTAATGTCAAGATCTGATCAAATGAACGAATTTGCCTATGAAATTTGGCACATTTATAGATCTTATCCAAATATTTTTAGGAAGCCAAATATTAGATTATTTGGAGCTCTGTGGAATTAATTATGAATTTTCAAAGTTGGCATTTTTTTGCTGCACTGATGCAGACACTATTCATATGGTCAAAACATTAGGCTGTATCATTTATGTGTTAAATGATATCTAATGCTCATAAAATTTCACAAGAATAAACTAGACATGATGATCTTTCAATGGCCATTGAGGTCACCCCAATTTGATATATGAGCAGGGAGATATGAAGTTTTGAAGTTAGAGGATAGTACTAGTAATGATAGTCAACCTCTGGTACTGTTCCATCAATTTCCAATAGCTATCAGACTCTATTTGGTCTAGATTTATTTTTAGCATAAAGTAGACATCTGTAGTTTTCTAGAATAGTATAGTGTGCCTGATTTAGATTTTTGTAGAATTAGTTATAATTTTTCAAAGTTTAGGCACAAAATTTAGAAATCCTACCCGAGGCTGCACCATGCATTTCATGCATTCCATCATGTTACACGAGTTCTAAGCCACTTCTTAGGATGGTGGCTGCACCATTGCATTTCATGCATTCCATCCTCTTGCACGAGTTCTAGGCCACTTATTAGGATGGTTATGAGTTGTATTTGTGTAATTAAATATGAGACTAAGAAGGATGATTCCATATGATCCACGAAACATCGAATGAAAATTTTATCCGTGATGTAACACAATTCAATGAATATTTTTAACACTTTTTCTTTGGCAAACTTGTATGATCCAAGGAAGGGAACTTAGAAATGAAGTAAGATGAGTTCAGTAAATATGGTGTTACAAAATTTCTTGCTAATGGTAGTTAAAGAATGATGATTATACTTATGTTAGGCCTGGTGTGCTTTGAATACATGATGGTAGCTAGAGGAAGAGTAATTGGCTTCATTGAGATAACTGGGGTTATTTTTCTTAATTCCATGTTTATGCTCATTAATGTGGTATTTGTTAGACATACTTGATTTTAAAATGCTAAATGATTGGTTGACTGCTTGAATTATGATTATGTTTGGACCTTGTAAATCTATGGTGGAGCTGTGGTATGACTGTCACCCGTGTATGTGCTTCAATTTGGCAATAAGTTGTGATTAGACCCCAGATGTATTAAGCTCTAGTTGTACTCATTATGGAGTAGGTGCCATAGAGGATCTCTCCCAGTGTTATTAGCCATTAACATGTTGTGTGTAATTATTGATATAGGATAGTTTCTCTTATAGTAATGTTAAGGAATGTTTTAGAAACACTTGTAGAAAGTTTTTGTGAGTTGAAATTGATGGATGGAGGAATCAAAGGCTCCTCATTGATAATTAATTTCACTTGCACATTTGAATAATTGTGGTCATTTAAATAATGATCCTAATAATATCAAGGTTCAAATTTCCCTACATTTTTCAAATGTAATTAGTTGTAATGACTTTTAACCTTGATATATGATTTTTAATTATATATTTAACCTTAATTACGATGATTAGATGTTAGGGTCATTACAAAAAACATATGGTACAAGTACCTAAGATGAAGAAATAAATGGATCAATGATAAATTGAAATAAACATAGTAAAAAATAATTTTATGTACAACGGAAGAAGTACCTAGCATATAAGTTAATAACAATGGCCCCTATCATCTCACGCTGGAAGACATTATGTATTACTTCTATTCTAAGTAGACTTAATGTTTCTCTATTGTAAATCTTGTTATCAAAATCTACAACTTTTATGTCATCATCCCTTAACATTTGTTCCGCTAATGCTTCAAGAGATAATCTATATTTATTTGAAACTTGAGGGTTAGGCTTTGGCTTTGATGGTGTAATAATTGATTCCTTGCTAAGTCTTGACACTTTGAAGTTTTTCCCTTGGTTTATGCAATAAAATGAGTCAGTTTAATTTGGAATCAAGAAAGATTTATGAAGAAAGTGAACCAAAAGTAAGTGTCAACTAACAAACCTATCTTAATAGAGCTACTGTAATGAGATTGGTGGGCTATGCAATGAAGCTTCCCACTGCTTGTCCTACTATTCTTGTATCCTCGGTAGGAATAGGCAATTTAGCATTCTCCTTTATAGGAATATTAATTGCGATTCTTGCATGGTTAGTGGGAAGTATTGCATTGTGAATTGTGTTTTTTACAATGTTAAACATACGACCCTCTACAACCATGTGATGAGTAAGGGTGTCTAACAATAATAGATAGTTTGCTTTGCCTAAAACAAATCATAACATAAGAAATTATTGATAAGTAGTGAAAGTACTTAACTATTAACTTAGTGAAAGAAAGCAATTACCTGAGGGAAATGCTAAGAGGGGAATGTGCAACTATCTTTATAGTTAGGGCTAACTTTCACTGCCTGCATCCCTATCATCTGCATCTTCATCAAATTTTCAATGAGCTACCATTGATCCTTTAGTTGCTTTCTCAGCTCAGATTGTCTTGCTCTTGTCGCTCCACTTTTTTTCTCAACTTGACAACCTTGGCTAAAGAATGCAATTTTGAGCACTTTTGTGTCCCAAAATAGTCTCTTTGGCCAATGTAGAAGTCGACACCCTTAAAAGACCAAGGTGCTCTATGACACCAAGCTCTTTGTTTAAGATATCCTTACCCTCTGGGAGCACATTGCCTTGTGTGAGGGTCTGTGATAAGGTGTCCTGTGGCATATAAATTAAAAAGCAAATGTTTTTGAAAATAAGAAAATGAAATAGAATGATTGAAAATTTAAATTACTAGTTAATACTTATATATTTATTCTAAACTTCATGGATGAGCTCATTGTCAATTTCACCCACTTTAATGACTCGAGCTGCCTTCCAGAGAATATGATGGGCTATTGTCCTAACTTTTGATCCCTCCTGCTCGATATGTTTATTAGGATAAAAAACTAGTGTGTAAGTATTGCATTACATTATATATTCAAAGGTAGATGACATATATATTCACGTACGATCTATTACCCAAGGCCTAAGTATCCCAATTGCCCTTTCCTGTACGAATATGAGATATTCTTTGCTCTTTCTCAGTTTTCTTGGCTTAATTTTTGTGAAAAGACATAATAATTGAATCAATACATAATATTGCACACTACAATGAATAACTATTGAGTGGGTTTGTCGCACAATCCTCAAAATAAAATTAGGTTGAACTATATATGTAACTAGTGGCATAACCTAGGTCATCTCCCCTGGAAATGGAGTTCAATGTTTAATTGGATTTTCTAAGTGTATGAAGATCTAAAACTTACTAATTTAGGGGGGGTTTCAATCTAATTGAACTAAGTAAAATGAATTTAAAATAAAGTTCCTAAATTCTACCTAGTTAAATGAATTATGGGTAGAGGATGGTCTTGTGACTAGCTTTGGAATTATCTCTTGGTGTCCACTATCCTTATCCTAATCCAATTGTGATTAATTCTAGCCTAAAAATCTCTAATTGTGTTCACGACAGTTGTATCTTGAGTTAACATGCAAGAATCAAGAGATTAATAATTTAATGTTGAATTGAGAACTCAACCTCACATCAAATTGCTCACTCTTGTTTTAGGATCAATGAACACCCAATTTGATTGATTAACTGATTAATTAGCCTCTGAACCATCATCCAAAATGTTTGATTAAATAACTAAACACCAAGGAGTCCTCAAATTAAGCAATTAAAGACTCAATCTCTCACATGCATTTCATCAAACACCTTAATTGCATACATGGGTAATTGTGAGAAATTAAAAAATTCAGTATTTAATCCAACCAATTAATCAACAAAAGACTTCCTAATTAGTGTCTAAATAGCCACTAATTACAATTACACAAACTCTCTATCAAATACAACTTAAACAAGACAATATATGAAAGAGAAAAAGTGTAAGAAAATAGAAATCCTTAGCCAAAAATTCTATGTTTATCCATGGATTCAAGCTTCTCCAAGGTCTTCCTCCTAGCTAGCCTCAAGGTGGATTAGAGTTTCATTGTGGTGGTGAGATGGAGATGGAGAATGGAATGGCGTGAGGAGGGCGAAGGGATGGAAAATGGATACTGCATGAGATGAATGAATGGAATGACAGAGTGTATATGGCGTGAATGACCTCATGGAATGAATGAATTAATATGACAATGAAATTGAATCCTCCCTGATGCTGCCACGAGTGCCCTTTTAATCCTCTCACGTGGTTCCCTTTAATCATTCACGTGCTTTCTCTCATTTGCCAATTGCCCGTAGCCTCTGAACCATGAGTTTCCCATGGCTTCATCTCTTCATTTAAGTGATCACGTGCCCAGCTCGTGCTTCTTGTTTCTGCTGCTGCCTCATGCATGGTTCTGTGGCTCTTCTTTTGCTCATTCTAGCATCTTTCTTCACACATTCTGCATCAGCTCCGTAGCTTCTTTTTGCTGTGTGTATGAGTGTTATGAGCTACTGGAACTCATGGAAATCTTCTCATTTTTGTTGTTGGAACCCTTCAAAACCCGTCGTGCTCTCTTCTTCATTTGTTTCCTATTCCACATGCTGAAGCTACTGCATTTGTGTATAAGAATGGACCCCACTTCAGCTTGAACTTCCTAAAACCCGTAGCTTATTCATCTCATTAGCTCGCCTTTCTCATTTCTTCTTTAGCTCGAGCTGCATGCTACATGTTTCTTCTCCAGCCAAGCTCGAAGCTTCATTTCATTTAACTCGTGTAGCTTGCATGAGAGCTACCCAAGCTTTTTTCTTGTGGAACTTCAACTCGCTGCATGCTACGAGGATGGTTCTGTTCTGCTACTTCTCCACATTAGAACCAAGAAACTCGAGCTTCTCAACTTGTCCTCACACGTTTGCTTCCTTGCCACGAGTTTATCTTCCTTTGTTTATGCTCTGTTATGCATGTGTGCTTTTCTACTCACCAACCCGTTGCTTATCCATGCAGCTTGTGTAAGCTTCTTTCCATGACAACTCGTGCTACTCATACGCTGCTCCTTCACTTGTTTTTCACGTCCCATGCAGCTCAAACTCCTCATCTCAAGCTTGAAATTCTTTTCCTTTGTTTTGCTCATTTCTCTTGAATCCTTCCCACTTCAACGTCTAAGTTCGAATGAGTGTGTGCCTCTAAAGGAACTAATATGTGATGTTAAGAGAAGTCCAGCCCTCATGTGATGCTTGAGTCTTCTTTTCCTTCTTTTCACGAGCTTGAATTGCGTGTTTTCTAGCCCCACATAAGTATCTTCCATGCATCCTAACATTTTCTAACCTCTCTATGCAGCTTCTTCATTTCCATTGTGCTGGTTTATGTTTTACTTCCAGCTCTAACTCGTTTCTTCCCACACAAGCTCGAGTTTCCCACGTGATTCAGCTTTATATCCTTCATGTTACTATCCTGTTACATGTGTACATGGAATGTACGTGATTTTTCTCTATTATGCTTGTGTATGCATTATTCAGCCCATGCTCCTTGCCTTCTTTGCTTCTAACCTGTCTTTATTTGGTTCTACCCATGCATTCTCTTCATGTTTCTCTTCTTTTGTTCACCTTCGTGGATTCTTGCTCTGTGTAGCTTCTCTTTCTTCTCTGCTTTGCCTTCTTCGTTTTCTCTTTGCTCATGTGGAATGAGTTACTACTGCACATGTATGTTACGTGGAATATGAGACGTGGAAGTGTTCTTGTAAAGCTACTTTATTGTTCTGCATGTAGGTGAGCTAGATGTGTGGTTCATGTGTGTGTCAACATGCAAATGCAAGGGACTCGTGGCTTCTCTTCATGCTCAAAAATCACGTTGCTTCTTTTAAAATCTGCATATGCTTCTTCATTCCCACGTTATCTTCACTCTTCCCATAGATTCTCTTGTAAATTTTCCTTTCAAATTGTACACATGAAGCCTTCATTTCTCCTTCAATTCAATTTCCATTCAAGCTCCAATTTTTCATTGAAAATCTGTACAAAAGAGTAAGAACAATTCAATAGGAAAATTCACAAAGGAAATATTTCAATGAAATTTATGCATTAAAATTCAAAATTTTGTAAATAAAATTCCTTGAGTTAGAAATGGCTATTAAAATAAAATCTCATCTAATTAAACCCCTAAAGCCATAGTTAACTATTAAAATGCTTAAGTTAAGGGGAATAAAATACATAAAAATCATGTTTATCAACTATATATTGTAAAATATGATTACCTAGAAAGACTCCTCTTAACGTCGGCCGACAAAAGTATCCCAAGCCTTTTGAGTTATCATAGCTTGAAATAATTCAGGGGACACTTTAGGATGTTCCTATCAGTACCTCTTAAGAATCTACTACTGAGTATGTACCGGAATGATCATAGTGCCTTGTTGGTTGTCCTAAGTACAAATTTCTTCCAACTTTGACCAATATTAAAAGAAATATGCAAACCTATAAAATCAACTTGTTAGAGCATGTATATATGAGAAACAGCATAAACAAAGTGGCAAAGTATGTTATCGCTATTTCATCTCAAATTGCTCTATTCATGACTTGATTGACCCGTCACCAATCACTTACAGTGACAGGCACATTCATACGAGCTATAACTCTGATGTAGTTGATAAATTTTTTTATCATTTTTCTTAATTGGTTGACCTTTAGCATTCCATTGAACCTTGAATTTTGTTCAAATACTTCTTCTATAGGTCACCTCTTTTAGGATGATCAAACCTTGTTTAATCTAGTTTATCTCCTTTGTCACATCATCTGGAGCATTATCATAACACCTGGAGAAGCCATTCACCTGCAATGAAATTCAAACACACAAGTTAGAATAATAAGCAAAATCAATCTATATCTTAAAGAAAAATCGGTAGCATAACGACTTAAAAGTTAAAGTTTCCCAAGCTAAGTCCCTTCTTCAAACTAAAACTACAATATTCCAACAGTTCATAATAACAGAGCAATGACAAGAAGTGTTAAGAAACTCATGTTTTATAATTTTTACATAAAATGGGTTTTAATAATGATAAGGGAGCTATTGTTTTATTTCAACTTGACAACACATACAAAAGCCAAATAATTGATGCTTTTTTATTTCAACTTTGCAACACACATAAAAGCCAAATAATCAACTAAGAACTTGCTACTTGATATGTTCTGTACACATTCTAGAAAATGTTTGTGAATGATGTATCTATGCCATGAACAATAACCAGAAAATTACTGAAATTAAAGAACAAAAAAAAAAAATTTACATACGGTGTAGAAGGTGAGCCAAGAAATACCTCTGTATTCCTACGAAGACAATGAGTGAAGAGGAACAAGCTACAGAAGAGGCCGAATGAATTGGCAGGGTGTAACATCCGGTTCTCTGCAAACTAGAGGAAACGTAAGAAACGTAACATGCAGTTCTTCGTTAATGAATGAAACTTATCGGATACAAAAGGAAGTCCCCCAAGATGATGGAGTTAAGGTCTCAAAAAATTTGGGCAGCATTCTAGACTCCTAAATATGAGAATTCCAGGCTCAGACGGAAAGAAAAACAAAGCTAGAATGAAGAAACAATTTCTCACGGAAAGTATACGAAATGTAATGGTATTTTTATAATTTCGGGTAATTTTTGGAATTCACATAGGAGGGATTTTTAAATAAAATTTTTGAGTTCTCCGGGGTTCTCAGAGGCCCTAAAAACCATGGGAAGCCCCAGGATAGTTAAATCCCATTCGGTGGACGTTTT
Organism: Erythrophleum ivorense; assembly: GCA_026724425.1. Taxonomy (NCBI): domain Eukaryota; kingdom Viridiplantae; phylum Streptophyta; class Magnoliopsida; order Fabales; family Fabaceae; genus Erythrophleum; species Erythrophleum ivorense. The sequence continues at coordinate 14,244,879 of JAIUCV010000008.1, read as the reverse complement.
CCAACGTCAGTGTACCTGAACTTTAACAAATCCGTTCAAGAAGGTTTTAGCTCCAATTTGAGTGATTCCAAATGCATTTTACTAAATTGGGAACCTAAATTTTATAATGAAAAAAACAGTTCTGAAAAAGGAGCTAAAACGAAGGAGAAACGAAAATGCCAAGAACAAAGGGCAAAATGGGAAATTTTGAAAAGTGTAACTTCCTCCCACCTATATATATGATGAGCCCTTCTTCTCCCCTCATTATGCACGACCAAGTTCTGCCCAAAACCAGAAGAAAACCCTAGGGAGAGTGGTGCATAAGAGGAAGGCAAAGAGGAGGAGAAATCAAAGGTTTAAGGTATGAAAATTAGTAGTTTTTCATGCTCTTTCTCTTCCAAACCTCTCCTTCTCCATTCTCCTTTGTTTCCTATGATTATAATGAAGTTTATAAATCTGTCTTAAGGGAGAAATTGAGGGAAAAATTCGGATTTGAAGAGAGGAGCTCAAAGAACACAAGATTCAAGTGAGAAAAACAAGAAAATAAGGTAATTTCTTTTCCTATAGTTGTCATTTTTGGTGCCTTTCTCCACCATTTCGCCCCACTTGAGAAAACCCTAGGAGGAGATGATTTTTAGGCAGAACCAAGCATGAATCTAAGGAAAAAAAGTGTGGAGATTAAGAATATGCAAAGAAAATTATCAAAAAATCATTAGATTTTAAGATACAAGTTCTAGGGTTTCAATTGCACCTTGTAAAATCTGATTTTGTATGATGATTCTTAGGCCTAAGTAAGAGTTTAAATGAGCTCCCAAGATCCCTAAGAGGCTCCCCATATGCTTCTTCCCTTGAGAAAACAAAGAAAGCTCCATGGAACCCAATATGCTTCATAACCTCGGCCTAGATGGGTTCTCCTAGCTACGGAGAGTTTTAAATTTTTTTAAGGCCATTCTTGAGTCATATTTGATGAATGAAAATGAGGGGAGGCCTTGGAAAAATCTAGAACTCATAGAAAGTAATTTGGTGCCTTAGGTTCCATATTATGACCTAAAGAAGCAACATGATGTTAGGCTCTTTGTTTTAATTGTGTGATGACTCCAAGAGGCTTAAAATGAGTCAAGAATCATACTTGAGAGGAAAGAATGAAGCCTAGAAATTGTTTGAGGGGTGTTGCTTCATTAGGTACATTTATGGACCATAATGAAGCCTATAGAGCAATCTAGTATCTAAGCAAGTTGTATGACCTTAGAGTTTGTTTCGTGAACCTAATTGGCTCCCATAAATTGTATCTAGGCCAAGAGAAACCATCTCCACCAAATTGTGGGTGTGTGGCCGAAAGAGGAGGCTTGAATCCAAAGGAAAAAGTGTGTGATTGTGTGCAAGGTAGCTCTCTCCACCTTCTCTCATGCATGAATGTGTGTTTAGCTTGTTTTAGAATGTGTGTTTGTGTATTTTCAAGCTTTGAAAAGTATGCTAGCATGCCTTCACATGACATGATTCTTGATGCCATGTTATGTTTTAAATGAATCCATGATGTTTGTATGAGTTTACTTGAGTGAGGAGAGGCCAAGAACTCTTCCCTTGGGTGAGGATGAGCCAAGAACCCTCGAGCTTGGTTAAGACAAAGCAAAGAGTCTCCCAAAAGCAAAATGGGCTCCCAAGAGTATAGTTAAGTCCAAAGTGCTTATGAATGGATGAGGCAAGTTCAAAATCCATGAGGAGAAGTGTGAGGCCATTCTAAACACTTGGTGAGCTCTTGAATGATTTGTATGAGTTGTTCACATGCCAAGTTTGCTTTAAAATGTCTATGGCTTTTATTTCCTCCATGCATGCATTTGTAAAGCTTGCTTTGCACATATTATGTGTGATTGAATGGGAGATGAGCTATTGGGATTCTTTGAATCTTATCCCCTCCTCTCCAATGATCTAACATGCTAAGTGGACCAAAGAATTATGGTGAAGGGAGCCAACAACCATGAAGAGCAAGGATTGACAAGTCTATGTGTTATTTTGCCATTTTAGAACCATAATGATGGTTCATAATGTGTATGATATTATATATGTACCATGAATCATAAGACATGTGTAAATATACTATTATGTGATGTCTAGATGTATGAAAATGATATATGACCTATAGCACTTATTTTGAGTATGGAAGGCCAAGGTGTGCAATATGGGATTTTGATGAATGTATGCATAAGTGTGAGTTGAATGGCCAAAATGAGATGTATGAGATTTAGGACCATTTGGGCAGCTCACTTAAGTCTCAAATGTACTTTTGAACTTGCCCAAAAAGTGCCACTATTAAGGGAAGGCCATTTGGCAATTTTGGTATCTCATATGGAGCCAAAATTGACCAATATGGAACCCTATATCACTTTTTGGCCAAATGGGTTAGTCTTGGTTTAAAATATGGCATGCAATTAGGTCTCATTGAGAGCTTTCTGGGAAGCTAAAGATTATAATTTTCGGAGGTCTACAGAATATTTGATAATTTTTCAAAGTTGGCAATTTTCATGGTTTCTGGTTTGCTGCACTATTCATTTGGTCTGAAATTGTTTTCTGTCACATGAGGTCCAAATGATGTCCAATTACTACAAACTTTTATACAGAGAAACTAGATAATGACAGTGACTCATGCCAACTAGAAGCACCTTATTTGGACATCTAGAGAGGAACATATGAATTTTTGAAATTTCTGTCCAGTATCGTAACCTTGCCCGACTAGAAGTATTGTTCCATCGATTCTGAGATCTGGGATTGATGAACTGATCTGGAGATATTTTTTCTCTCTAGTTGACATCTACAGCTTTCTAAATTAGTATCATTTACATGGATTGGATTTTTGTGAAATTAATTGGACATTTTTAAAGTTCATATCAGTAAACTATGATAGCATCAAGACCCAGTCCGACCTCTAGACCATTTCACATGTCAAATGCTCTCTATGTGGGATTTTATGACTTGGACGTATTTTTACATGAAGTCGACATCCCAAGATTTCCAGAATGACCAAGATTTCATGTTTTTGATTTTTCTAGATTTAGTTATGATTTTTCAAAGTTTATGACAGAGAGAAGGAAATTCTGGCTGAAAATGCAAACATGGATTTTATGTGCTCCTTTGCTTTCCACGAGTTGTAGGCCAAATTTGATGATGGAAATGAGTCATATTCATGTGCTTAAGTATGAGAACGTGATAGATGCTTTCATATGGCCTACGGGACTCTGAAAGAAAAATTTTACCTGTAGAGAAATACATTTTTATTCATAACTCCCTACGTCATTATATTGTTTCCATAGAACAAACATAAGATGAGACATGAGAATTGTATGAATTGAGTTCTAGAAGTATGGTGTTACACAGGGTGCGAAACTGATGTCACTGGTCCGGAAGCCGCAGGTAAAAGATGAAAGTTGTTGAAAATGGGGAGAGAACCACTGAGGAATGGTGTCGAAGACAATAGGCTGGGGTGGTGGAAGGTTACAAATGTGTGCAAGTTTATGCTTGGAGAATTGGAAACAAGGTTTTATGAACTGTTTTGATGGGAAAAAATGATTTTAAAATGACCTTAGTTGTTGGTTCCATAAAAAACCACCAACTTTAATATGATTTTAGTTAGTGGTTATAAAATAAACGCCAACATTCATTGGTTTTAGTTAGCGGTTAATACAAAACCGCCAACTAAACTCAATTACATTTTTAAATATTTTTTTATAAAAAATTATATAGTTGGTGGTGATTAGAGAGCCACCAACTATATTGTTATAGTTGATTGTTTATTCAAAACTGCAAACTATAATAATATAATTGGCAGTTTATTTAAAATCGCCAATTATATCCAATGTTTTTGTTGGCAATTTTTTTAATAAATGCTAACCAAAGTGTTTTTTTGGTGATTTTTAAAGAACCATCAATGAATGTGTGCTAACATATCCTATTTCTATGGTAGTTGGGTGTTTTGTTTGATAAAGTGTGATCATTTGTGCTTCAATAGGTAAATCTAAGATGGTAGGTTACAATAGGGAATAGTATTTTGCTTCCTAGGATCTTGAAGTGCTTTATCCCAATTTTCTCTCCTCTCTAATCTTCTTTCTTAAAATAATTACCAAAAACTAGCCATCACCATTTGAAGATTGGTTATTGATTCCAATTGTTCTCTAATACATAAATAGATCACACCTTAATTGTTTTCTTTTTGTTCCTTGTGTTCACAATGCCATTTTGCATTCTTTGATTGGGGAATTGGGGATTGAGATGTAGAAAAAAAATTAAAAAGATTGGAAATAAGTTGGAAAACGTTGCAAGAAAACTAGATTATGGTTGTTTTCTTCCTTAAATCATGAAGCTATCTTATAGTTGTATGAAATTATTCCCATTTTAAAACATAATTTTTCTTTTTTCTTTTTTATTAAATCAAGATTAGAGAATAGAATTTTGGGAAGAAGTCTTTTTCCTTCATCACCAACACTAGAGCTTAGTTAATTACTTTGCATTTATTATCCTTTCATGTGCCATAAGATTCCTTTTTTTTTTTTCCAATTGATTGATCTCGAAGTAGTAGGGGAACTCTTGAATAACTTTAAAAGTGTAGCTATGGTTGAATTAGTTTGTTATCACAAGTTGAGCCCAAGTAAAATGGCATTAAATAGTCTATTGTAGTTAATTTTGATTTTGTTTTTCAAACTTGATAAGCCTTTGGTATTTTCTTCTGCTAGTCTTATTTTGTTTGGACATTACCTTCAAATACATGTAGAAGTTTATGATATTCTGATTGATTTTAGCTCTTTACTTCAAAAGAGAACATGAATAAAAGTGTTTTGATGCTAACAGAGTAGCACATGTAGATTATTCTAAGTAGTATTATGCTTTATTAAATTCATATTTACTTATTTTTTTTTAGAAAGTTGTTCATGACTTGTGTTTTTCATCCTTTTCAAGCCATGCACAAGATAGCTAAGGAATGATTATGTATTGATTTTTTGGGATATTTTGTGAACTTGTAGCATTTCTTAATTTTAAATGTTTAGTTAAACATTATGCACAACTTGTAGTATTTTTTTAAAAAGTATTGAAGTAACTAATTTACTAGTTCTATTTTATTTCGATGACTATATTAAATGTGATTTCATTTAGTAATGGTTGATTATAAAGTTAAAAATGATCCAATCAATTGTGCATCTAATATAAATTTGTAAGCCCAAAAAAATTTTAGGATTATGTATAATATAAATACCAATGCTTGACATTAAAAAAATAAAACATTGTCATTAGTGGCGATTTTCAAATGCTACTAAAACTATTTACGATAGTTTTCAAATTGCTAACAAATCACCAAAAATGGTATAACTAACTTTTTTCTTGTATAATTTTCTTGTATAATTTGTAGTGGGTAATAACCACCAAAAAGAGACACCTAAAGCACCATAGAATACATAAAATAATTGAATCAATCTCTGTTTGTGGTGGTCAACAGTCATCGCTCTTTACATTCCAACTTTTATTGATTGTAGTCTTCAATTAGTGATGGTTATTCTTGTGGTCAAAAAATAATTGTTGCTAGTTGAGTACCCACAGTTGTCAAGTTAGTGATAAGTCAATTGTTGCTTAGTCATTTAACATTGATAAAAAAAAATGCTGTTAATTGCCAAGAACCCCCTAATAAGTGATTTTTTTTTTAGTGTAAAATAACAAACTAGCGTTTGCATTGTGGATGACCAACTTGAAATTCATCTTATTATTGCACTAGATATCTTTATTCCATTAAATATCGGATAAAAAAATTGTATACATCAATAGGGCTTATTAGGTGATAATCACCTATTTCTTCTTTTGAAATGTAAATCCATTGGTTATCAACCTACAAAGTCTGATTGTACATAATGTCCCCTTTAATAGAACATATCGTCACAATTCTTCATGCCTTTTCTTTCAATGAGAAGGAAATCTTTCATAACTTTCTTCCTTCCTTATGTATGTTAGTGTTGAGCATTAAAATGATGTAGTCATCTCTCACGTTTTCATGAAAAAAATGCATTTGCGTTATTACTATAATATTTAATTGAATAAATTACTAGAAATATCAATCCCTAAAATCTAAACACTTGCAAATTTAGAATAAATTAATTATAAATAGAAATACATTGATGAAGATGACCAGAAATATGATACTTCTTGAAATCTGATATGCAATATCTATAACTTTGAACATTTGATGAGTTTTTGGATTGAAGTGCTTAGAAAGTGAGAAAGATCTACATAGACGTTTCTTGTACATAGAAATCCATTTGCACTACCACTTAATGATTCAAAGTTTTCTTTGGCAGAGGCATATGGCAAGTGCACTTTAGATATCTTATGTGTGGTTGGATTAAGAAGGTGAAGTCTTATAAAGCCTTCATGGTCATAATATCATTTGGATGATAGCAATTTCTATGGTTTTTCTTTGGATCTCTTAAGGTGCTTATTAATGAAAGATTCATATTTGAAACTATGCAACCATTGAATAGAAACAATGGAACAATTCCCACAATCATTTCAATTTAACTGAGATAGAATATGATAATTATATCTTGGCTTAATGATGATCCATTCTTAAAGAGTTATGTAGAATTTGATTTTTCTTTTTAACATATATGTGGCTCACCTTCATCCATTGTCCTTAGAATCAGAGTTGTTTTCCTCCAGTCAATCTTAACATAATCGTGATTCACTTTGTTTAAAAGTGTCCAAATAAAAAAGAACTGATCTTAAGAGGATAAGCACATAGGCTATATGTAACACCATATCTATACAACACTTATCTTGTAGCATAAATGGCCTGGAGTGTCTATTTGCATTATATTAGCACCTTTAGCAACGTAAAATGACATCATTATAAAGCAAATTAATTCATCTTTGCTTAAATAGACCATTTGAGCCTACCAAACTCATCTTCCATCCATAACACACTTGTTCAATCAGAAACATCCCAATTTGAAGCTTAAATTTCGGGTTGGAGGCATACATCTCTAATTGAACATCACATTTACATTTTTCCACATATTTCATATTTTGATACAAATTTTGAAAATTCATAACTAATTCTAGAAAATTGAAAATTATGCAAATTATAGCTTTTTGGAAATCTCAAGATGTCATCTAACTACTATAAAACTTTTAGATCAAAACAATATCATTTGGCCCATAAAATACTAATGGAATAGTAACTAAGTCTAATTCTCGTCCTGCAACATACTTGGAGCTTCAAAAAGTCATATCTCCCTCTATATAGATCCAAATTGTGTGCTCTCAGTGGCTATGGAAAGTTTATGATATCAACTATATGAATTTAAAATTTTATGAACGTTAAACTTCATTTGGCTCTTCAAAGACACCCAAAATTAGACTGACCAAATAAATGGTACACTGACAATTCTTGCTAAATTCAACCAACTTTGAAAAATCATAATAAATTTCATAGAGATCCAAAAATAGTGCTCTTTAGCTCAATAAAAATTTTTAGATAAGATCTATTTTCTTGTCAAATTTCATGCCAAAATTTGTCAATTTGATCTAGCGTTGGTTTAGGGCAAGAATATGGTCTAAAATAGTGTCATAATTGCATCAAAAGGGTCCAAAATGGCTTCCTACATGAACCATGACCATTTGAGCACATCCAAAAGCTCAAACACCGCATATAGAAGCATCATAACAAGTTTAAATCATCATAGAACTCAAATTTACTATCCCACTTGTTCATATGCATAAGCACATCATGGCTCAAGGATGTCAAAATTATACATTTCATACATTTAGCTCCAAATTGATTACACACAATATATTCATATACTTTTACACGTGTTTAAAGGTTTGCATATCATAAATAACTTATGTATACATACTTTGATATCAAATTACATTAAAAGCTATCTTATTGTCAAAGTAATACAAATTACATTCCTTGGCCTTCATTTATTGTTCCTTGGGCTTTACCTAGACAAGAGTAGATGGAAAGTAGGGGAGAGTGAGATTCAAAGAATCCTAATAACTCATTCAATGTTTTAAGTAGGCATATATGGCATGTTATCATGTCAAGGAAAATAAGCATGCATCAAATGCTTCCAAGAACCAAACATAAACATATTTTCAAGATTACATAAACATACTAATATCAAAATCAAGTTTTAGGGACTTTTGATATAGCATTTCCCTATTATTTGGGACTTTTGGATTAGCCTCACTGACTTTTTAGGGACTTTTGGCTTAGCTTCACTTATTCTTGAGACTTTTGAACTTGTCTCACCTATTCTTAGGGACTTTTATTTTCACCTCACCCAATTTAAGACACAACCTCACCTATGAAAAGCAATCTCTCATTCAAAACATAAATTCAAGAAGAATAATGGTACCATAGCATCAAACTAATAGCTAATTGCATGTCTCATGATTCAAACGTATATACAAGTATTCATTGACAATCAAACTACTAAGAAATGTATACAAGAATGGATGAAGAGCTACTTTGGTTCAATAATCATAATTTCTTCCTAGATTCTCTAGCTCCTTAGTTCGGCCTCATACATACACTTGGAGGAGGCTTGCTTTGCTTGGCCTAGATACATCAAACAAGACACAAATACATCAATGGAACCATCTTTAGCCAACATAAACTTTACACAAGCTATTTATAGTTTATGCCATGCTTATGGTTCCTTACAAGGGCATAATAAAGCAACTCATATGATCCATAATCTTGGTTCTAATTTCTCACTCAATCTAAGTCAGATGACTCTATTTAAACTCATTGGAGTCATCACTTACTTAATCCAATGAGCCAAATATCAAGTTGCCTCTTTATGCTTAAAAGAAACCTAAATTTTTAACTTTAAAAATATAGTTTCTAAATTCAAATCAATAGTTCATTTGATGTCTATAATTCATATATAGACCATTTCTATCCTTGGAATCAATGAAAACACTCCCTAGGTATATGAATCCCACCTTGGCTAAGACACTTACATAATGGAGCACTTATAGAGTTTTGCTTGCTTTCGTAGGGACTTGGCATCCATGAAGCCTCCTAGGTCTTTTATGAACTCAAATATGCTCTTACATAAGTTAAGTCATCATTAGAAAGTTTCATAAATCCCTAGGTGCAATCAATACCCTAACTTCCCTATTTTGTTTCCTAATGCTCCTTTCTTGATTCTAATTGCATATTCTAATTCTCTATACTTCAAAACCCTTGTTTCTCTCAAGCTTTTATCAAACAAAAGCTTCATTCTCACTCTCTAGAGGGAGAATTATGGAAGAAAAAGAAGACCAAAGAAATGGCAATCTCATGACTTATACCATACCGTATTTGAAAGTTTGCTAAATGATGATTATTGTGGCATAGTTGTTTGCTTCAAACCCTCACTTTTTCTCAAGAGGTCAGCCACTAAAATCTTCCTTTCAAGAAACTAAAACCACCATTAGAAAGAGTAAGAAGAGTAGAGCAAAATTTCTAACTATCATGGAATGAGATTTGGCATATTTCCTTACCCTTTTGGCTTCCTTTTCATCTCTCTCTCCTCCCCTTTCTTAGACACCGTAGCTACTAAATTCATACGTCTCGAAGTTAGTTTGAAGGAGATGGGGACATAGGTTGGTCATAAATAAAGGTCAGAAAAGATATTTTATTAATTTCCATAATTACACTTTGATTGCCTCGTTTGAGCTCGTTTTAAATCCTTTTTGAGAACCATCTTTTCCATCATAACATTTAGGCCCTCTAATTCATAAAATGCCTTTGTTTTAACCCAAATTGAATATAAAACCTTACCAAATAGTCTAGTCAAAATTTTGGTCAACTAATAATCAAAATTACATATCGAAAGAGTTTTAACCATTCTAGGGGTTCCTATAATTTTTAGGGTCTCTGAGAAGTCCAAGAAACTCAATTTTCCCATTTCAAGATCCCTCCTCTAAGTTTTCTAAAAGTTACTTGAAATTACAAAAATGCCACTAGTCTTTGTAGCTCTTCGTTTGGCCATTTTAGCTCTAATTCCGGGCTAATCTTAAGTTCTAATCCATATTTTAAAATATTTTAATTAATATCCTAATCATATTTAAAATTAATGTCTTTTTTAGGTGTTTCTGTACCAATTTATTGGATTCAGTTCAATTTCTAAATTACTAGCTATTACATAAACCAGGCTTTAATACCAAATACCATACAGAGCCCTCGACAATATTGTCTTTGTTATAGCACCTAACACATTGCCCTAGTAGGGTTTGGTTCCTAGAGTCACCTCAATTAGTCACAACCAAAATGCGTCACCAAGAGAGAGAGAGTACTACTCCTATTTATATAAACTTAACCTAGGATCTTCCTATTCGATATGAAACATTACACTATAACCAATTATTATATTTAATTTTTTTTGTTTATGAAATACAAACAAGTCATACAAATAAATAAGTGCATCAAACATAAATAATATGATGAAACAATAGGATAACAATAACAATAGGTGAAAATTATAGACTTAAATATTTAAAATTCATAATATGAAGAAATAGTGAGAGTGTGTTAATAAAACTTTTTATTTAAAATTTATTTTCTAGATTTTTAAGATGTAAAGTTATTAATTAAATTTTAATTAATTTCTTTTTAATATATGCTTTTCAATTGATAATATAACAAATCCATTTAATCTTTCTCAAGACATTATTGATCTTAAATAATATTTTATTAATTTTAATTTTTTTAAAAAACTTTTTTTGGCTTAGGCCTTGATTTGAATCAATGGAGAATCAATAGTGAGCAACTAGAAAAAAGGAACACTAAAAAAATTGCTTTAAGTGGCAAATAAAAATTGTCACTAAAAGTACACTTTTAGTGGAGATAGACAAAATTTGACACAAAGTTGTCACTAAAACTCTAATATTCTTTTGCTAAGACTTTTAGTGATGACAAATAAAAATTGCCACTAAAAGCATGTAGAGGTGACAATTATGTTGCCACATAATGTCTTTTGTGAAAATTTTTTTAAGTCATCACAGATGTCTTTAAATTTGTTAGAATGAAATTAAAAAAATTTTGGTGTTAAAAAGCTTTATTTTGTGGTGACAATATAGACATGTTGCCACTAATTAAGTTATTGGGTTGCCATAAAAAGTGGCTTTTGTGGTGAATCCCTTTGAAAAAACTCTTTAAGCCCTTGTTCCATTCTAGTTGATAGAATGCTGAATACTTCCTTTTCTATTGTCAAATATGGATTATAATAGTTATTTTGAATAGCATAATGCTTATGATTTTTTTGCTAGCATTTGAGTTGTCTTGCCTCCTTTTTCATTTGACACACTCGACATAGATAGCTTCGGTGGCCCTGGCTTTTGCCTCTATTAGGCGACGACAACCTCCACCTCTACAGCCAATAAATTTTTTAGTGGCAACTTATAAGAGTTGCCATTAAAACTTTTTTATGGTGACTTTAGATGGCTACAAAAGCCATCAAATTTTTTTCCCTACGTCTTAGGGCAGTAGCCTTAGGCTTTGTAACTTCTAAACCTTAAAGTTATGGCACCATGGATTTTTCAAAAAAAAAAATCCTAAGACTCTATCCAAGACTCAGTTGCCTATATTTCTAAACCTAAAACAACATCATTTGGTCGTCTTCTGCCTTCCTTCAATCTCTTTCAAATTGAAAACCCTCTCCTTCTTTGTGATTGATTGCACACATAAGCTAAGATTGATCTTCCTTCTTCTCCCACTTCTCTTTATCTTGAATCATAAGACTTTATTGTGAATCCTTAGTAGAGTAGCAGCACTCCAATCTCATTTTCTACCATCAACGAAGAGGGAATCGATTTTCAAGCACATTTTCAACCACCATTACAAAAGGTACTAAAGCTTATTTTGGCAACACTATTTATAGTGACCACACTCGATTTTAGAAAGTTGGTCTCCTTCTCCTTTGATTTGAAATCTTCTTTAAAATTATGTCTAATTCATGGTTGAGAAAATATAAACAAAATAATTGTTAATTAGTGTTTAATGATAGAATTGACTACTAAACTTATCTTTCTTTAGCTTAAACTATGCAATCTATAGTTATATATGTTTGCATATTAACTAGCATCCTAAGTTGAAACTAATTAATGATTTACTTAATGGTTGTAGCTTCACTTATCTAGTTTGTAGCTTGTAGTTCATGTGTTTTTATACTTCAAGAAATTTAATGATGGAAAACTACTTATTTAGTTTCACTTCTTAGTTTATTTAAATTTTCATCCATCCTTTAACATGGACAAGAGGATTTTGTCACTTAATATTATGGTTACAACAACTATGAGTCAATTTTAGTTCTTGATTCTTGTATTAAATTAGGAAAGTGATTGAACAGTGTCATTGCATATTTTAGCCCTTTTTTTTATTAGTTTCTTTAATTTTGAAAATGCCCTATGCTACCCCTACTTGTACTTTTGCTACATTTTTCTTTGATAAGATATCTTTGTTTATCTCAAAAAATTAGTGATAGACTTCAGTGATCAATCAAAGTAATCCCAATATTTTTTATAGGCTTGAAGGTTAAAAGCGTTATCTCATTTTATGTGTTGTGCATTTGCATAGTTTTAATTTGTGGTCCATAATTGCAATTTCAGCTCCTATATTATGCAAATCCCTTGGCCCTTTGTGTTATAGTAACTAATTGATAAGTTATCATCTCCCTTCAAATTTTACAATAGTTGATAGCATATAATTAGATATTTTGTCATCATGATATCCAAGCCTATCCCATCTCCCATGAAATAGACTATCTTTATCATCTCTATTTGGATGATGGCCATTTTAGGGAATGTCTTTGACAAATGTTGAGAATTCAAGGGCGTTATTCCACTTATTTGTTTTCTTTTCTATATTTGCTCTATTTTGCATTTTATTAGGGACATTTTGTCTTGTGTTGTCTTTCCCCTTTCCCTTATCAATGAAAGCAATTATGCTAAACCATGTAGCTTGTAGCTTGTAGCAATTTTGTTTTCCTTTATATAGGTGTATCTTGTAGTTCATATGTGTTTTACCATATGTTTCTTGGTTTATAAAGTCCCACTTAGATTTGGCTCTTCAATCAATAATGACATGCCTCTCTAAAACCCTTTTTTCCTTATCATGATTTTCATAATGCTATCATCTTATTATTCCAAGTCATCAACATGAAACAATCAAATATATGTATATATACTTAGATAGTGTAAACATTATATCACAAGGAGAACTTAGGTTCAAACTTTGTGGCTAAGGTTTTGAAAAAGAATATAATCTCACTTTGTAGCTTATAACATCTGGTACATTGTAAAAACACTGAAATGGGCCAATTTAAAAAGCAAGTTCCCTAAGATGAGTGATTCAAGGCCAAATAAAATTTGGTTAAAATTTTAAATAATAGAAAATGAGAATTTGAGCCTTAATTTGCCTAGAAATCGAGACTGGAGTGATTTAAAAAAATTGCTAAAAGGCCAGTGACATTTTCATAAATAAGTGTAATTTTGGAAAAATATCTAGGAGGGTTTTTTAAATGAAAATTTTGAGTTTCCTAGGATTCTCAGAGACCTTAAAAACTATGGGAAGCCCTAGGAACAGTAAAGCTCCTCCAGTGTACTCTTTTCGATACAATTGACCTAAACTTTGACCAATTCATTCAAGAAGGTTTTAGCTCCGATTTGAGTGATTCCAAAGGCATTTTATTAAATTGGGAATCTAAATTTTATGATGGAAAAGGCAGTTCTCAAAAAGGAGGTAAAACAAAGCCAAACCTAAAATGCCATTATGAAAGGGTAAAAATAGAAATAAATTGTAGAAAGAAGCTTCTAAATGCTCCTTTTAAATCCATGTTTAGCCTCCCCCTCTCTAAACTGAATTTATTCTGCCCAAATCTCAGAAAAGGAGCTGCTGTCTTAGGCACACAAAGAGAGGGAATTTTGGAGGAAGAAAAGCCAAAGAAAGGTGAGAAAGTGAAAGATTTTCATACTCCTTCCTCTTGAAACTTCATCCTCCCCTTCTTGCTTCATCTTTGCATGGTCTTAATGCAATTTTTGGTACTAATTTAGGTCCAGATCAGAGGAGAGAAATTTGAAATTTAAGGAGGAGGAAGAGGGAAGAAGAAGGGCTCTTGAAGAAAGCTTGATTTCAAGGTAGTTTCTCTTTCCTTGTTGCTTCTTTTTCTCCTTCTCCTCTTCCATGGTGGGATGGCTCAAATAGAACCATGATGAGGGAAGAGTTTCTGTTTCATAATCCAAAAGAATCCATCAAAGTAAGCCATGGGAAGATGGATTACATCAAAGAAATGCATAAAAAGCTAGTAAAACTCAAGTTAGAAAAGTGTAGGGTGCTTGAACATAGTTTAAAATCTGGGTTAATTCAAGACTTTTCCATCATATGTGAGTATTTGTTTGAGTTTCTAAGGCTCCTAGGGAGCCTCCCAAGTGCCCCATCCATTAAGGAAAAATCCCAAACTCCATGGGTCTTTAATGGAAGCATAAATCGGTCAAAACTTATAAAGATAGCAAGGAGGCGTTTTAAATGGTTCCAATCTTGATTTGGGACTTTATATGATAAAAAAAGATAGGAGAAACCCTTGAAAAAAATTTAGAAGCCTTAGGTAGGGAGATGAGGCAATGACTTCCATAATGTAACCTTATAAAGCAACATGGACCTAAGTTTGTGAAAGTGAGTGTGTGATGGTTTCAAGGACCTTAAATGAGATCAAGAGATCTAAATATGGCAAGAGAATGGAACCAAGAGTTTTACTTATAGTAGTTTCTTCATTAGGTCATTAATGGAACCATATTGTGACAAATAGAACAAAGTGTAGTCTTAAGAGTGAGCTGGATGTTATAACTTGTTCCAAGAGTATAATTAAGTGTTGTTTCTTGTGCATAGGCCAAGGAAATTCAACCCCACCTACTTGTGGTTATGGAACCAAAAAGGAGAAGGAACAAGCAAAGTAAAGCTTGAATTTGCACTAAGGTAGCTCTCTACCTTTTCTTGTTGCATATATGTCATTGTGTGCTTGTGTGTCTATGTATATGTTTGAGACATGCCAATTGATGCTATGATGCTATTTTGGTACTAATATGGGTTCTTGAATGTCTTTGAATTATGAAAATGGTTCACAAGGGTGAGGTAGTGCCAAAAGTCCCTTAATGTGGGTTAGGAGATGCCAAAAGTCTCATGACATAGGTAAGACAAGGCCAAAAGTCCCTTGGATGGATGAGGCTAAGTCAAAAGTCTCAAAAATCAAGAGTAAGACGATCAAAAAGTCCTAGAAATGGGGTGAGGCAAACCAAAAGTCTTTAGAGTTCATTCTTATTCTTGACATGTGTTTGTGACGTAAAAATGTGGGAATTGAATGCTTTATCGATTGAGTAGTAGAATACTTGCACCTTTGACATGTTGTATGCCTTGAAAATGTGCTTGAATAGGTGTATGAGCTATTAAGATTCAATGAATCTCACCCCCTCCTTTCTCTTATCTCATATGATCTAGGTGGAACTTAAATCTCTATCTCTTGGCAAATTTTGCTAGTTTTGATGTACTAGAATGTCAAAGGATATATGTATATGTTATTTTTGAGCAATGACACTTTGAACAAGTGTAAAACTATGTAAAGATAGTATATGTATCAAAAATAGAGTTTAATGAATGGCATTGTACAATTTGACCCCTTGGAAGCCCATTTGTGCTTGTATGTTTATGTGAATGGCATGATGAATTTGAGTTGCATGAGGATTCAGACCTTATGAGAGGATCATTTATGCTACATTTATGCTTTTGAAGTTGCTCAAATATGTGTGAAATAATGGATGACTCATTTGGACCAAATTTGCCCCTTTGTTGGAACCAAAAGTGCCATAATCTTGAGCTATGAAAAAGTCTGACCAAATGACCTCTTCTTGACTTGAAATTTTGTATGCAAGTAGATCTTGCCTAGAGCTTTTTGGGAAGCCAAAGATATGGTCATTTAGAGGTCTATGAAATTTTCTATAATTTTTCAAATTTGGTATCAGAATTTCGAATTTACACCAGTACTGTTCATTTTGTCAGTTGTGAAATTATGTCATCCGAGAGGCAAACGTGGTCCAATGGCTACAAAATTTTATAAACAGAAACTTGACATTTACAGTGACTTTCAGCAACTAGAAGCACCTCATTTGGGGTCTGACCTAAGAGATATGAATTTTTGAATTTCTGGAACAGTAATAGTAGTGTAGCACAGATTGAGTCACTGTTCCATTAAATTTTAGTGGTTGAACGTGCTTGCTCTAGTCTGAATCTATTTTTACCATAAACTTAACATTCATAACCTTCCAAATTGGTATCATTTGTATGGATTGGATTTTTTTTTTGAATTAATTAGATATTTTCGAAGTTTATAGCAGACATTTGCATCAGTACCAGTAGCTGTCTGAACCTTTGCTCATTTTCGCATGTCAAACGCTTTTTGTGTTATGTTTCATGGCTTGGACATATTTTTGGAATAAATTAGACATGTTTAGCTTTCCAAATGCATGATTTCAATTTATGTGGATTTAGTTATGAATTTTCGAAGTTCTGACAGAAAAACTAAAATTTTGGTTAAAAATAATAGTGTGAGTTTGATGCTTCCCTTTGAATTGTATGAGTTGTGGGCCAACTTTGGTAATGCAAATGAGTTGTATGTATGTAATTAAATATGAGAATATGATGTATGAGCTCAGATGATCCGTGTGACACCGAATGAAATTTTCATACGCAACGAAACGCGAAATAAGGCATTATTTTAATGTCATTTTTCCATTCCTTTTGTGTAATTCATTATATGAGACTTAGAAATGATAGGAAGCAAGCTCGACATATATGGTGTTACATAGCTTATTCATATAATGTCATAAACTTAAAAATATAATACAAACTTTACAAAGCTTGAGACTAAAATAAAAGCATTAAATGTCAAATAATTTTAATAATTAGAATGAAATTTACCTTACTAGCTGCTAGCCTCATATAGATGTGTGTCTTATCTAAGTATAATAGATCTTATTATTGTTTATTATTTATTTTTTTGGGAACCAATAATAATTTGTAATGGTTCATGCATTGAGTTTTAGTTTATAATTTTTTATATTTGTTAATTGAAGTTGTAAGAAGTTATATATTTACATATGAATGTCTCACAGAGTATTTATTCTAAGAATTTTTTGTTAGATTAAATGCCAATAATTTCATGTTGAATTCATCAATGTTGTTGTGATTTAGTTTTGAGATTGGAGTTTTTTTGGATTATCTGAGAGAGGGATTTTAAAAAAAATTAGCATATGTCTTGTTGAGTTTGCTTGCTATTAAGAGTTTTGAATTGGGTACTAAAACCTATTTTGAGTTTGCTTGCTATCCTATGGATTTTTGCATATATTAGTCTTGCTTTTGAGCTTAAGTTGGTGTTAAAGTGTTGAGTTAAATGGTGCTTGCTATTCTATGGCGATTTAATCTTTGTTTTGAATTTAAGTTGGTGCAAAAACACTAAGCTAGAGTGATGCTTGCTATGTTATGGATTTTAGCATACATTAATCTTACTTTTAAGCTTAAATTGGTGCTAAGTAGAAGAGGATAATGATGAGGAAGATGACATCATTGAGATGTTACACAATGCATATGACCATGTAAATTTAAAGGAAGGGAACTAAGGCTTAGGACACAGTGAGCTACCTAATATACAAGTTGGCTAGTTCTTTCAATTGTTGGAAGATGCTCAAATTGACCTTTATCTAGCTTGTTGCAAAATGTTGAAGTTGTCTTTCATAGTCAGGCATTTTCACTTGAAGTGCCCTAACCATTAGACCAACAAATGTATTGATGAATTTATTCATGGGATGCTTTTTCGTAGGGGCACTAGTACCTAACTCCTATTACAAAGTAAAGATGGCTGTTCAAGAGCTTGGATTATATCATACCAAGATTGATACATGTGAGAATTACATCTTATATTGATAGGAGAATGCTTATGCACAATAATGTCCTGGGTACAATATGTCTTGATCAAGGTTAAATGGTCAAAGAGGTAAGAAAGTATCATATAAAGTGTTGTGACATTTTTTGATAAAGCCCTGGCTATAAAGGTTGTACATGGCTTGCCACATAGCTAAGGAGATGCAATGGCAGTAGAAGGAATGCATTGATGATAATGTACTAAGGTATCCATCTAACTCTATTACATGGAAGTCTTTTAAGAAACAAATTTCAACTTCTCCAATGATTCTAGAAATGTCCGACTAGGTTGGGCAAGTGATGAGTTTCAACTTAGAAGAAATATGAGTGATAGCTATAGTATTTGGCCAATTGTGCTAGTTTGTATGATTTATTGCCATTGAGTTGCATGAATCACTTATACTTTATGATAACACTTTTGATTCTAGGTCTAAAGTGTCATGGTGATGACATAGATGTATACGTGAAACCAATGATTAAAGAGTTACAAGAATTATAAAATGAAGGGGTTGAGACATATAATGCCTTCTCGTAGTCCAATTTTAAGATGTGTGTAACTATCATGTGGACAATCAATGCTTCTCAATGTATGGGAATCTTTTAGGATGGTCAATTAAGGGGAAGCTTGCATGCCTATGTTGCCTCAAAGACACATATTCTATTTATCTATGGGACAAGTTATGCTACATGGGCTGTCATCAATTCTTACTAACCAATCATCCATGGTGTCAAAATAAGTAGGCATTTGATAGGAAAGTTAAACATGTAGTTGCACCAATTCCTTTAACTAATGATGAGGAACTTATAAAATTATAGGCATTGGGCAATGTGACTTTGGGAAGTAAAACTGGGGCTATGTTAACAATGCTTTCAACCTTAATGTTATGCACATCGAAAAAAGAGTTTTTCCCCTTGATAGAAAACCTTTAAGCTCCATAGTGGTGTCTACATAGGACTTTTAGAGTAACTAGTATGAGAGCTTCCACTTGGCATTATACGAAAGAAACAAAATCAATTATTTAGAGAGTAGAGATATGCACAAGTTAAACAAATTCACTGCAAGTTAGATTTACTCTTTGAATGTTATGCTTAATGTAGTTGATTCCTCCTATGTTTAAGCATAGAGGCATAAGTGTGGTCGATTTTGGAGGGAGTTAAAAAACACAAGAAGTGGGATGAGTAGACTACAAAGACTCAAAAAGAAAAGAGACATGAAAGGAAAGGAAATTGGGTTGCCTCCCAAAAGGTGTTAAGTTTAAAGTCTTCAACTTGACTATTCTTTTAGCTTTAGTTAGGGTCCTCCAAAGTCATGGTAAACTTCAAATGATCTGTCTCATCTCCACAATAATGTTTAGGCCTTTACCCATTAACTTTAAATTTTCTCCTAGAAGTACCCTCTATAACTTTCATAGCTCAATAAAGGGCCACTTGAACCATAATAGATAGTTGAAAACCATTAAGACTTTAAATTCTCAAGGAATAGTTTTAGCTTAGAGTTGTAGAATAAAAATATTTAATTAGACTAAAACTCTCTATGAAGGATCTTTTGGTCATGTAATTTTTTTTATCTCCTTATACAACTAAACATTCTTAAAAGCACAAGATTTAAACTCCTATAGTTCATTCAACTATAATAATTGCCTTTCATTAGTAGCTTTGGAATTAAAGTTAATCTTTTTGATAGCTTAATATGAATTATGTTCTAATTCCACCAGTAAATGGTAGGCTTTGTCAAACAACAATCTGTATAGAGACTTAGGGGTTTTAAAAGTAATCTTGTGGACCTATAGAGCATTATTAAGCTTCATTGACCAATTTCTTCTTTGTCTTTTTTTAGATTGTCTTAATTTCACAATTTGATATCTTAGTTTGCACATTTGTCTATGGATTATGATGAAGACCATACTTTTCAATAAGGGTTGAAACTAATTATCGTAAAAATGAGACCCTTCATCACTTATGATTGCTATTAGTGCCTTAAAACTAGAAAAGATTTGTCCTTCAAAAATTTTAGTTACCAATTTAGCATTATTAGTGGGGTATACAACTACTTCAACCAACTCATAAACATAATCTATAGCCACCAAGATGTATTGATTATTGAAAGAATTAACAAACAAACCTGTAAGTCTATGCTTCAAACATAAAGAAATCTTAACCTTAAGAATATTGGTCAATGGCATTTCATGTTGCTTAGATATATTTCCTACCCTTTGGCATCAATCACATTTAGCCATAAAAGCATAAGAATCTTGAAAGAGGGTAGGCCAGAAAATGTAACATCCATTGTTTTAAAAAGCCATAAACTAAGCAAATTACTAAAGAAAATCTCCTAAATTGAATGATTAGAGGCCCAATAAAATTAGAGCAATAATGTTGATAATTAAAAATAAGGATACAAGGCTTAAGGTTCTTGTAAAAAGGAGCCAAAATAGCTAAACAAAATTTGATGAAAAGGCCATGACATTTTCTGTAATTTTGGGTAACTTTTAAAATACTCAAATGAGATATCTTTAAAAGGAAAAATTGAGTTTTTTTATATTCTCAAAAATCCTAAAAACTATAGGAACCCTTAAAATGATTAAAATCCCATTAGTTTACATTTTAGAGCGTCAGTTGATTGAAACTTTGATTGATTTGTCTGAGAAGGTTTTAAATCCAATTTTGGTGAAACCAAAGGCATTTTATAAATTAAAGAGCCTAAATTTCATAATGGGAATAGAGATTCTAAAAAAGGAGATAAATTGAGCCCAAATGGAAAGAACCAAGAAAAGGGACAAAATGAGAATTTTGAAAAAGTGTCATAACTTAGCCTACCCCTTTATAAGTCATGCCCCACTTCTTCCCTTCCTTATGACCAACTTTCAGCTACTTCAAAATAGAACCCTAGACTTCTTGAAGTGGTGCACCAAGAGGGAGAAGAGAAGGAAGGAAAAACCAACGAAAAATGGTAGAAAATTTCATAGTTTTTCATGCTTCCTCTTTCACCAACCTTGTTCTCCTTTTTCTCTTCTCTTTTCCTATGGTTTTGATGATTGATTTGAGTATGATTCACGGTTGGTTCAGTGAGAGAATGAGAGACGAGAAGCAAATGAAAGCACTTTTGGAAAATCTTGAACCAATGTAATTTCTTGCTTCTTAGGTGATTTTCGGCCAACCTTAGACTATATAAGGGGAGATGATTTCTGACCAAACCAATGAAGAAATAAGGGTTTTAGAGTATTAGAAATAAGAATATGCAATTAGATTTAAAAGAAAAGCTTTAGAATTCAAGTTGTATAACTTAGGATTTTTGTTGCACCTAACCATTCTTGAAACTTTCTAAGGATAGTCTAACCTATATAAGAGTATGTAAGAGTTCTTAAGATATCTAGTAAGCTTCACAAGTGCTAATTCCTTAAGAAAAATCAAGCAAACTCCATAGGTCTATTAATTTGTACATATCTCGGCTAAAGCTAGAGCAAGCACTTAAGGAGATTTTTCTTTGATTCCAAGGATGGGAATAGCCTAGATATGATTAATAAACATCAAGGGAAGCATTAGTTTGAATATGAAGTCATGGTTTGTGATATGGAGGTTTAGGTTCTTTTTTAAGACATAAAGAAGCAATTTAAATCTAAGCTCCTTGAATTAAATTTGTGATGACTCCAAGGAGTCTAAATGGAGTCAAGAGACTTAGATTGAATTAGAAATTGGAGCCAAGATCCTAAATCCTAAGGGTTGCTTTATTATGCACTTATATGGAAACATAACCATGCCATAGGACAAAGTAAACTTACACAAAGTTTGTATAAGACCAGAACTTGTTCTAATGATGTAATTATGTCTCATTTAATGTGTCTAGGCTAAGTGAATCAAACCTTACCTTGTTGTGTGTATGAGGCCAAGAAGGGGAAAGGAAAGTCCAAGAAAGGAAGTTTTGATTCTTGATTCAAGGTAGCTCTTGAACTTTTTTTACATGCATGTTTTGGATGTTTGTGTGTATGTTTGAACTATGAGATATGTTTATAGCCATTGAATTTATGCTATGGTACCATTATGCTTTTTGAAACATGTTTTTGAATGCAAGATGGCTTGAAGGGGTGAGGTTGTGCTAAAAGTCCTTTAGGCTAGGTAAGGAGATGCCTAAAGTCCCTAAAAAAAGGTGAGACAAAGGCAAAAGTCTCAAGAAAGAGTAAGGCTAAGTCAAAAGTTTCTAAAAATATGTGAGGTAAATCCAAAAGTCCCAAAGAATTGTGTGAAGTTAGACCAAAAACCCTTATAGCCTATGTTTGATAATGTATAAGTTTATATGACATGAAAAAATGTTTACGTATACTTACAAGATGCTTTTATTACATGCTTGAATTATTTGACTTGAAAATGTGCCATGCATGTATGCTTGAAAGGGTAAAAGAGCAATTAGGATTCTTTAAATCTCACACTTTTTTCCATATATGTCTAACCATGTCTAGGTGAGTCAAGTAGAGCAAGAAATAGAGGCCAAGCACCTTGAAGCATATAATTTTAACAATAGAATAGAGAATTGATGTATTTTGATGTCAAAGTTTATAACCATATAATGTATATGTGATGTAAACCCTTAAGCATGTTTCAATGTATGTAACTATGATGTATGTATCAATTTTGAAGTCAAATGAATGAGTATGAGAAATTTGACATATAGGGCTTTGAAATGCATGTGTAAATGAACAACTAGGAAGGTGAGTTTGAGTTCCATGGTGATTGGGACCATTTTGCATGCTTGTATATGTTGTAATTATACTTTTGGATGTGTTCAAGTGATTGTGGAATGATGAGAAAGTCATTTGGAGCAATTTGACCCCTTTATGTACTCCAAATTGATCATTTTCTTAAGTTAAACCAAAGTCTAACTAAATGGATGATTTTTTACATGAAATTTGGCAAGAAAATAGGTCTCATCAAGATTTTTTCATAGAGCTAAAGAGCACCATTTTTGGAGCTCTATAGAATTTATTATGATTTTTTAAAATTGGCCAAATTATACAAAAATTGTCACTATTACTGTTCATATGGTCAGTTTACATTTTTGTGTTGGTTAAGGGCCAAATAAAATTCAATGCTTATGAAATTTTATAAGTATAAACTAGACATCATAACCTTTCTATAACCATAGAGAGCACCTCATTTGGAACTCTATAGAGGGATAAATGAATTTTTGAAGTTTAAGTTTAGCTGCAGGATGCATCAATGGACAATGTTATTGTTCCATCAGTTTTCATAGGGAAAACTTGGTTGTTTTGATCTAAAATTTTTATGGTAGTTAGAGAACATCCATAGATTTCTAGAATGGTATAATTTGTATGATTTCAATTTTTCTAAAATTAATTATGATGTTCCAAAATTTCATATTAGAATATGGAATGGATGAAAAAAAATGCTAAGTGTAATGTGATTTTGTGTTCTATGGCTTAGATCCAAATTTTGAGCTTCAGTTTGTGATAATTCTTATTAAACAAATGTGTTATAGATGAAAAATGAATTTGGTAAGCTCACTTGGTCCATAAATCCAATGATGAATTTATTGAGCTTTTAATGATGTAAAATACCCCCACTAAAAGTGCTATTTTCATGCAGATAAGTGTTATATGCCAATTTTGCCATGAGTTGAGTCCTACACAGTTATGGTATTACCTAGTTGTAACATCTTTGTCATTGTCCTTTCACCTCTAAAATTCCTATCATAGTAGAACGAGTGACATTTATGAAGTATCTCATCTTGCTT
The DNA here is from genome assembly GCA_026724425.1 of Erythrophleum ivorense. Taxonomy (NCBI): domain Eukaryota; kingdom Viridiplantae; phylum Streptophyta; class Magnoliopsida; order Fabales; family Fabaceae; genus Erythrophleum; species Erythrophleum ivorense. The sequence goes on along the minus strand of JAIUCV010000008.1, from coordinate 14,221,165 downwards.
TTGTTTAGGCACACACCCCTTAGAAAGCTAATCTATAAAATGCTTGAAAAGAAATGGATCATCCAAATATAAGATTTCACATCATGCAAAAATTTCTTTCTTTGGTGGACAAATAACTTAAGAGGTAGGACATTATGCACAAGGTAATTCATAGGATCTGCATACCTTGGTGTTTTGGTGTAATTCATAGCAAACAATTGCTCATTAGGAAAAGTCTTCATTAACCTTAGACTTTTGCTTAAGTTGGGCTTTAGTGCCCAATCTAGACAAGTGTTCAGTCATTTGATTCTCGCTACTTTTCTTATCAACAATCTTAAGATCAAATTCTTGCAAAAATAAAATCCACTAATTAACCTAGGTTTATAATTCTTCTTATCAGTCAAGTACTTAATTGTAGAATGATTAATAAAGATAGTTAATTTTGTACCAACAAGATAGAATCTGAACTTATCAAAGGCAAACACTATTGCTAACAGCTTTTATTTAATGGTAGTGGTATTTTCCTAAGATTTATTTAAAGTTTTGTTAGTATAGTAGATAGGATGAAATATCTTTTCTTTCTTCTCCCAATACTACTCCAATTGCAAAATCACTAGCATCACATATTAATTCAAATAGTTAACTCAAATCAAGAGCAATAATAGTAGGTGCAAAAATTAATCTTTGTTTCAAGTCATTGAAAGTAGACAAGCATGCATTATCAAAGTTAAATGGAGTACCTTTTTCTAACAAATTATATAATGGTCAAGTAATTTTAAAGAAGTCTTTCATAAACCTTTAGTCAAACCTAGCATACTCCAGGAAACTATGGACAACTTTGACAGTGGTTCACAAAGATAACTACTCAATTATGGCTACTTAGCCTTATCAACCCTTTTATAAGAAACTTAGTAACTAAGGACGATGCTGTCATGTATGATGAAGCAACACTTCACCTGATTTGACACCAAATTCATTTCCTCACACCACTTTAAAACATTAGCCAAATTACTGAGACAATCATCATAAGTACCTCTAAAGAAAAGTTATCCATGAATACCTCTATACTTTGCTTAACCATATTGAAGAAGATATATAACATACATTGCTAAAAAGTAGTTAGTGCATTACATAGACTAAATGGCATCCTTCTAAAGGTAAATGTGCCATATGGGCAAGTGAAGGTGGGCTTCTTTTAGTTTTTAAGGGCAATGGCAATTTGGTTATAACCAGAAATACCCATCCAAGAAGTAAAAATATTCCTTTCCTACCAATTTATCAAGCATTTAGTTAATGAGTGGGAGTGAGAAACGGTCCTTTCTAGTGGCATTGTTCAGCTTCTAATAGTCTATACAAACCTACCACCTTGTTATAGTTCTTGTAGAAATCAACTCATTTTTAGTGTTAGTCATTATAGTCATGCCTACTTTCTTTAAGACACATTGGATTGGAATCACCCAAGAACTATTTGAGATAGGATAAATGATGCCGACATCTAGCCATTTCAAAATCTCTTTCTTTGCCACCTCTTTCATGATTGGATTTATTTTGCATTAAGGTTCATTTGACTTTTAATGCTTTTCTTGAGCAAAATTTTGCCCATGCAAATAGAAGGGCTAATCCTTTTAATATGAGTGATGGACCACCTAATGGCTTTCTTGAACTCTCTTACGACTTGGAGGAGCTTACTCTCTTGTTTTGCTAATAAATAGGTAGAGATGATAACTGGCAAAGTGAAAGACTCTCCAAGTTAAACATAATTTAAGTGTGAAGGAAGTGACTTCAACTTTAAGACCAATGGCTCTAGCATAACTGGCTTTAATGCGGGAGTTGCTTTGGATGACATATAGAGTGACTCAAATTTTTGTGTGGCTTTTAGAGGTCTGGGAGAAGCTTGTAGAAACTGAACACATTCCTTTACTTCTTTAACTTTGTCATAATCAATTCCAATCAAAGATGCTTCCAATGGATCCTTTGAAATTGATTTTTGAAACTTCTTATACACCAAATTCTAAAACACACTAATAAAGCAACACTCTTTAGGTTTATTAGAAGACTTTATGGCACTGTACATGTTGAAAGTAACTTTTTGATAATTTACTCTCATTTTTAATTTGCCTTTTTATACATCGATCAAGGTTCTTTTAGCAGTTAAAAAATGTTGTCCCAAGATTATAGGTGTATCTAAATCCTCCTTATAATATAAGTTAGTCCACTTTCACAAGTACGTCCTTAATGATCCTATCTGGGCAAGCCAATGATGTGTTTGCTAACTGAAGTGTCACTATTGTGGTTCTTGCCTCACCCAATTCAAGCTTTTTAAGGATAGAGAGGGGCATAGGATTCACACTTCCCCTTAAATCACATATAACTTTACTAGTAAAATGCTTACTAATATTGCATAGAATCATAAAACTCCTAGAATCTTGCAACTTAGGTCGAAATTAATTTTGCAAAATTGCATTACACTCCTCAATTAGAGTAACTATTTCAAACTTGTTAGATCTCTTCTTTCTTGATGACACATCTTTCCTAAACTTCACACAACTTGGGATTTGCTCTTAAGCCTTCACAAAAGAGATGTTAATATGGAGCTACTTGAATACTTCTAAAAACTTTTGATACTGCCAATCCAAGTTATGCTTTTTAAATCTTTGGGGGAATGGTAAAGGTGGATCATTATTTGGTTGGGGTTTTTCTTGATCCTTTTTCTTAAGCTTTTTCTTCCTTCTCATTTTTCTTTACACAAAAAGTTTCATCCTTTTAAGATTGATCTATCTAAGTTAGGATATGAGTAGAAACTTTAGGTAATTCCCCTCCATTTCTCAATGTTATGGCCTTACACTTTTCTTAACCATCTCTCCTAAGAGTAGGCATTATGTCACTCGAAAGACTCCCTTGTTACTTGGTATTTAGAGTTAAGGCCAATTAGCTTATTTGAGTCTTCAAGTTTCTTATGGTTGCATCAATCTTGGACATGAACCATAAGAATAGTTCCTTCAGATTTTACTTATTCTCTTGTATTTGTGGCCTAGCTTGTGATTGAAACCTAAAAGGATTAGAAAGTCTTGCCCCACAAGATGAAGTTTGAGCTTGGTTCTGATTTTGACCCTAAGAGAAATTTGGATAATTTCTCCCTCCCAGATTATAGGCGTTAGAATATAGGTTATTCTAATTTCTCTTGTAATTCCCTATACAATTCACTATTTCAACAAGTAAGGAACATTTCTCTTTGGGATGGCCTTTTCCATATAGATGATATACAGTTAGAATGACATTCGCATTCATAGCTATACCTTGTCACATCGTAAAACTATCAAATTTTTTGTTTATTGATATTTATTGGATGAAAAAGTATTCTTAGTGCATTTATTTTATGGACCTTTGCAACCTTTTTCCATGGGGCTTTACTAGAGGTCCACTAACAAGTGTTGGATGCCATACTATAAGTCATAGGCCTCATTCAAATGACCCATAACGCTCTCACCAACTACAAAATCAAGAATTGTCATTGTCTCGTTTGACAAACCATTGTAAAAAGTTTATACTTGAATCCATTTGAGGAGTCATAGTTTGGGCATTTTCTTGATAAGCTTCCTATGCTTCATATAGATGTTCTATGTAAAACCATATTTACTAAGCTCATCTCACATCAATGCTAGGCTCATCTCCTTGGATTATATATGATTTCCAAGAAGAACTATTAAGAATATCTCATTAAATTATATTACGTCACAGATAAAATTTTCATTTGGTGTTATGTGGGCCATATGGACTCATTTATATCATTCTCATATTTGAGTACACAAATACAACTCATAACAAGCTTAAGAAGTGGCCTAGAACTCGTGTAAATGGGTGGTATACTCAAAAATATAGTGTGTAGCATCAGGTAAGATTTTCAAATTTTGTGCTTGAACTTTGAAAAATCATAACTAATTCTAGAAAATTGAAATCAAGTATACTATACTATTCTAAAAAACTACAGATGTCTAATTTATGATAAAAATAAATCCAAACCACAAAAAAGGCTGATAGCCACTGAAAATTGATGGAACAGTACCAGAGGTTAACTATCATTACTAGTACTGTCCTTTATCTTCAAAAATTCATATCTCCCTATTCAGAGGTCCAATTGGGGTGATCTTAGTGGCTCTAGAAAGCTTATCATGTCTTGTTTATGCTTGAAAATTTTTATAAGCATTGGACATCATTTGTCACACAAATGACATAATCCAACTTTCTAACCATATGAACAGTGTCAGTATCAGTTCAATAAAAAAATGCCAACTTTTGGAAATTCATAATTAATTCTACAGAGCTCTAAATATTCTAATCTTTAGCTTCCTAAAAATCTCTAAATAAGATCTATGTGTATGCCAAATTTCATGGGCAAATCATTCATTTAGTCAGATCATGATATTGGGTTGTGAAATGATCATTTTTAAGTCTTGGTCCAAATGTTCCATTTTAAACTCCAAGGCAACTTGAACACTTAAGCACATGGGAATACACCAAAATTATATTCTAAACTTATCCCAAAGGTGCACAAGTTCAAATTTCTCAAACTCACTTATTCACCCCATGATATGCACAAGAATGCATATATCTAGTCTTGCCATTTCATACCCAAATCATGCTATATCATGCATATGGTAAGATGGGAAAGGGAAGGGGGTAAGATCTAAAGAATCTCAATAGCTCATACACTTATTCAAGTAAGCAATTAAGGTATATAAACATGTCAAAGCATGCAAGGAGGCATCCAACATCATTAATAATCATTTAACACATAATTTACATGCTATGAAAATCATATCAAAGCCAAGAATAAGGTCTAGGGACTCTTGGTCTAACCTCACCTCATTTTAGGACTTTTAGATTAGCCTCACCCTTAGTCTAAGGACTTTTGACTTGGCCTTAGTCATCCATGAGACCTTTGGCCTTATCTCACCTATTCCTAGAGAGTTTTGCCTCCACCTCACCCATCTCAATATACTTTTAGCACCACCTCACCCTTAAGTGCAATTTTCATAATCAAAACACAATTCATGAAATATATTAGTGCCAATGCCACAAGGCAACATCAGATGGCATGTCTCATAATACAAATGCACATACAAGCATAAAATTACCATCATACATCCAAGAATAGAAACAAGAAGGAGTGAAGAGCTACCTTGGCAATTAAACACAAGCTTCCCTCTTGATTATCCTCTTCCCTTTTTGATCTCACACCCACAACTAGATAGAGCTTGAGTTCTTCGGCCTAGACACAACAAAGAGGATTTAATTATACTCTTGGAGCAAGCCATGGCATCAAATACACATTAAAGAAGCATACTTCACTTTATGGTTCCGTTTTTGTTCCATAAGAAGCCTAATGAAGCATCTACCATAATTCAAACTCTTGACTTCATTTTCATCTCATATCTAGACCTCTTAGTTCCATTTAGACTCCTTGAAGTCATCACAACTTCATTTCTAAGAGTTTAGATGCAAGTTGCGTCTTAAGGCTACATTATGAAACCTATTGCTTCAACTCTCAATCTATGGCCTCTAAGCTTTTCCCATGGGTTCCTCTCATCTTCTTCCATCACATATGACCCCAAACCAAGCTTAAAACCAATTAAAACACTCTTTACCCCTCTTATCTATCCCAGGTTGAGCCATAAAGAGCATTTAGAGTCTATGGAGTTTCCAATTTTTCCTTGATGGAAGGGGCACTTAAAAGGCTTCCTGGGGTCTTGGGAACTTAAACAAACATTCACATAGGCTAGGGAATTCTTGAATCAAAACAAATTTTACAAGATGTTCAAGAATCCCTAACTTTCTTATTTTGAAGTTCAATGGTTTTTCTTCCACTTTCACACTTTAAATCATAAGATTCTTACTTATTCTAGGTCAAAACTCACTCCCCCTCTCAAGCTCTCTCCTTGGCCGAAACATCACATATGAAGAGCAAGGGAAGAAGAGTAAATAAAACTATGAAACATGCCTTATTTTCCTTGCTTCTTCAAGAGTCTTTCCCTTTGCCTTTGCCTTCTTTTGGAATTTCTCAACTTCTTCCCTTTGTACTTGGCTTAAAACAAAACCAATTCAATAACCAAAATTATGAAAAGGGAGAGGAGGAGGAGGAGAATGAGTATGCTAAAGGAAGAAGCTTGAGTTTCAAGAATTTTCTTACCTTTCTCCTTGTTCTTTCTTCCTCCTTGAATTTCCCCTTATCTCTCTCTCTCTCTCTCTCTCTCTCTCTTAGGCAGAGCTTCTTTTATTTTTAGCTAGCCCAAAGTCAATCAGAAAAAGGAGAGGATTTTGGACTCTTTAAGAAGTAAAATTATACTATTTTACAATTTTTTTGGAACGAGTCTCACTATAACAAGAAGCACCTCTCACTACGGCGAGAACTTATCAGTTATAGGTTCCAACTGTTCTCGCCACAGCTGGCGCTATTACAAGAAATTCCCTAGATTTTGTATGAGATACAAACTTGCTATAGCAAACTAACATTCTTGCTGTAGCGAACTAGCACCCTCGCTATAGCGAACAGGGATCCTAGCTATAGTGAGGAGATTTAGAAAATTTTTGAAACTTTGGATATTACAATCATATCCCAATGTTCACCAAGAGTATATATCATCTTTTAATGTATTTGCTTACCCTTTCCCTTTATGCCTCATAATCAAGTGTTGGAAGGTCAATAATGATAAACCTATACAAGGCCTTCAATATATTAGCCTGTGAAAAAGGAAAAGCAATAATTACATTTATAGATCAAGTACAAATATATAAAAGATGTGGAAAAAGAACAATAGCAAGCATATAAAACTTTACCAAGAAACCCTAATAGTCACTCTCAAGATAGATCCATTATCACATATGTTTCCAATACCAACACATGTAATAAGAAGTGTGATCTATGTGTCAACCTGTGCCATAACTTGTTACCATGCGTTCCATGCATGAATAAATACATTGTGCTCACAACTCCAATCACTATGAGTTTTCCTTTTGAGCTAAAATGTATGGAGGGATCTCACGTTAAATAGCTTCTAAAGGATATGTTGCTTGATATTTCGACATTATTATATTTTATATTCCTCATATTTAGTCTTATTAATAATTCATAATGGGTAATTTGATGATGTTAGGTTTATTTTACATTAAATGGGCTAAATTTAGATTAATGGACTTTAAATGCATTTGTATTATATTTTTTCCAATGGAGACCCAATTATTTTTTAATTGTATTTTGCAAGTTGAAAAATTCCTAAAGGGATTTGGATATCATCTTATTAAACCACTAAAGGATTTGGATGTTATCCAATTGTTACTTTTAGATTAGTATGGGATTTCTTTTAATTCTGGACTGTTGGATGCGCGCAACTCATCTTAACCCCTAGATCTTTCTTGGTGAAGAAGTCAACGTCATCTATTTAAAGAGGGGAAGCCGTCACCATAGAACACACTACATCTTCTCTACTTCTCGTTTTTGTTTTCATCTTTTCATGACTTTTTAATTTTTCTTGGTAATTAATCCAAAGTTGGAACTTGATAGGGAACTTGAGTCCATAATTTTATAGAAATCTAGTTTGGATTTTGATTTTAGAAGAATTTCATTTTTTTGTTCTTTTTATTTTTATGTAATTATTATTATGCTAGTTAGATTATTTTTGTTGCATGAATTCTAATTTGTTTGATCTATCTGAGAACATGTTTTGATTCAATCGGTTAATTAATCAATTAAATTCATTTTGAACCACATTAAGATTCTACGGGCGTCTTTGATCAAGTGCGAAATATTTTAGCTTCGTATTATTGATAGAAGTATGGTTGCATTTTAATTAGCAATACGAACCAATTAAAATCCTAAACTGTAGTTTAGGAACATTAATCAAAAGTAACCAGAGGATTAAAAATCAAACCAAAGATATTTTTAGATGGCAAGAATAGGAAATATCAGGTGAAAAATTCTGGATTAGTTACGTACTATTCTAATTGAATTTCATTAATTAATTTACTATCCGGTTTAATTAATGCAATTTTATATTTAAACCCCCAACCATCATAATTTTATATTTTTGTTTCCTAAAATAATTGATTTGATTAATAGCTCTGTGGAAGACGACTTGGTAGGCATTCCAATTCTACAACTGTGAGTAAATAGTATTTGCTTTACCATTGCCACTTACCAAACTAGTGAAGAATGTGATTAACATGATGAAGCTCAATAATCCAAAAACAAATAATGGGGACAAATGCATGTCATACATTGGGAAACACTAAGTAATTGTCATAAATTGATTAGCAGATGCTCAATGGGTAGTATGGTTGTGAAATGAACTTATTGTCCTTTATTTGATCCAACAAAATACTATATTGCTGTAGGGCCTCTATGGTCAAATAGATATGTTATGGGACATGCCTCCATCTAAAACATAGTGGTGGCCTCAGAGGGTATATCTCTATATGTAGGTTTGGCTAAGGGGCTAGCTGTAGAGCAAGTTGGGGGAATTGATTTCATGCCTATAAGTATAGCAATGTTAGATAGCCACCCATATTTATCTTCTTATAGTTTGTTGCATTGTACATTTCTCTATAGAAGTGTACTAACACTGCCAATTTCTAACTATAATGACCAACTTCCTTAAAATTCATGAGTAATGACAAACACATTAGCATCACCCGACACCCAGTTAGATCTGGCTCTAGGTATTCTCTAATTAATATCATGATGTGTGACCATGTAAATCAATGTATACTCTCATTATATGCATCATCTGGCAAGCCATGGGATAATGAACCTTTGTTCATCCATCATCCTTGGCAGTGTTGTCATGCCAAATAAATATTGCCGCATAAATTACCATCATAATCTATCTATCCTGACACTACCTTTCTTGTGCAAAGCAGCCCAATCTAGATTGGAACATCTTGCAGGGTGATCCTTGTCTTGCCCTACTAAAGTGAAAGTTATGTGTCTCTAGCCACCACCTATTTATAAGGGCTGAAACAAATGTTACATTGAAATCGAAGTGCCTAAGTTAAGATAAATCGTAGAAACTAGCATGTATAAAGGAAGGAATGATTGTAAGCATGGGCTCAAAGATGTGATCCTCCTATGCTACTTGTCATTATAAAGAATGCAATTAGCCTTAAACATGCAGTTATAATGCCTACACAAAAAAAGTCTATACTTAGTTAAATAAAAAGAGCGTGGTTGTGTTAACTACCTAGCCTTGCTACATAACCTATGACATGTGATAAGTTTACAGGCATAAAAATGAGTTATGTTCTAGACTCATATTGACAGTGTAATACCATAAATTCATACACCCCATACCATAAAATTCAAAGCATTACATACTCATTCATATGAAATTTGCATACTTTAGTAACAAAAATCAAGTGTATGGATATCGAAATTGTTCAATTTTGCCCATATAAGTCATTTAAATTTACCTCAAATCATTTTCATCTATACCATATCCAAGAAAATAAAAAACAAACCATTTTGAAGCTTACATCATGGATCAAAAGACATTACATCAAAATTTCCATTTTCCATTCTTAGGTTGCAGGGACAATTTACTGATATAAACTTTAGAAAATCATAACTAATTATAGAAAAATCAAAATTATGTATATGATAGCTTTCCAGAAATATCTAGATGTTAACTAATGACTAAAAATAGTTTCAAAACACAAAAGCACCATCTGGACCACGAAAAATAATGGAATAGTACCAAATGTGTCTATTGCATCCTAATACTGACCATAAACTTCAAAAATTAGGTTCTCCCTCTACAGAACTCCAAATGAGGTGCTCTTAATTGCTACAAAAATATTATAGTGTCTAGTTTATACTTGTAAATTTTCATGAGTATTGGATATCATTTGGCCCTTGAATGACATAAAAACACAAATTGACCATATGAACAGTATACATGCCAAATCTACAGAAATGCTCCAAATTTGAAAATTCATAATTAATTCTCTAGAGCTCCAAATAAAGTGGTTCTTAGCTAAAAAAAAAAGCTCTAGATGGGACTTATATTCATGCCAAATTTCATGCTTAAATTCGTCCATTTGATTAGCTTGGGGTATAGGTTGCAAAAGTAGCATTTTTAAGTGTCAAAAAGGGTCCAAACATGACCAAATGCCCTCTTACTCTAACCAAAAGCTCTTAAGCACGTGTAAATGGCTAAAATCAGCATACAAAAGCTATCCAAGAGGTCTAAATACTCAATCATCTCATAACCACTTCCTAACTTGAGCTCATATATAAGACCACAAAGGCCCAATTAGGCATTTAAATGTCAAAATCATACATACTAGCACACATGGCTCCAAAATCCTTTCATTAATCATAAATACATGTTTTTACATATGTTCAATTATTTACATCTCATATACATCATTTATATACAATTCTTAACATCATTTTACAAAATTCCCATCCTATTGTCATAATGTCCCTCTTCAAGGCATATGGCTCTTTCCACTTGGTCCTTGGGTTTCACCTAGGTAAAAGTAGACATGTAAGGGAAAGAGTGAGATTTAAATAATCTTAATAGCTCTTTTACCCTTTCAAACATATATATATATATATATACGATGCATTTTCAAGTCAAGGAATGCAAGCATGCCATAAAACTTTCTAGAAAACATACATAGCTATTTTCCATGTTACACAAATTCATACAAATCAAACATAGGCTTTAAAAGTTGTTGGTTCAACCTCACCCAACTCTTTGGGGACTTTTAGATTTGCATCACCCATTTCTAGGGACTTTTGTCTTGGCCTCACTCTTTCTTGAGGCTTTTATATTTGTCTCACCTACTCTTAGGAACTTTTGGTATCACTAAGCCCACTCAAGCCATTAGACATCAAAACAAGTTCACAAATCACATCATGGTACCAAGACACTAAATCAATGGCTATAAATAAATCTTATAGTTCAAATGCACATAAAGTAATCCAAGACAAGCAACAAATCAAGAAATGCATGTGAGAAAAGTTAGAGAGCTACCTTAAACTAGAAATTCAAGCTTTCCCCTTTCCTTTTTCCTTCACCCTCTCAGCCAAGCACTCACAATGGAAGGGTTCTTAATTCTCTTGGCCTAGACATATCAAATGAGATACAAATCAAGCCTTGAAACCAATTCTACTTCAAAAAACTCTAAGCTAGCTTAGTTGGTCTTAAATCACTCGTATGGTCCATATATGACACAATGATGCAACCACTTGAAATCATGCTCTTGGCACCCAATTCTCATTCTTTCTAGACCATATGGCTCCATATAAACTCATTGAAGCCACCATAAACTCTTTTTAGGAAGATAAACTCTAGGTTTCCTCTCTATGTCTAAATAGGACCTAAAATTACCATCTCTCAAACCAAGCTTCCTAAATTCAATTCATTGGTTCTTCTAGCACCTATAATTCATATCTAAGCCTCTTATACCCTTGAAATGAAAAGAAACTCTCCCTAGGTGCAGATCTTCTACTAGACCGAGACATAACACTACAAATGGAACTCATGGTTTGCTTGCTTTTTCTTGAAAGGAATGGCTCATATAAAACTTCCTAGAAGTCTAAAGACTCATACCATGTCTTACATAAGCTATAATATCTGTAGGAAAAATTAAATTTCATCATTTATTTCAAAACCCCAAGTTGTACTAACTTGAATTTCTTCTTGCTTCTCTTTTTTATTCCAATGGACTAATCTTAATTTCCACACTCTTAAACATTGGTTTCTTTCTTGCTAAGGTAAGAATTCAACTCCCCTCAAGAGAGCCAAGTTTGACTGAAATTACCCCAAAGGAAAACATCCAAGAAGAAGCCAATAGAATTCATGAAACATACCTTGGTTGTGTGTTCTTCCAAGAAGCTTTCACTTGCTACAAAACTCTCCTTCAAAAACTCACTTCTTCTACTTGTGTTGACCTCAAAATAAATCCTTATCAACCATAAAATTCATGAAAAATGAGAAGAGAAGATGGAGAAAAGGCTTAACATGAGAAGAAACAAGGAAAGGAGCAAATTTTCTCACCTATTTCACAAGATCACTTCCTTCTTTCTCCTCCTCGGTTTAGCGCCCTTTAGCTCATGGGAATTCTGATTTCAAAAGCTCCAAGTTTCGGTGAAGCAAGGGGCTTAAAAGCAACGTGATATATGAAGCTAAAAAGTCACTTTTACAACTTTTCTACTTTGCATTTTAGTCCCTTTTCTTGTTTCTTTCCATTTAGGCTCAATTCAACCCTTTTTCAAAGTCTTCCTTTTCCATCATAATATTTTGGTTCTTAAACTTATAAAATGGCTTTGGTTTCACTCAAAACATATTTAAAACCATTCCAAACTATTTAATCAAAGTTTCGATTAACTCTTTGCTAAAATCGCTCATCGAAAAAGTTTTAACTATTATAGGGGTTTTCATAGTTTTCAAGGCCTCTGAGAACCTTGGAAAGCTCAAAATTTTTATTTAAAAAGTCCTCTTGTGAGTTTTCCAAAATTTTCAGAAATTACGAAAATGCTTCAACATATTCTTGCAATTTTCTTAGCTCTTTTGGCTCAGATTTTGTAGCAACTCAAGCCTTAAATCTTCATTTTTAGGGGTCTAAATTATCACTCTAATTTTATTTGGCCACTTTCCCCTTGCTTTAGGGGACTTCCTTTGAAAATCACACGTTTCTAACCCTTTCTCAGCAAATTAAGTGTTACAGACAGTGCTTCAATGACCAACCATTATACTACTATACTCACCTAGTTAAGGTTATCACATGCAAAATTATATGTCAATAAATTAGCTTGTATACAAAGCCAGCTAAGAGTTCATATGAACAAAACATTATGGCAAATACATTTCAACGATCACATTCATCATCATGTTAATGGAGTCAAATACATTATATAGTCAAATACATCATAAAGTTAAATATATAAATAAGACCAAATACATAAAGCTTTCATTAAATACACATAAAGTCAAATAACATGTTGAAAACTAAATATATCAAGCTCCATTAGGCTAGCAAGACAGACAAGTTGCTCAGTTGTGATCAGTTGTCTGCATAACCCATATTATTATTGTTCCCTTAGCCCTTCATGCTGATCCCTCTCATTTCAAATCTTGAATGACTTAGGCCAACCTTTCTAGTGAATCATCGAAGGATTAGGCACTAGTCATGGACCTATTATTTAGGACTAATATATTCCCCTTATGGATTAGAACTTACTTTTATACGCATTTAGTATAGTATCTAGTCAAAAAATTTGATTCACATAATGCAGTATGCCAATAAAGACTATGCCACTTCTAGCAATAATATGTTTATAGGAATGCTTTTAAAGATGAAACTCACCATAGTTACCATAGTTGCACATTCAAGATGTAAGGCTAACCTTACAACACTAACTATATTACTTATTTGTTAGACCATAAAGCTCTTCAACCTCAAATTCTGAGGCTTGTTAGTCGAACCTACATATAACTAAGGTGGATGCACTCATGACTGATAGCGATAACTTTTTCCTTATGTCCTTAAAAGAAAAAAAAAACTTAACTAGCTTTAAGTTGTGTGATTATGGTCTGTGGTCTGTGTATACTCCACCTAATATATATTCAAACTTGTACATGGTTACCTTTACCGAGCCAATTATAGGCTAGAACATGACCCCTTTTAATATGTGTTTATGCACTCTACCAAATTTATTGTCATATGTCCCCCAACATTGACCCTCCATGTCATATGCACGAGACTATTTACTCTTCAAAATATCCTCAATCCAATTTGCTAACTCTATATGGAGCAAACATAATTAGACCAATTGTTTATCCACCGTATGATGCTTATGCAATTATCATATACATGTTATTCACAAATAAACAATTTGACAAACACATCTATCAATTCATTGTACTAAGTAGGAAAAATGTACCAATATTGATGAACCTCTTCTTTAACCTTTACTCTTAAATGCTATGCTCAAATTGCTTGTAATATGTGTAAAACATATGATATGAATGTGGTGGTTGCCACTCATTTTTTGGGTTAAAGATAGCAATTAAGATTCTAGAATGATTATAAAAAATCAAGCAAATTCACATTTTATTTAGCACCACTTGGCATTAAAGTAAGGAAAGAAACCACACTTGTGATTCATTTGTTTCCCCTTAAACAATTACAAATGCTAGAGGTATAACTTTATTAGCCTCATCTTATGAACTTGCAATTAGCATAGTGTCTTTGTAATTTCCATATAAAAAGGTTCCATCAACTTAGATAATTGGTTTTAGGTAGTCAAAAGCATTAATATATGGCTTAAAGGTCCAAAATACTCAATGGAACATCACCAAAGGCTTTATATCTAAGCTAGCCTATGAGCACTTCTTATGAACAAACTCATAATATGATCCAAGCATGAAGTGCTAGATAGCAGCCAACCATCTTGGCAATAAAGCAAATGATTGTTCAAAGTTCCTAAATGCAATATCGATTGTATAGCGCTTCACAAACCATGCTTTTTTGTATGACTCTGTATGGCCAAATATGCTATGCACCCTTTCAATAACTTGCCAAATCAAAACTAATGGTTCAGTCACCATTGCCATAATGTGTGATTAAATCACATTAAAGTCAAGTTTTGGATGATCCTACAACAATGATAGAAAAACACATATGTGTGAGCCATGATATCTTGTGATTTTACTTGTCATCTTAGCACATTTTAACGTCCAATTGCACCAAGTATCATACTCTGGGCAATGATATTCTTTATACTTCCTTGATGAGTAATGCACCTTGAAAATATGGTGTGTGTGGACTGCTTATCCTAAAAACCTCATGCCAATATTTAACTCTTGTCTATGGCTTAAATCAATGTTGTTAACCATCTCATTGATCTCAGCATAATTCCCATCATTCATATTAATCTATGATAGAATAGCATATGCTTGATCCGCATATTAAGCCAATGGAGTTACTATATCCTCTTTATCATTGTCTCCCTCAACATCATCTTTTCTATGATCATTGACATTTGATATAGCATCATATTTATTGTAACGAACGTAATTTCTGTAAAATGACGAAATAAGCTATATAAAAGCAAGTCCTCTAAAATGACCTAGATAATATCCCAAAAAATTGTGTAGAGTCTTAGAATCCTAAAAATGATAATTCTGGGCTCAGACGGAAAGAAAAATAAAGTTAAGATGGAGAAACAATTTGCGACAGAAACTGATGAAACGTAATAGCATTTTCATAAATAAGTGCAACTTTTGGAAAAACACATAGGAGTGATTTTCAAATGAAAATTTTAAGTTGGCCAAGGTTCTCAGAGGCCCCAAAAACTATGGGAAGCCCCAAGACTGGTAAAGCCCTTCCAGTGTATGTTTTCCAACGTCGGCAAACCTGAACTTTGATTGAGTTACTCGGTAAGGTTTTAGCTCCAAATTGAGTGATTCCAAAGGTATTTTATTAAATTGGGAACCTAAATTTTATAATGGAAAAGACAGTTCTCAAAAAGGAGTTAAAACGAAGCCGAAATGAAATTGCCATTACCAAATAACGAAATTAGAATTTTTGAAAAAGTATGTTTCTAGAAACTTCCACACACTTCTCCTTTCTTCCTCCATCTTCTTAGGCACGAAATTTTCTACCTAAATTTTAGAAATGAAAGCTCTCTTTTAGGTGCACAAAAGGAGGAGAAGAAGGAGGAGAAAAATCAAGGAAAAGGTAAGGAAATTTGTAGAATTTCATGTTCTTCCTCCTTCCAATTCTCTTCTTCTCCTTCTTGGCTTTCTTTCCATGGTTTTCTTTGGATGATTGGTTCTATGTTTGTCTAGAAAGAAGGGTAAAAATTCAAATTTGCCAAGGAGAAGAGAACCAAGGAGAAAGACACTTGAAAGCTCACTTGAATCCTAGGCAATCTTTGCTTTTTGTTGCATCTTCTCTTCCCCCTCCTTTTATGTGCATTTTGGCCAAGAACAGAACCAAAAGAGGGGAGGATGTTCTATCCAAGTACAAGGTAGGAACAAGGGTTTTAGGCCATAGGGAGATGGAATATGGCAAGAAATTCCAAGAAAAACTAATAGAAAACAAATTAGAAAAGTGTAGTGCTTTCTAGGGTTTTGCAAAATCTAATTTTGTGTGAATGTTTCCTTGAGCTCCTAAGATCCTTAGAAACCTCCCCAAATGGCTCTCCCATCAAGGAAAAATTTAAAACTCCAAGAACCCTATTATTGCTCATAGGTTCGGCCAAGCTAGGATGAATGGGGTAGAGGGTGTTTTAATTTGTTCTAGCCTTGGTTTGGGACTTTATATGATGTTAGAAGATAAGAGAAACTATTGGAAAAAATTTAGGAGCTATGGATTGAGAGATGGGACAATGATGTCCATAATGGTACTTTGTGAAGCAACTTGATTTTTCAATTGTGCAATTAAATGTGTGATGGCTCCAAGGACCTTAAATGAGCCCAAGAAGTCTAGAAAAAACAAGAGAATGGAGCCTAGAACTTGAAATGCAAGAGTTGCTTCATTAGGCCAATTATGAAACTATAATGTCAAGTATGAAACCAAGTGTGGGTTTAAGCTTTCGTTTAGTGTCTTGGCTTGCTTCAAGTGTGTAATTATGTGTTGTTTATGGTGGCTAGGCCAAGAGAACATCCAACCACCAAGGTGCACTTGTGAGGCCGAAAAGAGAGAAGGAAAGGATCAAGGAAAGCTTGCGTAAATCCAAGGTAGCTCTCCACCTCATTCTCTTGCATTCTTGAGTACATATGTATGTTTTTGTGTGCTTGTGCATGCTCTTATGATTTGAGAACATGTCACTTGATGTCTTGAGGTTGTATTGGTACCAATGTGTTGTCTTGAATGCCATTGATTGTGAGAATGGCTCTCAAGGATGAGGTGATGCCAAAAGTCCCTTAAAGTAAGTGAGGATGTGCCAAAAGTCCCTTGGATGGGTGAAGCTAGGTCAAAAGTCCCAAGACTAAGAGTGAGACAAATCTAAAAGTCCTAGAAATAGGGTGAGGCAAAACCAAAAGTCCCTAGAACATGAAAATGGCTTGATGTGGAAATGTGGCATGGAAATGTAGTATAACACTTTAGGCTTGCACACTTGTGATTTTGATGTATGTATGTTTTGAATGTATGCGTGAATGGATGTGTGAGCTATTGAGATTCTTGGAATCTCACTCCCTTTTCCCTCTCACTCTTGAAATGTCTAGGTGGTGTTCAAAACTAAGGAAATGCAAGCCAAGAACATTAAATGGCTACACCTTATTCATTTTGTAGTCTAACTTGTGATGGAATGTCAAAGAAGCTTTGTACATATTATTTTTGGTAATGTAAGACCTTGAGCACATGTACTATAATGTATAGACTTTATGTAAACTTTATGTAGCATTAAATCAATGAGATTATGTATTTGGACCCTTGAATGGCATGTGTGTTTAGTGTGTTAATGGATGTTGAATGGCCAAAATGAGATATGTGGGACTTGGGACCACTTGGGCAGCTCCCACAAGTCATAATTATGCTTTTAAACTTGCCCAAGAGGTGCCAAACTAAAAAGGAGGCCATTTGGACCAAAGTGACTCTTGATAAAGAGCACAAATGACCATTCATGAGGTTATATCACTTTTTGTCCAAATGAGCTCTTCTTAGTCTAAAATTTGGCATGAATCTAGAGCTTATTGAGAGCTTTTTGGGAAGCTAAAGTTGGTAATTTTTGGAGGTCTGTAGAATATTTGGTGAATTTTTGAAGTTGAAAATTCTTCTGGTTTTGGTCATTGGTACTGTAGCACTGGTATGAAATTAAATTCCGTCACTCATAGGGCAAATGATGTCCAATTGTCATGAAATTTTATACAGAGGAACTAGACATTCCTAATGACTTGTAACAACTAGAAGCACCTCATTTAGATATCTAAAAAGGGAGATATGAGTTTTTAAAATTCCTGCCCATTATTGGGCACCCCAACTGACCTCAGGTATTGTTTGATTAAGTATCAACGTCTAAGGATGCCCGAACTTGTTTGGAGTTATTATTTCCCTCTAGGTAACATCTACAAATTTCTATATTGGTATCATTTGCATGGATTGGAGTTTTGTAGAATTAATTGGACATTTTTGAAATTTGCTACAGAAACCTGTGATAGTACCAGTGGACAGCCAGACCTCTGGACATTTTCAAATGTCAAACGTCCTCTGTGTTGTGTCTCATGGTCTGGACGTATTTTTAGTATAAATTACACATGTGTAGCTTTCAAGAATTGCCAATAATGTATGATTTCAATTTTTTTAGAATTAATTATGATTTTTCAAAGTTTGTGACAGAAATGGCAAAATTCTGGCCGAAAATACAAGTATGAATTTTATGCTTTCCTTTGCTTTCCATGAGTTATAGGCCACTTTTGATGATAAAAATGAGTTGTATCTATGTAAATAAAAATGAGAATGTGATATATGAGCTCACATGGTCTACGGGACATTGAAAGAAAAATTCAAACGTGATATAACGCAAAAATAATCCATTATTTAATTCTATTTTTCTTACCTCTTGTGTAAGTAGCATGGTTTAAGGCATGAGATTAGTATGAAATGAGTTAAAAATATATGGTGTTACATTCATCCTTCTCCTTAAATTCATTTATTATATCCTCTGTCTCATCCAAGGACAACGGAGGATTAGCATTGAAAATAAATGGTCGAGATGAGCTTGGTTGGGACTCATGGTCAATAGCAAGTTAAAAATCAAATGGGTGTACATATGCTATGTAGGAGCTAATTAGTGAAGCCTACTTATTAGTACAATGGAATCGACCAGTGGATGTGAGTGTCAATAGTTTATAGTACTCATCTTATTTCACATTCAAATCTATATCAACAGTTGACATTACAACAATGCAAGTAATTTCCAATAAAAGCATTTTGTTTAACTTGTACATTCTAAAATTTAGTTGGAAATGTGAAAAACAATAAAAAGTTAACAAACATTCGCAACATGGCAACTAAACAAAATAGAAGAAAAGATTTGGTTAACCAAGTTGTTATTGTTAAAAATAATAATAAAGAAATGGTTAGTTTTAGTCAACCAAGTTGTTGCCACTAAAAATAGTGAGAACAATATGGTTGGTGATAGCCAACCATTTAATTAAATTATATATAATAATATGTATATTTAAATTTTAATTAATTAATATATAATATATTAAAAATAACATAATCTAAATATTTATTTAATTTACATTATAATTGTATTATAAGTTACATTATTTGTATTTATTATTAAATAGTAAATAGTTATTTAATAAATCAATTATTAATATGTAAATAAATGTAAATGAGATAACAAAGAATAAAATTTTTATTAAAAATGTTGTTAAATTAGAAATACATTAACAACAGCAATATGGTTTGGCTAACTATATTGCGTCACTAACATATAGTTGGTAAGAGATAATAATATTATACAATATAAAAATATATTATAATATATATAATAATATATATAATTTATGAAACTTAACATAAATTAAAGAAAATATAAATTTTAATTAATCAATATATAATAAATTAGAAATAATGTAAATATTTATTTAATTTAGATTGTAATCATATTTATATTTGTTATTAAATAAAAATAGTTATTTAATAAATCAATTATTGCATTATTTAATAAAAGATATAAATAAATATAAATAATGTAATAAAAATAAAAAATTTTATAAAAAATATGGATAAATTTTGAAATATATTTATTTTTTCTCCTACATTTTATATGTTTAAAACAAAATGTTAGAAAATAGCAACAATAACCTAGTCGTTGTTGCTAAAGATAGTAATAATCTACTTTATATACAATACGTAGTATAGTATAACAATAATATGTTAGAATAATATAATCTAATTGATAAAAAAAGAATAACATAATATAAATATTTTTTAATTTTGATTATAATTATATTATAATTCCTGTTATTTATATTTATTATTATATAGTAAATCGTTGTTTAATAAATCAATTACTATATTATTTAATAAGTGGAAAGGACCCATGTAGCAATTTTAAGCTTTTTTTTGGGGTAAAATTTTGTGTTTTGTAAAAAAAAAATTATTATTATCATTTATAAGAAATTCAAAAATATAGAAATATAGAATATAAGTTATAGAATTCTAATTTATTAATTTATATTATTAATTATATATAATATATTAATATTTCATTATTATCATTTTATTAATATTTAATATATTAATATTAATAGTTAATATATTATATAAAAAGTATATTAATTGATATAAATCATAATTAAAAATTTTGAAAATCAAAATTAACAAACTAATATAATTAATTTTATTTCTTTCTTTCAAAAAATAAAAATTGAACTTTCTTTAAAAAAAAATCTTAGAAACACTTAAAAAATA
Organism: Erythrophleum ivorense; assembly: GCA_026724425.1. NCBI lineage: Eukaryota > Viridiplantae > Streptophyta > Magnoliopsida > Fabales > Fabaceae > Erythrophleum > Erythrophleum ivorense. Next base: position 14,200,747 of record JAIUCV010000008.1, on the reverse strand, counting down.
TAGGAACATGTTGAACCATATTTGTCACATCATATTATTTTAGCCTCACTTTCCCATACATTTAGCTTCATACATGCTTCATACATGAGTTTCATAGGAAAAACAATAAAATAATGAAATATTTTTGCATTGCATAGTACTTTAAAAATGCAAATTTTACTTCGTGAACCCCATGGACTCCCTAATATCATCCCCTACTCATATTCCATCTAAAGAAGTCATAAACATTCAAAACATTCTATACATTTCAGTTTAAGAGCTACACATTAGAAAAAAATAGAATTTTGCCTTAGGTCCAAAATTCAAGTTTATATCACTAATTTTAGAAAATCATAATTAATTCTAAAAAATTTGAAATCAAGAAAATAATAGTTTTTCGTAAAGGTCTGGATGTCAATTATAGGTTAAAAATTATTCCAGGCCATGAAAACCCATCTAGACCATGATTGACAAAAGAAAAGTACAAAAAATCTAGCTGCATAAGTTTGCTATCCCAAGTTACTGATATGAACTTCAAAAATTTATAACTAATTTTAGAAAATTAAAACTTATCAAACCATACCATTCTTGAAAGCCATCGATGTTAACTTTAGGGGAAAAATAAGTTTACACCACGTTAAACTTGTTTAGAAACTGAATTATAATGAAACAATACCCAAGATTGGCTGGCATTATTGGTTCTGATGCAAAACTTTAAAAATTCATTTCTCTCTCTATAGACCTCCAAATGAGATGCTTCCAGTTCTACAGATCATTGTAAATATCTAGTTTCTCCATGTAAAATTTCAAAACCATTGGACCTCGTTTGTCTCTCAGATGATACGAAAATGAAATCTACTCAAGTGAACAGTATCCATACCAAAACCAACTTCTAATATGAACTTTGAAAAAGCATAAGAAATTCTATAGACCTCTAAATAATACAGTTCTTGGACCAGAAAAAGATCTATATGAGATCTATATGGTTCTTGTGATATAGGATTGCAAAATGACATTTTTATGCATCTAAAAGGGTCAAGAATGGACCAAATGCTCTTCTACTCTAACCAAGGCCACTTGAGCACATGGGAAAGCGTGAAAATAATCCATTAAACTTGTCTAAAGAGTCCAAATATCCATACATCACAAAACCACTACCCCACTTGTTCACACACATAAGTTCTTAAAGACACATATATGCATCTCAATGTCAAAAACATCTGTTCTCATTCATATGCTTTCAACTCCCATACATATATCATATTTCCATGTATATACATATATTCAAGTGGCTATACATCATCTACAACATGGGGTTACATCATTTTCCAACAATATGGTTACAAAATGGCTAGATACATAATTCTTTTGTCAATCTCTCCTCTTCAAGTGTGGTGGCTTCCATCTCTTTGTTCACTTAGTCCACCTAGACATGTTTAGGTAATAAAGAGGGAAGAGTGAGATTTTAGGAATCCTAATAGCTCTTAACCCTTTCGATCATATATAATAGTCATGCTTTCAAGCTAAAAGGTTGCATATATGAATATTTTGCCATTAATAACCATACATAGAATCATTTTCATATGCAAAAAACTTATACACATCATATGTTGGCCTTCAAGGACGTTGGTTTAGCCTCACCCTCTTTCCTTAGGACTTTTGGATTTGCTTCACCTATTTTCAAGAGACTTTTGACTAAGCCTCACTATTTTTGAGACTTTTGGTTTTGTCTCACCCAATCCTAGGAACTTTTGGCTTCACCAAGTTTATTTAAGCCAACCATCATTTATAAAACACATATTATGCACATAATGGTACCATGGCATGTAGAAAATCACTAGAAACATTTCTCATGGTAAAATTATACATACACCCATCCAAAGACAAGAAAAGAGAGAAAGGTTAGAAAGCTACCTTGAATGCAAACATATACACTTTTTCTCCTCCCTTCCTTTGGTTACACCCTTACAAGTGGGTGGAGTAGGATTCCTTTAGCTAGACATATCAAATAAAACCCAATTACACTCTTAAAACAAACTTTAGTACCACACACACACTCTAGAAAAGCTTGATTTTTTATTTGGTTCAATTATGGTTCCATAAAGCACCTAATGAAACAACCTTAAGAATCCATAATCTTGGCTCCATTCTCTCCTTTAATCTATGACTCTTGACTCCATTTAGACTCCTTAGAGCCACCACACAATCATTTTAAGGAGTCTAACTACATGTTACTTCTTTAAGTGATTTTATGGAACCTACACCTCCAACTCTCGAGATATGGCTTCTAAATTTTTTTCAAAGCTTCCTCTCATCTTCTTCCATCATATATAGTCCAAACCAAGTTTAGAATAAATTAAAACACTCCCTAGTCCTCCCTTCCTAGCTTGCCTGAGACATAGGCTTAATTTAAGACCCATGGAGTTTGCAATTTTTTCTTGATGGGAGAAGCACTTGGGAGCCTCCCTAGGGGTTTTAGGAACTTAAACAAACACTTACATAGGCTAGGAAATTCTTGGATTAACACAGATTTCACAATACATACAAGAGTTCCTAGCTTTACTATCTTGAATTTCAATGGTTTATCTTTAAGTTTCTTTGCATTTCCTAGCTTTCCATGGTCTAAACCTAGGATTCTTGTAACACCCCATAATTAATTAAAGGTGTTAATCATGGATTAGGTTAATTTTGAATAATTAATATAGGATAATTGGGCAAGTTAAGTGAATAGAGATTTTAGAGAGATAAATTATTGATATAGGTTTGAGATTTAATTAGGAGAAAGATTTCATCTAGGCCCAAATTAATGTAGGAGATCATGATGAGAGGCTAATGGGAGCCCAATAAGCTAGGTGCAGGCCCAATATAATGCAATGTGATAGAGGCCCAATATCCACCTTTTATAGACTCTTATAATTGGTCTAATAATCCTTGTGCAAACCCAAAACCTTTGAGATCTTAAAACTTGTTCTGGCCCAATAGAATTTCAGCAGCCCAATGTATAAGAGTTGGCCCAACAAGCAAAAAATTGGCCCAAATGGAGATGGACCTTGGAGCAACCCATGACCCATATTTGACCCAACTAAAACCCTAAATGCATCAGCCACTATCCCATTTTTCTAAAACACAAAGGAGAAATTCAGAAGTCCAAAGGGGAGGCTAGGGTTCTTGGCCTAAATCCACCATTTCTCACGTCTAAGTTCAAAATCAGCCAAGGTAATAATTATATAACTTAATCCTCTCATCTTTCTCTTCATTTTGGTCTGATTAGTTTTTCATTTGGAGTATTTTCACCATACCCAAATCTGAAATGTGGGTGTTTGGGGATTTATTTGATGAAATTCATAGGTTGAGACTAGGACTACCATTAGATAAGTATAAACCTTCCATTTTGATGCTTTCTTTGCTAGTTTGAGACCCCCATAGTTGATTTATGATATGGATATTAATTTCGTACGAATTTGCTTAGGATTTTAGATTAAATATTAAGGTTTCTAGTAGAGGATCCTTCAATCTGAATTTTAAACTTGTAGTGGCTGGGTAGGTGATTCTTAAGTAGTCATTACATTTTAAATTTTTTGAGTACTGATTCCAACGGCTAATGATGAATTAGAGTAGTAATTCTATGATACTATGGTTATAGGAGGATTTCTGTACCATTGGTGACTGTTGCAAGTGTCTACAAGTGAGGTAACCAGGTTTATATTTATTTCATGTATATATCTGATTTAATTTCATATGTTGCTGTACATGAATGATTTGAAATGTTGAATGAATTGGTTGGCTATCTATTGATTTTTGATTGGACCTTGTGAGTCCATGGTGGAGTTATGGTATGGTTGCCACCTATGCATGTGCTTCGATTGGGCACTGAGTTATAATCAAAATCCAGATGCACTGAGTCCTGGTTGTGCTCAATAGGGAATAGGTGCTGTGGACAGGCCTCTCCCAGTGTTAATGGCCTTTAACATGTGAAAATATGATTGCTAGTATAAGATAGTAATCATGATAGCCTACTTGTTTCATTTATTGATATGACTAGTATTCTGCTGTTGCTTATGTGAAATTATGCATGTATGCTAATTAAACTGGAATATATGATAGAATTACCTTGGTTACTGAGATTTATATCTCATCCCGTTTTATGGGATTAATATTTCAGGTGAAGGTTCTTCGGGTAAGGATAAGGGTAAGCAAGTGGATGAACATCTATGAGCTAAGGTTGGGTGTGGGGAGCTACACTTGATCTGAGTAGAATAGAGTAGATACTAATTTTGTTAACCTTTGTATAGCATCATCATGTATCTGTATTGCCAAGTGTAGGAGATTGTATTTTGTTAACATAGAATGTAACTAATGAGTAATAGGCTTTACATTAGCTGTTTATGGATGTATGAATCTTGACACTCATTTTGGCTAGTGAACCTATGATATATTGACTATTTGAGTAATGTAATTCTATGATATATTGATGCATGAAATACTCAATGAAAGTATGATTGAATGACCATTGTGAGAAATTGTAAATCTGTTAATATAAGACCAATGAATGAGTAGAAGAATTCATCTTTAATTGTGGGATGGGTAATGATCTAATGGTTAAGGAATTCAGTAGATAAGTGTTAATAGAACCTTACAATAAGTGGGAGAGTGGCCCTAGAGAATCCCTAGCTAGAGAGTGGAGAGTATGAAGCAAAGTTTTAAGAGTAGTAGGATCAGAAGGCATTTGGCCATGGCCAAAATATGGTTAGCCGCGGCCAATAGTGGCAAAGTTGCCCAGGGAGAGTACCAGAGAGCAATTCACCACGGCGAATATGGAATTGGCCACAGCAAAATGTGAGAGGCTAAATTGGGAGTTGTCCAGAGGGTAATTCGTAGCGGTGAATTGAGGAATTGGCCGTGGTGAACTTTTGTGAAAATGAATCAGGCATTCTAGAGAGGAATTGGCCGCGGTGAAAGTAGGTATCGACTGCAACCAATAGCGAGAGATGAGCAAGGGAAGTTCTAGGAGGCTTCTTCGTCGCGGCGCCATGTAAGTTGGCCGCAGCGAAGGTCCAACTTGCCGCGGTGATATTAGTAGCAATGCGAGGGGTGAAGCTGAAGGGAATTGGCCGTGGCTCAAGAGAAATTGGCCGCGACGAATGTCTTGAAATCCCTATATTGACTAGAAAATCTTGGTTTTTCATATTGTAACCTCAAGGGATGACTTGTAAACATCGATAGAAGATAAATGTGAGTTGAAAATGATAGGTAATAGAATCAAGGCTCATAAATGAATGTTTATTTCCCCTGAGGTACATAAGCGTTCGTAATTATATGGTTGATAACTCTAATAAAATTAAGGTTCAAATTTCTCCGTATTTCCACAATGTAATTAGTCTTAATGACATGTAACCAGGGATTAGGGTTATTAATCACGTATTTAATCTTAATTACAATGATTACAAGTTAGCATCGTCACAATTCTCCCCTGCTCTAGGTCAGAAACTTATCCCCCTTGGCTATTTTATATGAGGCTGAAACACCCCCATGGAAGAAGAAAAGAAAGAAAGCAAGAAAACCATGATTCATACCTTGATTCCAAGCTTATTTCAAGAGCCTTTTTCTTTGCTATAGCTTCCTTCTTGAAATTCTAATCTTCCTCCTCTAAACCAAGGCTAAAATAGTCCCATATCATCCATCAAAACCATAGAAAGAGAAAGTAAAGAGAGGAGAACAAAGTATCTAAGAGGAAAGCCATGAGAAACCTTAGAATTTCATACCTTTTCTTAGCTTCTTAGCTTCTTTCTCCTATTCATGAGCTCTCCTTGTATGTTACTTTCTCCTAACTTCTCCCTCTGATTTGGATAGAACAAGGTCGGTTAGAAGAAGCTCTAGGGTGGGACACCTCTTATGTGGAGGAATTGAGAAGAATTTGTTCATTAAAAATGACATTTACATCCTGTGTTCATAGCATTTTCGTTTTTGATTCATTTTAACTCCTTTTTTAGAACTATTTTTTTATCATAAAATTTGAATCCTCAAACTTATAAAATAGCTTTGGAATCACTCAAATTAAATTAAAAATCTTCCTAAACGAAGAGGCCAAAGTTCAGGTCAATCGACGTTCAAAACCCTACACTGGAGGTATTTTAACTATTTTGGGGCTTCCTATGATTTTCAGGGACTCTAAGAATCTCGGAAAGCTCAAATTTTTCATTTAAAAAAAATCCTTTTATGAGTTTTCCAAAAGTTGCCCCTATTTACAAACATGCCATTATACTTTCGGCAATTTTATTGAACTACCCCAACTTAAGTTTTCGAGCATCTTAGACCTTATATCCTCATTTTTTATTATTTAAAATTTTATTCTAATTTTATTTGATCTCAAATCTCTTATTTCACAGGACTTACTTTTTAAATTGACTCATTTCAGTGGTTTTATGAAAAACTGAATGTTACAATATTTCTAAATGGATGGATATGTGTCTAATTATATTTTTGTAAGAAAATTTTCTTACAAAATATATGTCTACAGAAGTATGGTCAAACACATGTCCTACCATATTTCCTATATATAATTAAAATAAAATGATATATTATATATAATTTTATAAAGTAAAAATAATAAATTTAAACTAAATAAAAATTAAAAAAAAGCTCTAATACGAGAATATTTAATAAAAGTAAAGTGGATACTTAAAAAGTTTAAATAATTAATATAAATAATAAATAATAGGTATAAGTTATCATAATTAATATAAATAAAATAAAAAATAAAAATAGCAATAAGTTAATAATTAATATTAAATAAAATTATTAATACTTAATAATTAATAATTTAGTAATTGAAATAATTAATAATATATATGTGTGTGTGTGTGTGTGTGTGTGTGTGTGTGTAAATAATTGAATTATCTTTTATCTAGTAATTTAGCTCCATTTTTATTTTCATCTCCATCTTACACATCTATCTAAAGATTTACTTTTGAATAAGTCCACATGAATAAAATTGGACTAGAAGAGGGCTATATAAATGGAAAAGACCCATAGATCTAATGCCTTAAGATTTTAGGTTAAGATATGGCATCAAATCCACTTATATAGTTCTTATCAAAACCTGGTTAGGCACGATCAGGTATGGAGATAGTAATCCAAGCAGATAGAAACCTTCATTTACACCCATTTAAAGTAGAAAGGATGAATGGTTAAGCATAATCATATAAAGATGGGAACCCTTATTTGCCTCCACTTAGAGCAGAAAAGCTCAGTGGTTAGGCATAACCATATGAAGATTGAAAGTACACTTAGAACAGAAAGCTTAGCAGTAAGATATGGGCCCTTGGGATCCCGACATCCTTTGTTTAGCCTAAGGCATGGATATGATATTTGAGACTCATAGATAATCCTTATTTGCTTTAGTGTGAAAATGAACTTTAGACTTAACCACTTTTCCAGTCGCCAATTATTGTATCTCTAAATTTCTTTGCAAAAGGTTCAATTTACTTTCATGTTAGGGCTTGGAGGAACCTCAAACATTGAAGATATCTATTAGACTTTTTTAGTTGAATTTTTAAGAAGAATCATATGAGTGGATTTGACATTATCTATTAACCTGTAGGTCCTTTCCACTATTATCCCCTTCTTTTAGTACAATTTTATCCAATATGAAACTTCTTCAAAGATGGATCTTCATATAGATATGTAAGATGGGGATGAAGACAAAACTAAAAATGAATTATTAGACAAAAAATAATTAAATTATTTACACACATGTGCACCCACACACACACACACACACACACACACAAAAATATATATATATATATATATATATATATATATATATATATTCATTATTAATATTAATCCTTTCAATTATTAAATTATTAATTATTAGGTATTGATAAATTTATTTAAGATCAATAATTAATTTATTATTGTTTTTATTTTTTATTTATATTAATTATTATGAGTTATTAATTATGATAACTTATAACTATTATTAATTATTCATATTTCTATAGTATGATCCCCAATCCTTATTAATTATTTAAAATCATATTAAAGCTTCTTCTAATTTTCATTTGTTTAAATTTATTATTTTTACTTTATAAAATTATATGTAATATATAATTTTTATTTAAATTATATAGTAGGAAACATGGTAGGGCATGTGCCCAACCATTTTAGAACTATGGTTCAATGTGTCCATATTTCTTTTGAGTGTTTCCAAATTAAAAAAAAAATCAATTTTTATTTTTTATGTAGATAAATAAAAAATACATTATTTTTTAATTTTGATTTTTATAAACTTTTAATTATTGTCTATATCAATTAAAATAATCTATATTAAATATTAATAATATATTAAGTAATAATATATTAAATGTTAATAAAATGGTAATAATGAAAGATAAATAGATTATAAATAATTAATAATTAAATTTATAAGTTAGAAATCTATAATCTACATTCTATATTTTCATATTATAAAAGTTTGAATTTCTTATAAATAATAATAAATTTATTATTACAAAACAAAAAATTTTACCCAAAAGAGAATTTAACATCGCTAAAAAATTGATAAAATGGGTAAAGGTGTTAAAAAAAATTAACATCCAGCAAATAGACAAAGAGTGCAAATTTTAAAAAAAATAGAAAAAGAGTGAAACCAATTCTTGGGCTCATCAAATTTTTGTTTTCCCTATCTATAAATAAATACAATTAATTCACAAATTTTGTTTTCGCTCTCATCATTTCCATTTTTATTTAACTCTTTTGTCTCTCTCACTGTCATTTTTAAAGATGATTTTCAACTCTCATTGTCTCTATATATTTGATCTCTTCATGTTTTATTTCTTCTTCTAAGGTGATTTCGCTTTTTATTTCTACTCTCTTATCTATATCTCTCCTCTTTGTTGATTTTTCATTTTGATTTTTTTAAGGTGAAGTTTTTTATTGAAATATTTTTATTTTTTGTTGAAGTTTTTTTTTTTATTTGAGTTATCTAGTTGGTAGGTGAAGTTTTTAGAACTAGTTAAAATGTTTAGTTGAATGAAATGGTTTAAATGTTTTTTTATTGATTTATCTAGAATGTAATGGGATAAGAACTTATTTTGATTATTCTTAATGTATCCTTTTAGATGAGTTCCTTGATGCAATACTAAGAAAGAATATTTTAATATTTTGAAGTTCTAGATATATAGAAATTTTAATTGAAGTGAAAGTATGAAATGGATGGATGAAGAAGAAAGAAAGAACACAAACCTAAAAAGAGGAACTAGAAGATAGATGGATGAAACAAAATGAACATAAATCAGGAAAAGCATAGAAGCAACATAAAAAATCTAGAAATGCAAGAAACCCAAAAAATAGTTGGATGGATGCAAAAAGTATCAAACCCAAAAAAATGCAAATATATATATAAATTTTATAAATATTCTCAATAATTTTAGTTTATTGTAATATTTATTAATCATTAATATATACTAAATATTTAGTATATTTAATAAAATTATTTAAAGCTTATAATATGATGTGCAATAGACACCATTCTATCGCAAATGATTTTTGCGGCACCACTTTTTTGAATTTTTACTTATTATTTATATTAATTAAAACAATTATTTAAATATATTAAAATAATTTTTATTAATATTATTTAATAATTTATTTTTTATTCAAATTTTTATTAATAATATACTTATATTAAATAAAGTTCTCATTTATAATAATAAATTATAATGACATGACATGATTTCAGATAGTTTTAGAAGATGTAAAGAAGAGAGAAATAACATTGTTAGGTGACCAAAAAACTATGGGAATAAATTAACAACAAGGAAAAATGTGACAAATTGTCTAACTGAAATATCTATTAGAAAAGTATGATTTCTAATTGTTTTTGAAGGAAATTTTAGTTGGAAATCAACGTCACTATTATAGTGTGAGACGTGTATATAGATCTTGTGCACCTAATTGGTTTGAAAATTCTTAGTTTGCTTGCTACATCAATTAGATATTGGAATTTTCCTCCATAATGTATGCCAAGTTATAAGAATGAGAATACCTATAAACTAACTTAGACATGAACTAATGTGAGTCTAGATGTAACTTTCCCCCCATTACCTTCTTCAACCCGTCCAGAGTAATGTCTTGGCCAACTCTTAGTATCTTTTATTTGACACATACAAATGTTGTGTGCTCATTACTATCACAAATCATTTCATTTGCATAAATGCATACAATCTTTTTTCTCATACTTATTATAATTTCTATAATAAAATTTGCATATTGGCACATGAAAAAAAAATCCATTAATAACCTTTATATTCAAGTTATAAACATTTATTTCATTTTATTCACAAATTTTTGTCTTCATATATGTTTTTTTGGACATTTTTAATTCGATTTTCAATGTATGTCAAGGTTAATAAATTTTATTATCTACAACAAAATTAATATGTAGATATACATACACAAAATTAATTAATTTTGAATTAGAAAAAAATTAATAGTGTAACACATTAATAAGTTATATTATAGAAAAATAAATAGATAGATTACTCTTTTTTTTAAAGGCTAGAAGATATAAGAAAAAAAACTCAACAAAGTAAATTGAATATGTATATGTAAAAATGCAATTACTGTATTATAAAAAAATTGTCTTACTTGTAATAAAATATTGACCAACAAAAGAAGTTAATAGTCCACACAATTTTTATAAAATGGAGACCACTAGAAGAAGAAAAAGTAATATGCTATAAAACAAACTTAATATTATAATACATTAGCTAGTTATATTATAGTAGATAAAAAGATAAATTACTCTCTTTTTTTCAATGAAAGGTTTGAAGAGAATAAAACTAAACAAAGTCAACTGAACATGTCTATATAAAAATGTAATTACTATATTATAAAAAAAATTTCATCTTACTTGTAAAAGGATGTTAACCAATAGAAAAAGTTAATGGCTTACACAATCTTTATAGAATGGAGAATAAATAGAAGAAACAAATGTAGTCTACTATAATTCCTTCTTAAATGGACCACATATAATTTTTTGAGACCACACTAAGAAGAATGGAGAAGATGAAAGAGCTAAAAATGAAAGAGCAGAGAAGATGAGAGAGCTAAAAATTAAAGAGTGATAGATTGAAGGCGAAAAATGAGAGGAATGTGAAAATGAAAGGAAGAAAAGGCTAAGGAGCAGTTTAGAACAAGAGAAGTCGAGGGGCATATGTATCTTGTGAGGAGTCAGTGAGGAGTCAACGAAGTGACTCTTCATTGAGATGCAAACCACACTAGTCTGCATATCAGTCTGAGATGCTAACAGACGTAGACATAGACTTGGTTAGTCCTCATCCTCATGAAGAAATGGACCTAGTTGGCCTGTGTCTCAGTCTGAGACATGGATCACCCATGTTTGCATTTTTTGACACCTTGGCATTAGTGTGATTCCCCATTACACTAATGTGGAGGCAACTTTATTTATTTGAAAAAAAAAACGGATGCGGACTACTATATAATTAAAAAAATAAACATTTGGATGATAAGTTTCGGTGGCTACATTTTTTGGAAAATAATTTTTTTATTAAATTATAAGTGTCAAAAGGCCAATATATAAACTCATTGATGAATAGCTCATTCATTCATTGAGGACTGCAGTGATGTGGATTCACACTATTGGGCCTTGTTTGGTATCACAGTGAAAATGGAAAATGAAAGGGAATTTGTTGAGAATGGTAGAAAGGGAGTCCGTTGTGAATGGCCTTTCTTTAGGTATTGTAGCATGGGAAGAGAAAAATATTTTGGAGCTAAAATTTGGAAAAGTCTATAAGGCCCCTGTGGAACAAGCTGAAGTAGAACCTTTGTGAAGAAAGTTGGGTGTGAATCAAGTTGAAGTAGATGAGCCACATCTAATAAATTAAAAAGGAACCCTTGAACTCTATTTACATGATACATTATGTTTTTAATTTTTTCAAAATTTTTAATTTATATATTTTTTAAACCAAATAATTTTTAGATATTACTTTTAATTATTATATAATATTTTTACTTTTTCTTTAACAAGAGAGGCTATAAGACTAAGAAAAGAAAATTATTATTTTATTACTTTTTTAATTAATTACAAAGCCAAAAAAATTTTTTAGTTCATATATTTTGGTCATTTATTATAACTTACTTTTCATTTCTACATTATTTTGATCCAACCAAACAACAAATAGAAATACATTTCTTTTTCTTTTTATATCATACCAATCATAATTTTGTCATTTTCTCTTACTACAACAAAGAGGACAATTTCTAATTGAAGAATCAATAAAAAAAAAATGCTAATTCACTCTTTGTGAATTTTAAATTCACGCAACTTTAAAAATAGTGTCATGTTGAATATTGAATTTTGATTAAAGTATAAAAATTAAACTTCACTTAAACCTAATTTTGGTTGCAATTAAAAAAATAAAATTTAATAATATTTGATATTAAGAACAATAAATTATATCAATAATAAGTAATCAAATTAAATTATAAAAAAAAAACTAAATATCAATCAAAATTGATCCAATCAAGTATGAGAATGTATTATAGCAATGCAATAATACATTGATACAATGCATTACTTTATATATATATATATATATTTTTTTTAATATTATTTTTTTAAATTAAAAATATTTTAGTCGTTTGTTATTACTTATTTTTTATTTTATCATTATTTCTATCATACTAAATAAAAAAAATGTATGCTCTTTTTTTTATTATATTAAATATAATTAATATAATTATTTTTTATTTAATGTATTTTTTTTATTTTTAAAAAGGACAAAGGCTTGGCTACCAACCGAACATTATCAGACAGATCCAGATTTGAATTTAGTGACTGCAGGATTTGCTTATCGGATTCGCCAGGGATGAAGTCACCCATGTGCAGCGTCGGCATATTTCCTACTTTGGTCACGGCATTTACTTCTGTTTTTGTTTTCCTGTTTCCCTGATGCCAGGATAATCATTATCTTCTAGAAAAAAAGAGCTCATTCATTCAATAATAAAAATGGTCAAAAACGGCATTTTTCTTACTCATAAATTCAGCGCCATTACCACGATATTCCCAACGTCACAACTCAAACTCTTCTCTCACTGTCTCGGGGAGCTCTTCTTAATTCTCAACTCGCTGCTGCTATGGCACCGCCCTCCGTCGCCATCGTTAAAGTAGAGAACGTTGAGTTCCCGCCGGCCGTGAAAGCTCCGGGCTCAAACAAGAGCTTCTTCCTTGGTGGCGCAGGGGTGAGGGGGTTGCATATACAAGATAACTTCGTCAAGTTCACGGCCATTGGAGTGTACCTGGAGGATAACGCCATTCTCTTGCTACTTTCTTCTTCTTCTTCTCCTCCTCCTAACAAAAGCAGTATTATGGTAATTTAATTGTTGTATAAATTTGTTTTCCGCAAATGTCTAGACAACTTTCTTATCACCACTTAATTTTGATTGTTTGATTAAGTGAGTCACCATCCACAACTTTTCAAAATGAATTTGTTATAGAGGGATCACTTGTTTGAGTTTGTGATTTGTGTATAATAATAAAAATTTATTATATATATATATATATATCTTGAAAAAATTTAAGAATAAAGGGACTCCACCCATTTTTATTACTACTTTGGTGGTTTTTCCTTTTTCTAACACTCAGACTTTGTTGAGTGTTATCTATCTTATTTAACAAAATTCGGTTGTTTTGCATTGATTATAACCTGTTTATTGTGTGTTTTGCTTGGGATTCTTTTCTTTTATTTGTGTTTTTCCTTAAATTTCTAAACACCCAGTGCATTGTGCACGAGGTGGGCCCTAGTCAGTTGTTATATGTATGTTTGTTGCATTAAATTTTATATATTATTTATTAAAGATGATAATTTTTAAAATAATTAGGCTACTCTCTTGTCATATGAAAAATATTCAACTTATATGAACTTCTCTCCTATTTTAAAAATATGCATTTTTTTTTTAAAATTAAAAAAAAAAGTGCTACACATATCTTCTTTCTAACAAAAAAATAAATTACAATTATACTTATATTAGCCAAAATATCTCTAATTAATGGTGTCTTACAGACTTAATATTTTCGCAAGCTCAAAATAACTCAAACCCATATGATTAAGGCTTAGGGATTCTGCAATTATCTAGCCCTAAGACACATACAATATATTGATAAAGCAAGTTGGCAAAATACTATAGCTTAAGCAAACAAGTGACCTTGAACTAGGCCACTTAGTCTAAATAAGATGTCTACTTGATCAAGAGCCATGATTGTCTTACTTCTTTAAAGTGCATAAATAGTGTAGACTAAGCCTAACTTAGGACACATATTCTACAAACCAATCCATGCCATATTGTCTCATTGTTATAAAACTTTACTCTTATTATACCCTGTTATCAAGCAATATAATAATCTCTCTCTCTCTATTTGTCTATAGTAAGATTTGACCCAACACAATTTTTATATTTATTGCTTACACACACACATGTATAACTAATATGAAGTAGTCAATTTTATAAATTTAAAAAATTATAGCATCATTTGATAAAAACAAATTATTAAATACAAAAAAATTTGCAAAAGAATTTTTTTTAAAATTTAACTAATTTATAGACAATAATTTAATTTAAAGAATAATATCTGTATTAAATAAATATATATAAATATATATTAATAAATATAAGTATTACCACAAATTTAATAAAATTTTAAAATAAATTAAAAGTTTGAAATTATTGCTATTCTCAAACACTTCACATAATTTATGATAATATGATATATGCTTTGGCTTCATTTGTCGAGCGGAATACTTCTCCCTCCCCATACGGTATCTGGGTTGCTTTTGACTGGTAAATAGCTCATGTGGTATAATTGAACTTTTTTTTACCCCCTTGTGGTAATGTATGTAATTATGACAGGGATATATGGAAAGTTTATATATATATATATATATGGGCTGCATAAGTTATGAATGATTTATGAAAATTTATTATAGAACTGCTTTTTTCTTGTTAACTTTTGTCTTTTTCTGCAGGTGCATTTGAGAAATTTATTCAAGTTACTTTGATCGCAACATTGACTGGTCAGCAATATGCAGAGAAGGTGTCAGAAAATTGTGTGACAATTTTGAAATCTTTTGGGGTTTACACAGATGAAGAAGGCAAAGCAATTGAGAAGCTTCTTTCAATCTTCAAAGATGAGACGTTCCCACCAGACTCTTCTATCCTTTTCACACAATCTCCCAAAGGATCACTAACGGTTAGTCATGCCAAAAATTGGAACCATATCGTCTTTCCTTTTTATTTTATTTTATTTATTTTTCTAGTTTTGAAAGGAGTTCCTCAAAATGTAATTGGAACTTCTGCCTTAAATATAGAGGTAAATTTACAGAGAAAAAGAAAAAAGAAATCTCTCCAAATTTAGCCTTGTTGGGAATAAATGTAGGAGATCTAAATTGCCTCAAATTTAGAGTCCAAATTTTCGAATTCTTTGAAGTTAAAAGCTAGTAAAGCAACTCTAAAGTAAGAAAGGGGTAGATAGAAAAGAGAGAGTGGATAAAAATATAATAAATGGGTTTTATACACATTTTCTCTTTCTTAATTCATGTACACTTCACTGGTTTCTAAATTCAAAAAATCCAAATTAGTAAAGTTTCTCTTATACATTTTTTTGTAAAATTAGAGAGATGGAGAGAGGGAGAGAGAGAATGGGTGGGTCCCATAGAGTAGGTCCATACATACTCTCTCTAAATTTACAAAAAAATTTACTATAAAAGATTTTGGAGAATTATTTTCACCAAAACCTAAGAAATGGAAATTGGAGAAAAGTAGGTTGAGGATTCAACACATGGACAATAAACTTACCTCGGTCTTAAAGGGAATAGTGTCATATGGGCTATTAATTCGCAGACATTCATTCACTATTATCTTTCAATTAAAACGTCTTACAAGTGAACATGTGATGTGAGAATTATTGTCACTTGTGTAAACCTTGGTTTTGTCTTTCCTTTTTTTTTTGGTAAAGGATAGAAAAATGGCTTTATAAATTCCGTAATCCCATGTAGATGGCATATATCTAGCCAATGATAGATTAATCAACTGTGAGCAAGCTAGCTCGAACACTATCTAATGGCTAGGAAAAAAAAGGACTCAAAATTTATTATTAAATCCTCTAAAATTGACATCTGATCTAATTAAAATACAACAATTTTCCTTGTCTGTTCAATTTTGCGAGCATATTTCTTAGTTATTTGTAATTTTATTCATCTCAAACTTTCAACATGTAAGATCTTTTACTATTATTATTATTATTATGAACAGATAACTTTCTCTAAAGATGGATCCATACCAGAAGTTGGGACTGCAATTATAAAGAACAAATTGCTTTCGGAATCTGTGCTTGAATCAATAATAGGGAAGAATGGGGTCTCGCCTGCAGCAAGACTTAGTGTGGCCACCAGATTATCAGAGTTATTGAAACAGAGTGAAAATGGATCACATCTTTGATGATGGAAACCTTGGAAGATGAAGGTGCTGCCACTGACGAGTGCCTCCTAATCAATAATAATGTGCTTTGTAGTTTAAATTTTGTCTTTGTATGCCTCCTAAATAATAATGTACTAAACTACTTTAGCTAGTCTTTGGTGGCTGTCTTTATATATGTTTCAGGTGCAACAATATATGATGACAAGCTTTTGTTTCGTTTAGTTTAGTTTTTTTAATTTATGTTGATTTTGTGGTTTGGTGTGAGTGAAAAGAAGTTCTAGGAAATATTAGTATATCAACCAATTAGGAGGAATTATAATAATTCTAACATAATGAACAAATTATACAGATCTCTTTTATATTTTGTTAAAATTATACAGATTTCTTTTCTAATTTTAAAAATATATATTTTAGTTCAATTTAAAATTTTTTGATTAAACTATCCCCCATAAAAAATATATAAGAGGATATTTTAGTTTATATATATATATATATTAAGGTTAATAGAGGCTATTTTAGTTTAAAAATCTAAAAATAAACTAAAGCATAGTGCAAATTTTTTAAGGGAAAATCTGTGTTTATTTTAAAAATAGAATGGATGTCTTTATTATTTCAGTAAAATACAAGGAAGGTTTATGTAATTATTCTAAAAAAAATTTAAATTGAACTAAATTGCAATGTAACTCTTGGTTTCAAAGAAAGAGAGTATATATTTTAAAAATAAAAATAATATTCACATAATTTTAACAAAACTCAATGAATGTTTGTGTAATTTAATCTTAAGTAAATTATGCTATCTAACACTTATAGGCAGGGTTACTGTTGCATGATTGGTTTGCAAATCTTGGTTAAGCTTGAAAAATGTAATTATGTAGTGTTGAATTTATATAAATTGCTATTAAAAAATTGATGATAAAGGTTTAAAAATAATATTTAAATTTTTTTTGAAAAAATTAAATTATATTTTAATATACAAACTCATTGCTGAATAGTTCATTCATTCTTGGTTTCGTGATCTGTTGACTAGAAAATGCGGTTGGAAGGTTAGATGTCAGACAAGGAGAAATATTATTTGTATGAATGCAGCACCGAAATCTATCCTTTTCATTGTCGAACAAAATAATATTCCAAATCGTACGAGTCATTCATTGAGGACTGAGGTACTGCTGGAATTACACTATTGGTTACAACTGATGATCGTTATCAGACAGATCCAGATTTATAGGATTTGCGTGTCGGATTCGCCAAGAAAGGAAGAAGTCATTCACAGCTGTCGACATATTTCCTGTTTTATAAGTTGTTTTTCTGTTTTTTTCCTGTTGTCCTCTTTCTAGGATAGTCATTATCTTCCATAAAAAAGAGCTCATTCATTTAATAATACATTATCAAAATTGCATATTTTTTCACTCTAACTTCAGCACCATTACCACCATGTTCCCAAGTCCCAACTCCTCTCTTTCACTTTCTCTCTCTCTGGTAGCTCTTTTTAATTCTTAACTCTCTGTTGCTATGGCACCATATAATACTATAATTTTTAGCTCACATATATAATTATTTACATGCTCATGTGATATATAGTAAGAAGAAAATAAAAAATTTTATAAAAAATAATACATTTTCTTGCATTGCGTCATGATTAAAAATTTCATTCGGTGTCACATGAACTATGTGAGCTCATGCTATACATTCCCATATTTAATTACATCATTACAACTCATTTGTATCACATAAATATGCCTACGACTCATGGAAACCGAATTGGAAGGTGGAGAAGGAGGTTTCATTCTCGGTTAGAATTGGTCTCATTTCTGGGCAAATTTTGAAAAATCATAACTAAATCTAGAAAAATCAAAATCTTGCAATCTTGGTCATTCTAGAAAGCTTGGGATGTCTACTTTATTCTAAAAATATGTACAAGTCATAACATCCCACAAATAGAGTGTTTGACAAGAAAAATTATCTAGAGGTCGGACTAGGTCCTAATGCTGTCGCAATTTACTGATATGAACTTCAAAAATGTCAATTAATTTCACAAAAATCCAATCCATGCAACTGATACTAATATGGAAAGCTGTGGATGTCAACTAGAGAGAAAAAATATCTCCAGATCAGTTCATCAAGCCTAGACCTCAGAATTCAATGGAATAGTACTTCTGGTTAGACAAATTTACTGATACTAGACAGAAACTTAGAAAATTCATATCTCCCTCTCTAGACCCCAAAATGAGGTGCTTCCACTTGGCACAAGTCACTGTAATTGTCTAGTTTTTTCATATAAAATTTCATGGCAATTGGACACCATTTGAGCCTCAAGTGATGGAGTTTAATTTCGGACCATTGCAACAGTGCATCAGACCATTTCCATAAATTTTGCTAACTTTGAAAAATCATCAAATATTCTGTAAAATTTTGAAAATTATGATCACTTTCTAGAAATCTCTCAATGAGATTTAATTTTATGCCAAATCTTAGATCAAAGCTAACTCATTTGGCCAAAAAGTGATTTAGGATTCCATAATGGTCAATTTTGACCCATATAGAGTACCAAAGTTGCCAAATGGATTTCCCTTGATCTTGACACCTTTTGGGCAAGTCTAAAAGTACATTTAAGACTTGTGTGAGTTGCCCAAATGGTCCCAAACCTCATGCATCTCATTTTGGCCATTCAATCTACACTTATGCACATTTCCATCATACTTTCACATTGCATAATTTGGCATCTCATACTCAAAACATATGCTAGAGGTCATCTATCATACTCATACATTTAAACATCACATAATATCATATTTACACATGTCTCAAGATTCATAGTACATTTATAACATCATATACATCAAGAAACACAATTATAGTTCCAAAATGGCTAAAGTTAGACATAAGCTTGTCATTCTTCCTTCTTCATTGATGTTGGCTCCCTTTACCACAGTTACTTAGTCCACTTAGCATATTAGATCATTGGAGAGGAGGGGATGAGATTCAAAGAATCCCAATAGCTCATCTTTCATTCAATCATACATAATGGATGCAAACAAGTCTCATAAATGCATGTATGATCATATGGACATGTGCAAATATTCAAGAAGCATTTTCATCATTTAAGAAAGCCATACATAATATACAAAGGCTTGCTAAGAAAGTGGATTAGCCTCATCCAATTTCTTGTGGATGTTAGACTTGCCTCACCCATTCTTTAATGCATTCTTAGACTCAACCATGCTCTTAAGAGTCTATTTTGCTTTTGGAAGACTCTTTGCTTTGTCTCAACCAATCTTAAGGGTTCTTGGCTCATCCTCACCATAACTAAGGGTTCTTGGCCTCACCACACTCAAGCAAACCCAAGCATACATCAAAACATCATATGAAACATAATATGTCATCATAAAACTATGGCATATGAAATCATGCTAGCATACTTTTCATGGTTTGAAAATACACATACACACATTCTAAGATAAGCTAACACACATTCATGCATGAGAGAAGGTGGAGAGAGCTACCTTACACCAATTCACACACTTTTCCTTTAGGATTCAAGTCTCCTCTTTTGGCCACACACCCATAAGTTGGTGGAGATGGTTTCCCTTAGCCTAGATACAATTTATGGGAGCTAATTAGGTTCATAAAACACATTCTAAGGCTATGCAACTTGCTTAAACACTAAGTTATCCTATAAACCTTATTATGGTCCATAAAGGCACCTAATGAAGCAACACCCCTCAATTAAATTCTAAGCTCCATTCTTCTTTTCAAATATGATTCTTGACTCCTTTTAAGCCTCTTAGAGTCTTCACAATTAAAATGAAGAGTCTAAACACATGTTGCTTCTTTAGGTCACATAATGGGGTCTATGGTACCAATTCACTTTCTTTGAGTTCTAAATTTTTTTCAAGGCCTCTACTCATCTTCACTCATCACATATGACTCAAGAATAGCCTTAGAAAAATTTAAAACTCTCCCTAGCTATAGGAACTTGCCTAGGCCGAGACTATGGGGGGAAGAAAAGTTCATGGCCTTCTTGATTTTTCCTTGATGGAAGACACACTTGGGAGGCTTCTTAGAGGTCTTAGGAGCTCAATCAAATACTCACACATGCAAGAAAACTCATATATCAAATCAGTTTTTGTAAAGTGTTCAAGAGCTCTATACTTTTCTATCTTAGAGTTCATTAGTTTTTCTTACAATTTCTTTGCTTTCTTGGATGGGAGGTGCATGTGGGAAGCTCTCTAGGGGTCTTAGGAGTATGTTTAAATATTCAATTAAGCCTAAGAACATTCATATTAAATTAGATTTGCAAAGGAGTATTTGGATCCCTAATGGTTCCATCTTGTTTCTTAATGCCCCTTTCTTGATTCTATTAGTTTATTCTTAATCCTTGCACTCCAAAACCTCTAATCCCTCCATGAATTGGACAGAAAATAGCCCCTAAGAATTGGGCTCATGGTGTCCAAATTGGTGTAAGAGGAAGGGGGAGGAAGAAACTACCAAGGAATGGAAGTTTTACCTTGTTTTCTTGCTTTCTCTTGGTTGCTTTTCACTTGGCTAGCCTCCCCTCATCAAATCCAAAAATTCCACCTCTGTTCTGCCTTCGAAATAGATTTAAAAGCACCATCAAACCCATAGAAATAAGGAGGAGGAGGAAAAGTGACTTGCAAAGGAGAAAGCTAGGTTTTCTATAGAATTTCTTATCTTTTCTTGGCTTTTCTCTCCCTCCAAGAGTGCTCCTTCTTGTGCGCCTAAGAGAACTGATTCTCCTCTCTATTTTGGGCAGAAGAAAGACAGTGAAAAATGAGGGCAAGGGAGGGTATAAGAAAGAGAGAGTATTAAAAGCAAAAGAAATCCAAAAATTCTCATTTCGTCCCTCATTTTTGGCATTTTCGTTTCTAATCCGTTTTACCTCCTTTTTGAGAACCGTCTTTTCCATCATAAAATTTAGGTCCTCAATCTTATAAAATACCTTTGGAATCAGTCAATTTGGAGTTCAAACCTTTCCGAAAGATTCGGTCAAAATTTGGGCTCACCGCCATTGGAAAACATATATCGAAGGGGTTTTAACTGTCCTAGGACTTCCCATGATTTTCAAGGCCTATGAGAACTCGAGAGAACTCAAAACTTTCATTTAAAAAGCCCTCCTATGAGTTTTTCAAAAAGTGCCCATATTTACGAAAATGCCACTGGCCTTTCGGCACATTTTTCGAATCACTCTGGCCTTGATTTTTGAGTAACTCAAAGCTCAAATCCTCCTTTTCCATTATCTAGAATTTTATCATAATTTTATTTGGTCCCAATTCCTTCTATTTCGGGGACTTCCTTTTGTATTTGGCCCATTTCTGATGTTTACGGAGAGATCAAATGTTACACACCGTCGTCCGTCTGTAAAGTCCCACATCAGCTAGAAGGGGCATGTGGCTAGCCCATATAAGTGGGAGAGAATCCCTCCCCACCAAGGAGCACTTTTCCTGAGAGCTAATGGGAGAAACCATCTCTTGGGAAGGGACAAACACCCAGGGAGCGCGGTTCACAGAACCTGCGACCGGGGGACAATACCTTGGTGGCTTTGTATGTGTTGGTATCAGAGCAATCCTGGCCCATGTGTGACCTGAGGATGGGTCGGCCCCCAAGGGGGGTAGATTATAAAGTCCCACATCGGCTAGAAGGGGCCTGTGGCTAGCCCATATAAGTGGGGGAGAATCCCTTCCCATCAAGGCACGCTTTTCTTGAGAGCTAATGGGAGAAGCCATCTCTCGAGAAGGGACAAACACCCAGGGAGCGCGGTTCACAGAACCTGCGACTAGGGGACAATATCTTGGTGGCTCTGTATGTGTTGGTATCAAAGCAATCCTGGCCTATGTGTGACCCATACAATTTTGGGCTCTTTAATATTATAAAAATTTTAATTGAATTTGCTCGACTCTTACTTTATTGATGGAATTAGGGGAAAACTATTTTATAAGCGTAATATTTTTATAAACTCATAATAAAGTAATTCATGCTGTCAATTTTCATATTATTAGAACAATCTAATTCATCCTAAGGGATGTTTGATTCCAACTTTACTATGTGAAAGGTAATGTAATGTTTACAAAAATGGTTAATTATTACTCAATAATACTTAATTTTTAAAATAAAAAAGTTATTTTTATTTATTTTATTCATTTTTTTATTTTTTTTATTTTATATATATTTAATGTTACATTAAAGTAAACATAACCTAAAAAGCTTAATAATAATTGATATAAATCTCTAAGTATAAAAGAAAAATGAATCTCAATTAGTCACAAGCAAAATATTCAAACTAAAATGCATTCTCTAAAGTTCATAATTTTGTTAAAAACACCATGGTATCTTGACGGTAAAAGGCTGTCTTCTACTTCCTCTTAATTCATTGGGGAAAAAATTTGTAACTTTACCCATTATTTTAAACAATATAATACACACATGTTGGACTAAGCTTCCTTTTTTATTGTTAACCATAACTTAAACACCCGCAATTATTATTATGACTTTTTAATAAATATAATGTTGTTTTGTACGTGTTTTAGAAACCTAGGGATTGTATTTTAATTTGTTATTATTTTAATTATGATAAGAATATTTTCAGATTTTCTTGAATTATTATTTCTTTACACGATTTTATAGGTGCAGTACGTGATATCTTGTGTAATATACATGTAAGCCATAGTTCTGCAGCATATTCCCAAATCTTTGTAGACAAAATTGAACCCAAAAACAAGATTAAGGCGTGCGGAGAACTATAAGACAATGGCCATTATTTCAGCCCAAAATTTGGCATTAAGATAGGCCAAACACCAGGTCAAATCATAAAGAATCACCCTATTCATTATTTTGATGCAAAGATGGGTCAAAAGAGAGACTAAATCCTGCTAAAATATCATTGGGACAATAAGCCAACCTTGAACAAAACTTATATTCAATTCCAAGTTGAAAACAAAATCATGTCTTAAAAATCACCAAAGCAGCGAGCAAGCTCTGAATAAAGTTTATACTCAATTCCAAACCAGAACCAAGAAAAAATCATGCTCAAAATTCACTAAGACAGCACGCAGACTCAGAACAGGATTTTCAACCAATTCCAAGCTAAGGCCCAAACTAAAATCATGCTTAAGATCAATAGGGAAGCAAGCACACTGAAAAGAGTTTACACGCAATTCCAAACCACAAACTAGGCTTAAAGTTATGCTCAAAAGTCACTAGGACAGCAAGCACCCTTTCCACTACAATCATTTGCTTTGGTAGACTAGGGAGAGGTCTGAAAGCGTGCTTCTCAATTCCCATTTCAAGCTTGGTTCAATAGCTGGAGATAGAATCAGTTCATTTCCCGGGCGCGGATTAATGACTTGAGCTCTACTCTAGTGAAGTGAGCAATAGGTATTCGTGAAAGTAAGAAAGAAGGAAAGGTTATGCAGCATCTCGACTGTAAAGGAGGGGTCTTCAATTGCTCGACTAGAAAAGAGAGATCTGAAAGCCTCTTCCTGACTCGACCATAAGGAGAGGTACGTAGTTCTCGAGCGAAGCGAAGAGGGCTGAAGGCAATATAGGGTCCTTAAGAAAGAATCAATAGCTACATATAGTTACTTCCCCTGTCTCTATAAGGCCGTATGGCTTAATTAATTACAAAAGATTATTTTATGGTCACATCACTTAATCAATATTCTTTCTTTCTCATTTCCTTCCCCAAGGGATCGCTTAGCAAGGGAGATAAAGAAAACTGAATTGCGGTTGCTCTAGTGATTGGTCTCTTCCCTAGGCCTTGTTTTAAGCTTGAACGAAGAAAGCGAAGCTTTAGGTTACTAGTAGCAGATAGGGAGAGGATGGAATTCAATTGCTTGTTAGAGTAAAAGCCCTTCTCCTGTCCGTGATCATTCATCCACAGATTTGTCTCTGACATCAGGAAGAATGGAATGAAGGGGATAGTAAGCAAGCTCTAAACATGATTTATGTCAAATTCCAAGCTAGATTACACAATTAAAATCACGCATAACTTTGTACAGTATTTTATCTCAAAACCAAGATTGAAAGTGAACTTAAATCATGTCAAACACACAGAGCACAAATATATATTGTGATCAAGCACACAAACACAAATATATATATATATACCACAGAACATAAATATAATAAGAAATATGTGAACGAGGGAAGGAGAGGGAGAGAGAGAGAGAATGTACATAACAAGACCTCGATCTTTATACACAAGGGATCCTGAAGCTCTATCGCATCCACCACCAGAGGGTCCAAATTCAGGGTATCTAGTAATCCAAGATGAAGAAGCTGAGACTTACTGTTGTTTTGGCTTGTGCAAGAAGGGCATCAGCAACCTGCCATTACCGCAAAACAAGAATTTAACAGTTGATTATACACAGGGAAGTGCAGCTGCCATAGAAGTTTATCAAGATAAGGTCATCTTCATTCCTATTCTTAATCAAACAATTATAAAAGACAGTTGCTTTTTCTAACTTCCCATCCATTGAAACATTGGAAGAGTGGGACAGATGTTTTGTTGGTTCTGCATTTTCTTACAATGATTCAATTATATGAATCTGAAAGATGCTCTGTTAAGCTCCACTTTTTCGTTTTGAATGGGAACAATGCACAAATCACTCGTTTAAGTGAACTAAAAGGGACAATGTATTCAAGACATGATATTTGCTATTCTTGTAAAACTTTTTGAGGAATATTGACTCCTTGAAAATGGCTAAAAAATTCTAAAACAAACATAACAACATAGTCTTACAGAGAAACTTCCTTGTCAATATCTTAACCCAGATCTGCCCATCTAGAGACATAAGAGCCAGTAAAAGAAGTGAGAGATAAAAACAGAGATGGAGAAGCTAGATCTAAGTACTTGGCTGCTAATGGCTTTTATTACTAACATCAGATTCATATTGAGGGAGAAAGACAGAGGCAGAACAAAAAATACCACCTACGAAGTATATATATATCAATTTTCACTCAGGAAAGGAAAAGAGAGACAAACCTTAACTACCAGAGAGAGACAACGACCTTTGATGGAGCTTCAGACAGCAGTGGCAACAAGCTTTGAATGAAGAGAGAAGAGAATGGTTTAGGGCTTTTGGCGAAGGGAGATGGCGAGGACGTAATTTTGTTTGTACTAGGTCTCCTTCTGAATGGTTAACAAATTTGTATATTTATTTCATGAATATTTATTATTATTTTCAGATCTTTTAATTAAAATATAATAAATATATAGCTTAATTGAAAAAATTATATAATTATTTATAAAAATTATATATTTGTCATGATATTATTAAAAATATATATACTTATTATATTTTAATTAAAAAAATATAAAAACAAAAATATATAGAAGTGTATATAATTTTCTTTCTTATGGAAAAGTAGAATTTTGAGAAATAAGATTTCATTCTTATATTCCATAAGTTTTATATTAAAATTAAATTATTTTAGTTTCAAATTTGAATAATTTTTGTAATAAATTAATTTGGTTTAACAATCATTTTAATCCTTTAATTAACTTATGTATTTTAGTTTAATCCATTAACTTGCCACATCCATTATTTTTTGTTAGATTATTATTTTGAAACACTAAATGAAGCTTAGGAATTAAATTGAAATAAATAAATAAGTTAAAGGATCAAATTAATTTCATCATTTTAGAATGCATGTTTTTTTTTCTTTTATGAGATTTATGATCTGAATAATTACAAAAAAAAGTGTGATTATTCATTTTGTAAAATAAGTTTATTATCAAATAGATTAAACTCGATAGTCGTCAATGAATTAGTCATAAAAACAGTCTAATTGACTCTTAAAATTGGTTTGTCAAAAAATGCTAAGGAAAAAAAAAAGGATGATGCATGCACACAATATAAGTCTCATATTTTTTTAATATATATTTTCTCTTTTTTTCTTCCTTCGCTAGCTTATAGTTGAACAGGGATCTTCTCCTTTGATAAAAGAAACTGGAGAGGATCTTGTCTTTTCCAAAATTATTGAATCCTTCCAACAGTTCTTTTTTCACTTGTCATTTAACCATTGATTCTTTTTACTTATTATTTTATCAGTATACAGTAATAAGTAATTAGACCTGTGAGAGTTGGATCATGTACATTTAGAAAATATATCAGTACTACATTGTATGTATTAGGGGAGAATATATATATATACACATATATATGAGCCACTCACTTTTTTTTCAATTATATATTATTTATTTATTTGCTAAATATAAAAAATACAAATTCTCCTAGGTATACTTACCTACTACTTCACACTGATAAAGTAATAAATCAGAAGAAAAAAAACCAGTAGTTGAATAAATTTTGAAATAAAAAATCTATAATACATTAGAACCGTCAAATTCATGTGGCAACTCTGGAGATCATAAATTCATTCCTCTTTTGTTCCCGTCGAGACAGAAAAGGATCCCTGCCCCTTCTAGCTCTTTATCCTCTCAACTCAAACATGTGACTCGTTTATCTTTATGCTCTTAAATTCAATATATCCCTTCCCTTCATACAATATTTTGCCTGTACGTTTTTGCCTTTTTTGAAATCAAAAGATATGAATAATGTCAAGAATTTAGATATTTCAACTTATACACACGCACGCACACAAATAAATTATATATATATATATATTTATATTAATATGGTTATTATACTTATTATGATTAAACTATAACTAATTAAATTCAACTTGAATTGTTGAAAGAAAAAAATGATGAAAATACATAAATAAATATGAGCTAAAATTCAATTAAAATACTTTTAAGAGAGTGAAAAGTTTTAATAACCAAAGCAACATAAAAGTATATATAAGATTATAGTTTACACTAATAAAAAATTAGATTAAATTTACATGTACCAATGACGAAAACATAACATTTGAGTTAAGTCAGCTTCGAGTTCTTTTATTCCTCAACCTTGAGCTTCTCTAAATAGAATTTGAGTTTGGCCATAGATTGAAATTAAATTCGTCTTAATTATTTTCTAGGTCGCAGAGGAGAAACATTTAGTGAGTTGATCTATAAAGTGTAGTCTAACTAAAATCCTAGCGCATTATTATTTTTAAATTACCTTTTCTAATTTCTTTAAATAAGTTTGATAATTTACCAGATTTGCTTTATTTTTTATTTATAGAAAATTACAAATAAATAGTGCTTCTATTTACTAGAAATGCATCTTCTTCTAATCAAATTTATTTATGAGTTATTCAATTAATTTTTTTGGGTGAGATATTATTCAATTAAATTTTAGTATAAAGTATGATGGCTTTTAAATTTCACGTTTTGAAGTTTTTATTAGAAAAAAAAAGTTACTCATGCCAATAGACACAAATTATTCTCTCTTTTTTTGAAGTAAAAAAAGTATCTTCATTTCATAATAAAGTAATAGTAGTTAACCTTATTATCAAAATCAAAGAGTTATTAAATAATAAAAAAAATGTTACAACACGAACAATAACTAGGTCAATATTTATTTATTATATCAAATTTAACAACTTCCATAGTATCATATATATATATATATATATTAAAAAGCTTATACACTTTAACAAAAATATGAGCTTAACTCCAATTTAAGCAAGATTAAAAAACTTTCACAATAGATTAAGATAATAGAAATTATGAACTTTTCTTCTACTATAGTATATAATTCCAACTCATACACACACACACACACACACACACACACACACACACAAGTATATATCAAAGTACTAAACTTAGGTAAAATTCTATAGATATTTATTTTCAAATCCCTCAATAAATATATAATACAAAAGGAAAGTTATTTTAGAGTCCAATTATATAATATTGAATTGTTAAAAACAAATTAATCATACTTAAGGCCAAATCTCAACATACATTATTAGGAGAGTGAAAATAAAAAAAAATTACGAACTCATAATTTATATAAAAATTTTACATTAACAAGATTATATGTAACATACCTTTTTATAATTTAACAACATAAATTACTATCTAGTCTACAAAAAAAATTTATTTTTCATATTATTTAACGAATACAACATTATGTTATAGTTAAATTTACTAACACTTATTTTTATTTTTTACAAATTAGGAGTTGGGTAATTAAATAATTTACTTAGCAAGATTTAATAGATTGGTAAACCATAATTAACATCATATATTATGATATTTTTCATGTTAAGGACAATCACCTTAACAAGTTTTTTTCCTTTGTTAGGAGGGGAAAAAAGCTTTCTTATTCCTTGGACTCTCATGAGTAGGAAATGAAAAATCATTGCAAATGTAATTAGAAACAAATATGAACTAACAAAAATCAAATCTCAATTGAAAATGAAAGAAAATAAAAAGGATATTAATTATGTTTTTGCATATAGTGTAATTAAGAGAGATTGGGGAAAAAAAAGGAATAGGTGTAAAAAATAAATAAATTGGATACATACTCTTTTATATTATTCTTTTTCTCTAACTACATAACTATATAATATGTATTAGATTTTAGATCATACTCTCCATTTCTTTTTTGATTTTGCACCTCTCGATATTTAGTCTTTGCTTCTTTAGAGAGAATTTGAGAGATTTGATATTTAAAGGAGAGAAAGACTTAGTTTTCAAATAAAGAAAAACCTTGACACGATCACTTAAAAAAGTGCTAACTGAAATAAAGAAACACTACGAAAAATGTGTGAATTTAACTTAGAGTTTATACTATGACAAAGAGAGAAAACCGATTAGGAGCACAAAGAGGTGAAAGACATGATATGATTGAAGGATAGTGACTGAGTAGAGTCATTTTTAATATTTATACAATTCTAAAAAATAGACATGTTATAATTTTTTATATCATTTATCTTTTGAATTTTGTTGAGTGAAATATTTATTTCGCTTTTATTTATTTTGTATATTTTTATTTCAATCATTCCTTATACATAGTTATTTAAATCATGATTTTAAATTTGCAAACATTTTTCTATTTTTAGTTAATTAAATATATTTTATATTTATATTAATTTATGACTTAAAATAAATAAATTATACATTTTTTTATTTTTGAACATGAATGGAGGCCTTTTATTACTCATAGAATAATTAACCACATTACTATTTATCACATTTTACTATTTTGATATTGAAATTATTAAATTATTAATTGAAATTATAATATATAAAAATTATTAAATTATAATATATATATATATATATATACAGACACAATTAATAATATTTAACTAATTTGCAACGGTTTCATATATACATATATATATATATTTAAGTCATTATATCATATAAATTATTAAAAAATAATATTTAAATAATCTGTGATGGATTTAATGACGGATTAGCGACAGAAAATTTTGTGACAGAAATTCTGTCTCTAAATTAGTGACGGAATCTTTCGTCACAAAATTTCATCGCAAAACTGGAATTGACTATCTCGCTTAGTAGTGACGGAATTTTTTGTCATTGAATTTTATCACTAACTTGATTTGCGACGGATTAGCGACGAAAATATTTGCTACGGAAAGTTTCCGTTACAAATTCCGTTGCTAATTTCTACGACGGAATTAGTGACGGATTTGCAATGAACTTGCGATGGAACAAAATTTCATTGCTAAATTCCGTCGCAAATTTACTATTTTTTTTAGTGGAGGAAGAGAGAAGACCCACAATGTCAACCCAAACACTCCTCTTTCTTTCTCTAAATTTACAAGAAATTTACAACAAAAAATTTTACAACATTTTTTCGCCAAAATCTGAGCAATGGAGATTGGAGAAATGTAGGTTAGGGATTCAACACATCAACAATAAACTTACCTCAATCTTAAAGTCGATAGTGTCATATGAGCTATTAATTCACGACATTCGTTCACTATCATCATTCCCTTAGAATGTCTTAAAAGTGAACATGTGATGTGAGAAATATTATCACTTGTGTAAACCTTGGTTTTGTCTTTCATTTTCTTTTTTTTAAGCTAGAAAATGACTTTATAAATCCCTTAATGCCACGTAGATGGCATAAATTTAGCCAATGATAGATTAATCAAGTGTGAGCAAGTTACCCTGAGCATTACCTAATTGCTATGAAAGAAAAAATTCAATATTTATTTGTTAAATCCTATAAATTTGACATTTGATCTAATTAAAATGCATCAATTTTCCTTGTCTATTCAATTTTGTGGTCATATTTCTTAGTTATTTATAATTTTATTCATATCAAAATTTCAAAATGTAAGATTATTATTATTATTATTATTATTATTATTATTATTATTATTATTATTATTATTATTATTATTATAAACAGATAACTTTCTCTAAAGATGGATCCATACCAAAAGTTGGGGCTAAAGTAATAGAGAACAAATTGCTTTCAGAGTCTCTGCTTGAGTCAATTATAAGGAAGAATGGTGTTTCCCCTGTAGCAAGACATAGTGCGGCCACCAGATTATCAGAGTTATTGAAACAAAGTGAAAGTGCATCACATCCTTGATGATGGAAACATTGGAAGATGAAGGTATTGCCACTTATGAGTGACTCCTTAATAATAATGTACTAAACCACTTGAGCTAGCCTTTTGGTGATTGCTTTATATGTTTCAGGTGCAACAATAAATGATGAAAAGCTTTTGTTTTTTGAGGTTCTAGAGTTGTTAAACAAGACATTCCAGATTGCATTGACTATATGCTTCATTATCCTACAAGAAGAATGTGAAAAATTATGAATTCTAGAATGAAAAGCAACAAAGTAGCTTCAATGAATAGATACAAGCATAAATGGTCATACTATAAAGTGGTGAATTTGTAAATTTGTGACATGTGGAGTTATTCTTCTACTCTTGGATTGAAACTTAACTCAACTCTTTAAGCGCCTCTTGCTTTTTAGACTAATTTTTTTCTTAAATCATTTTACTTGTGCCATGTATTCATGAACCGATGATGTACAATCACCATTATCATTGTACAAACTCTTTTTCCCAAAATAAAAAAAATCCATTACTTGCTTACTCAATTCATCCACAACTTTATCTACAAACAAGAATGTATTTTTACAATTAGATACCTCGGTTGCTAATTCTATTAATTTAGTAAATGCATGTTGTACATTTACTTTAGTAAATACAAATGATCCATTTCTATTTAGATATCGTGGCCACACTTTCAAGATGTTTCACATGAATGTGTCAATTTAAGGACATGAGATGACAATAAGAAGGAAAGTGCAGAACAGAAATTAAAGTTGCCTTTGCTTGAGTTTTAGTCATGATGAATATAACTAAGCCTAAATAAAAGTGTCAATGGTAGATAAAAGTGTCAATGGAAGAAGGATTTTTGTTCTCCTTTGACCATACAATTGTAAAGAATGAAAACAATTTTCATTAACTCTTATATCTTATATTTAAAGAAAGTATTACTAACACAATCTTCCATTCTTTTTTAAAGGGACATATTGAAATGAAAGTAAAAATAAGAACTAAAGCTTGATTATTATTATTTTTTTATGGAAAAGCTCAATTGTTATTGGCTGTCATTGTAAGGCATAAAATGTCTCTTTTTTTGTGTTTTTTTGGGGAGGGGGACAAAACAAAATAATTTTTTATCAAAAGAACCCAGTCTTAGACTTAGGCCCAAAAGTAACCTTCGGTAGCTCATTAATTATGATGAAATTGTTTACCCAAAATATGATTTCTTCATCTCTTCCTAGTACCTTTTTCACTTGGACTCTTAATTTCCTTATTTGACTTTTGATCAACCCAAAAACCTACATATATATATATATATAAAGAGAGAGAGAGAGAGAAGGTTGGAAGAGAAATATCATTAATGTGGCACCAAGGCATGTAAATATATCTTTTAAAATATGCCCTTTTGAGAAAACAAGATATAATATATGAGGCAACACATCCCATGAAAATAGTAACCAAAAGTTACATAGCTAAATATTTAGAAGACACAATAATAGAGACAACATGGACATGGATATGCTATAGTGATGCATCATGCATTTAAGGGAGAAAATGACATAAAAGATCGTAATTATGTGTGGGACCTACTTCCTCTCTTTCCACCCATACCATTTTTTTCTCTCTATCTCTTTAAATTCATGTCGTGCATTTCTTACTATGAAGGGAATTTACCAAGTACTTACCTCTTGAAATGGAAATGGATCTTGTTAGATCTATGTTCCACTCAGTTCAAAGTGAAATCACCCAGTTGGAATTTCAGTCCTTGTTCCACAGCAAATTACACATTAGTCCAAGAAGGAAGAAATTAGAGAAACTCTTCTCTCTATATTCTCTTTTTTCTATCTATGTCTATCTCTACTAAGAAAATTGATGCACCTAGATTCTCATGATAAAAGTTTCACCCTCATATGTATTGGTTAGTTTTTCATTTTAATTTTCCCACAATAAATTGACCAACATCTTGAATTTCAAAATTCAAAATAAAAACTAAATATTAATTAGTTAATAGTTAATATGAGTTAGTTTTCCATTTTAATTTTCTCACAATAAATTGGCCAACATCTGGAATTTCAAAATTCAAAATAAAAACTAAATATTAATTAATTAAACAATTAGTTAATAGTTAATTAATTTTTTGGGTTTATGAATTTAGGTTAGCCTATCATAAGTGGCCTAATAATCCAACATCTCCCACTTGCACATGATAAGATATACAACATAGAACTCTTCATACCTTTTGGACTTTCATAGCAAGTGCTCTATTGTGACCACTCAAGCATAATCTTTTAGGAGCTCTTACACTAAAAAACTCATTATAGAAGTAGTATAAGAAACATATCTCTTAAATATATTTTACATACTTGTTTATATATCTTAAAAGCCTTATATTTTCCCATATACAGAATATTCTATACTCATTGGCAAATCTAATCCCTCTTGTGTTTGATCTTAGTAGATTATCTTCTCATATGCTTAGTATCTACATTTATGATGCTAACATAATAATTCCATCATGGGTATATCTCATATATTAGCATAATTATGTATATCTTAAGCAATCTTACTTTTGCTCACATACCATTTATATCAAAATCAGTCGCTTTCCTAATAATACTCCTTTAGGTTAAATTATTATGGTTATGGGATGTATGCTAAAATAGCAAATTCTAATTCATCTCTTAATATTATCAAAGTCAAAAAGTCACCATGAAAGGATTTGTTCCCTTTTAGAACTCACAAAAATGAAGAATTTATCTACTTGTTTCCTAATTGCAGTTATTAAACACATGTAAAATGAATTGTATGCTATAATTTTTGTCTTATTTTATAAGCCATACCTAATTTTATTTATTTATTAACACTGTACAAATCTTAGTCTAGACACACGTAGTGGCTAACTAAAATTCTACCTTTCCACTCACCTCCTATGATGTCTTATAAGAGAATTTGCATTTGGCTATAAGTATTATGAATGATAGGATTCTATAAATTAGATCCATATATATTTATGTGTTTGGATCTCATCTCAACCTTCATTTTCTCTTTTTGTCGAGGCAACATATTTATATTTTGTGTTCCTTTCTATTCCATATTTGCACTTTCACTACCTTACATAGCGAACACAGATGTCTTATCTTTTCTTGTTCCTCATAAGCACTAAAGTGTGGTTACTTATGTGAAAGAACCAATTTTATCAACCTATATGGCATACTATCATTATGGCATAACACATCTATTTATTCAACAATTAAGTTATATATAGGGTGTGTTACTATACATTTTATGCCTATTAAGACACTTAATATCTTCTTTATGCACATCTCTAAGTATGGATTTCATTAGGGGAACAATTGACATTTTATGTGTATACATATTTTGAAGTAACACTTTTCTATACTATTGATCTATCTTGTTCTTATATTTATATGTCTACTTTTGTTATGATACTTAAGAACTTTAGTGTAAGTTATGGCTTCTCATTTATCACAATGGGTCAAAATTGAACTCAACGTACCTTAAGTTTTACACAATTCTCTTTAGCCATATAGCCTTTTTACACTATTGTAAAATATGCAATAAACTCTACTTCTTGGTAAATAACACTATGTATATATAATTTTTGCTGTTCCAAGATATAATATCATTATTTACTACGAAAGTGCATCCAAAAATCAATTTCATGTACATGGATCTCCTCTCCAATATAATGCCTAGTTTACAGTGTCCTACAAATATCTTCAAATTCTCTTAATAGCTTTCTAATACAATTGACCATAATTTGACCATTACTAAATTCACAAGGCCAACTACTAATAAATGTCCAGCCTTCTACATATCACTACATATATCTAACAATGTGAAAGTAAAAGATCTCTACATGATTTTCAATGTAGACTCAATTTGAGTATATATCATACAACTTAAACTATTGCCTCTCATTATAAGGGTGTTGATGGATTTGCAATCTTTTATGCTAAATTGCTCAAAGACTTTTTAATTGTAATTCTCTTATGAAAGTGCAATTAATTTCTCTAAATGATTCCTTTATATCTTAATTCCAATTATATATTTCATTTTAGCCATATTCTTTATCTTAAAATTCAAAGATAATTATTTTTTTAATGACCATTAAAGAACATTGACCATTCCCAGTTAATAGTATATTATCCACATAAAGGATAATAATGCATCGTTTGTCTCAAATCACTTAATGTAAATGCAGTAGTCACTTCAATTATTTAAAATTCATATGACATTATTCAATGAAATTTTAAATATCACTATCTAGATTATTGTTTTAGTCTATAAATGGACTTTTGGAGCTTATAAACCTTTTTACTCCATTCCTTTTTCAATGGAACCTAATGGTTGTTCCACATACTTTCTTCATCTATTTCTTCATTTGAGAATACGGTTCTCGTATCCATTTGATATGGTTCCAAGTCTAAATTTGTAACTTTATCTAGAATTAGTTTAATTAAAATGAACCACACAACATATGGGAAGGTATTTTTCATAAGTTCTAACTTTCTATTGTGTATAGCCCTTAGCGACTAAACATGTATTTTATCCTTTAATTTTATCCATCTTCCTTCTTTTTATCTTAAGAACCATTTTTTTTTAATTGCTTTCAATTAGATGGATGGTCAACCAAGTCCTAGACATGTTTGTCCTCATTAAATGTGTCTTTTATTCCATTTTTCTTATATAATCTTTTTTAATAGGGTGTAATTGAGCCTCTTGAATTGTATTGGCTACTCATTGAACACTTTTGAGTGTTGCCTCTTTAATTTTAAACAAATGTTTTGGCACACTCTTATGATTACCCTAAAATAGTGAGGTTGTTTATGCAAAGCTCTCGTCTTGCACCAAGCTCTCACTTAAATTAAGAGGTTGAGGTATAACTACTTGTCTTTGTTAACTTAATCTTATATCTCATATAGAGATGTATACTTGTTAATTTCTCCCTTACTAGGAAATCCATTCTCTAAGTGTGGTATTTCTTAACTCAATTTTAATTATACTTCCACCTTTATTTTCACCAATGGAGATATACCCCTTTTAATTACTCTAAGTATCTTGTAAAGATACCTTTCTTACTCTTTATGTCTAATTCTCATGTTCATGAGAATTATAACAAACATAAATAGTCAACCCAATAGTCATAGGATGCTTGAAACGAGCTTATTATTATGTTCACAATTTATAAGATGTGGAAGTAACTTATTTAAAAGATATTCAATTTTTTGAAAGCATCAATTTATAACCCATTACCCTAAATAGGTAAGATTACTTGATCCATCATTAACCTTTACCATTTTGAACAAGGTTTGTATTCTCATTATCGACATCTCAATTTACTATAAAGTGTTAAGAAATTGTCAATTGTCTCATGATTCATTTCTCTGTAGAGAGCACACTAAACTAATTTGACAAATATTCACATTCTCATTTACAACTTAAAGTTTCAATTTTGTTATCTATTTAATTCTCAACCATGTTCAATAATGTCTAATTCATTCAAGTGTTTCTGACTTGTAAGAGATTAAATAGACTTGACCATATTGCAAATAATTATCTTACCCTTATTCTTTGGAACATATATATTAGAATGAATTAATTTGCAATGGATTTCTAGTACTAATTCCTTTTTCAAATAGTTTTTTAGTTTCTTTATCCACTAGGCTATGCTCACACGTAAACATTTCTAAACCAAAGAATAATCCTAGCATTCCTTCTTTTACTAGACTACATATTCTCTCTTGACCTATAAGACATAGCCTTATGTCTAACATAGTAAAACCATCATAAAGGAATTGTATTCCTTGTCCCTTTTCTAATTCAATGGAGTTGTTATAGAAAATTAGCACTGAAATCTCATATTAAGAAGATAAATAATAATTATTAAGTTTCATTAGATCTTTGAAGTGCATAAAATACTATATAGGATGAGGGTTCATCTTTCATGCTAAATAGTTTTGCATGTTACGATTCCCTTTTACTTCAATTCTTACATTTCTTCTTACATAAACTATTTGCTTTTGAAAATAACTAACAGTGTTTTACAAAAAATTCTTAATCCTTAACTGCATGATTTATGACCTTTGACTTATTTCGCTCAATGTAATCACAAGCAAGGTGACCTATTCTTTGATAGGTATGATACTTGGCCTTTATTATGTCAAGCTTCTCTTTACCACATTTGCCTCTCTTTTTTATTTATTTCTTGGTTGTTATTGAAATGTTGGCTATGTAATACCTGGTTATGCTAAAATGCTTGGAACTAAGGGAATTGCTAAAGGAGGGCTCCTAAATAAAAAGATTTGAGGCCAAATGAAATCTGAATAATAATCTAGACCCCCTAAAAATAAGAATGTGAGGCTTGAGTTGCCTGAAAAACTGCGCTAGAAGAGTTAGGAAAACTTTGCAAAAGAATATGTAGCAATTTCATTATTTTTGGAAAATTTAGAAAACTTACAGGAATGCTTTTTAAATAGAAAATTTGAGCTTTTCAGAGTTTTTAGAGATCTTAAAAATTATAGAAATCCCAAGAATAGTTGAAACTTCTTTAGTGAACGATTTAGCCCGTCGATTAATTGAAAATTTGACTGAATAGTTCAGAATGATTTTAAATCCAATTTGGGTGAAACTAAAGCCATTTCATAAGTTAAAGGACCCAAATTTTATGATGGAAAAAATAGATTTTGAAAAAGAGTTGAAATGAGCCTAAATGGAAAAGAATTAAGATAAAGAACTAAATTGCAAAGTTGAAAAGTTATGTAAATGGACACTTGGCCTTATTAAAATGTCCCAAATCTGCCCTTCACTCTAACTGACTCTCTTGCATGTTGAAACAAAATCAAAGAGAGCTGAGAGTGGCACACAAGAGGGAGAGAAAAGGGAGGAGGAAGCAAGCCTTGAAAGTATAAGATTTAGCCACTTTTTCCTACTCCTTGCTTTGTTAAACTTCTTCCCCTCTTCTTCCTCTTCCTTCTCATAGTTTTAGTGATTAATTTGGTGCTGATATGTGGTTAGTTTAGGAGAGGGAAAAAAGGATTTGGAACTGCTCTTGGTAGCATAAGGAAGCTCCCTTGAAAGGCTTGTAAATAAGATAAGTAAATCATAGTATAATTGCTTCTTCTTCCTTCATGGTTTCATTCAAAATAAGGGCTGTATAATAGGGGTCCAATTCTGATCTAAACATGATAGTAAGTGAAGCTTTGAGGCATAGGGGATCCAATAAAGCAATTAGGAATCAAAATGAACTATTAGATATCAAGTTGTAATAACTAGGGATTTAGTAGCACCTTGACAAATATGAAACTTTCTAAGGT
This sequence comes from Erythrophleum ivorense, assembly GCA_026724425.1. Classification (NCBI taxonomy): domain Eukaryota; kingdom Viridiplantae; phylum Streptophyta; class Magnoliopsida; order Fabales; family Fabaceae; genus Erythrophleum; species Erythrophleum ivorense. The sequence goes on along the minus strand of JAIUCV010000008.1, from coordinate 14,162,475 downwards.
TAATTTAGGTTGTCTAAGATTATGTGTGAGCTCTCAAGACATCTAAAAAGTTTCATGAATGCCTAATCCCTAGGAAATTGATAAAAACTCCATGGGCTTTTAAGTATGGGTGATTCTCAGCCAAAGAGGGAAGAGAGCACCTAGGGATTGTTTTCTTTGATTTCAAGGTTTAAAGTGGTCTATTTATGAATTACAAACACCAAAGGAACCATTGATTTGAATTTAGAAACCATAATTTGAAAGTTGAAAATTCTAGATTCCATTGAGCATAGAAAGGCAACTTAATACTAGACTCCTTGGATTGAGTTGGAGATGACTCCAATGGGTTTGAATAGAGTCATATGACCTAGATTGAGTGAGGAATGGGTGCCAAGTGTAACAACCAGGAAAAAGAAAGAAGAAGAAAAGAAAAGAGAAAAGAAAAAGGAAAGGAAAAAGCTGAAATTTTCAAAGGGCTGAAAATTCTAAGTCTTCTTGCCACAACCCGGTTATAGCGAATGCACTTGTTCACCATAGCGAGAAATGGCCTAGCTATAGCGAAAATGTCTTCTCGTTGTAGCGAAAATGCTTTTAGCTATAGCGAGTGCGGGCATCCCATACAAAAACCAGGGAGTTGCTCGCCGTAGCGATGCCATAGCAAAGGCAGAGGTCTGGAACAGACACGAGCTCGCTGTAGCGAGGGCGATGGCTCGCTATAGCGAGTGAAGTCCGAAAAAGCGAGAAAAAGAGAATTTGACTTTTTAAAAGCCTCTAAATCTCTTCTTTCTTCTTCTAACTGACTCAAGCTCACTTTAAGAGAGAGAAAAGGGCAGAGGAAAGAGAGAGAAGCTTAGGAGAGGAAGGAAGAACAAGAAAGGTAAGGATTTCCATGGCTTTTCTCTTAGTCTGTTACTCTTCTCCCCTTACCCTCTCTTTCCACGATTTTGGTTATCAAAATAGTTAGGTCTTGAGCTTGGTTCAGAAGAGGGAAAGTGGGAAACCACTCTTGAGGGAGGTTAGAAGTCATGTAGTCTTCTCTTCCTTGCTTTCCCTTCTTAAGAGCTTGAGAGTTAGAGAAAAGAGAGAGGATAGTTAATGAATTCTAGTGAGAGAAAGAAACCTAGTTTGACATGCTCAGTAGAGTTGATAAGAAGAGATCCCTAGCCTATGAATTAAGTGTTAAGGAATTAATTCCATGCTTCTTGTGTGGTTAGGCTCAAGAGAAGTTCCCCCATCTAGAAGTGGTTGTGAAACCCACAAGGGAGGAAACAAGTTGAAAGAGAAAGTTGTCAATAGCTAATAAGGTAGCTCTCTCCACCTTCTTTCATGCATAATTGTGTGTTTACATTGTCTTACTTGTATGTATGTATGTTATGAGTTATGAGAAGTATGTTAGCATGATGATACATTATGAATTGAAATGATGATTTATATGATTGTTTTGGTTTGCTTAAGGAATGGAAAAGCCAATAACCCTTTTAGCCATGGTGAGGATGAGCCAAATCCTTAAGTTGGTTGAGACAAAGTAAAGAGTCTCCCAAAAGTGAGGTTGACTCCCAAAGAGTAAGGGTTGAGTCCAAGAACCTCTTAAGAATGGGTGAGGCAAGTCCAAAATCCACAAGTAAGTGGGTGAGGCTAATCCATGTACTTAACAAGCTTCTATATATTATGTATGGCCTACTCATATGTTGAGGATGTTTTTCTTTTATGCATGGCTAATTCACATATTGCAAATGCTTTCATTATGAATTTATATGCTAACATGCCATACATGCATGGTGAGACTTGTTGCATGCTATATATGTATGATTGAATGAGAGATGAGCTATTGAGATTCTTTGAATCTCACCCTCCCTCTCCACCATCCAAACATGCTAGGTGGACCAAGTGAGAGTAGAGATGGGAGCCACCAAGCATGAAGCTAGGGAGACTAATGAAGACTTGCAAAGAGCTTCTTGTAAATATGTTGTATATGAGACAAGAGATGTAAATTAATAATGTATATGATATAGCCTCTATGAATGTTGCAAGTCAACGTATTTATGACGTATGTATGAGAATAAGACCCATTTTGAATGAAGAGGCAAGCCTTGATTGTGAAAAGCTCAATGTTAGTATTGGTCATATGAAGGTATAAGTGGGCATGGGGTAGTGAGTTTCTCCAATCTAGGTTGTTAGACACTTGAGCCATGATTGATAGCCCATATAGATGCTTCCTCATGTGCTCAAAGAGTCCTAAAGGTAGAAGAACCAAGATTGGACCCTATGAGCCCCTTTGTGACCAAGAAAGTGACCCTTTTGCACATGATGTCAAGAGTTGATCAAATGACCTCTTCTTGCTTTGAAATTTGACATGTGACTAGATCTTATTTATAGCTTTTTGAGAAGCTAAAGATCAAGTCATTTTGAGGTCTATAGCATTTTCTATGATTTTTCAAAGTTGGCATCAGAAATTCGGATTTCAGAAAAACACTGTTCATTTGGTCAGTTTGAAAATTGTGTCATCCGAGGGGCAAACGTAGCCCAATGGCTACGAAATTTTACACATAGAAACTAGATAGTCACAGTAGGAACTAGAAGCACCTCATTTGGATGTCTAGAGAGGAAGATATGCAATTTCGAAATTCCAGCCTAGAATCAGTCACCCTTATCAGACCCGAGGTATTATTTCATCGGTTTCCGGGAGTTTGGCTTGATGAACTGATCTGAAGATAATTTTTCTCTCTAGTTAACATCCACATCTTTCCATAGTGATATTGTTTGCAAGCATTGGATTTTTTTGGAATTAGTTAGACATTTTCAAAGTCCATATCAGTAAACTGTGACAGTAACAGGACCCCCTCTGACCAGTGGATGATTTCGGATGTCAAACGCATGATATGTGAGATATTGAGACTTCTACATATTTTTAACATAAAGTAGACGTCTTAAGATTTCTAGAATGACCGAGATCATATAGTTACAATTTTTCTATATTTAGTTCTGAATTTCCAAACTCAGCCTAGAAATGAAGCAAAATCTGCCGAAAACGAAATTGCATGTCTCATATCCCTTTTTGCTTTCCATGAGTTTAAAGCATATTTTTGGGATTGAAATAAGTCTTAATAGTGCAACTAAGCATGAGAATGTATAGAGAGAGCTCACCTGGTCCATGTGACATTAAAGTGGATATCTACCCATGCATAATACCATGTAGAAGGAACATCAAGTAGAGTGAATGATCTTCCTTGTATGCTTAGCATGTGTATATGAGTATGTAAGGCATGATGGGTATGAGCTAGAAGTTAAGGTGTTACACCAAGATCTTGAATTACATGAGTTGTTTCATTAAGCCCTGTATGGAACCATAATGATGCCATAACCTAGATATAGCTTGTGTAGTATTTATATAAGGCTAGAGATGGTTCCAATAATTGAATTGTGTCTTGTTTGATGCATTTAGGCCAAGTGAATCAAGTCCCTCCTAGGTGTGGGTGTGAGGCTGAGCCAAGGAAGTGAGGAAACAAAGGAAGAATTTGTCTTTTTGAATTAAGCTAGCTCTCCAACTTTTCTTATGTGTATTTTATGGTTGTATGATTATCATTAGATGCTTGTATGTGTGTTTACATCTTGAGACAAGCCATTTGCCATTGCTTGATTAATATGGTACCATTATGTTTCTTACAGTGGCTTTTATTTGTGAAATTGCTCTTTGTTAGTGAAGTTGTGCTAAAAGCCCTTTGGAATGGGTGAGGTAAAGCTATAAGTCCCTAAAAATCGATGAGATAAGGCCAAGAGTTTCAAAGATGAGTGAGACTAAGTCAAAAGTCTCTTATAAAGGATGAAACCAATCCAAAAGTCTTAAAAATGGGGTAAGACTAGACTAAAAGTCCTTAGAATTTGATCTCGACTTTGACACGTTTTGATAATGTGGAGAATGTGGTTTGTATGACTCTTGGTTATGGTAGATGCATACTTGTGTTTTTTGACGTGATTATATGCCTATATGCTTACTTGAATAGGTGTATAAGCTATTAAGATTCTTTGAATCTCACTCTCTTCCCTCTTTTATCTAACTATGCCTAAGTGGAACCCAAGAAAGCAAAAATGGGAGCCAAGGAGTTTAGAGAGCTACCTCTTGACAAAAGCTTGCTTTTTGGTATAATTAAATGTCAAAGTTTGTATGTATAGGTCATTTTTTAGACGTAAATACTTGAGTAATTATGAAAGTATGCAAATGTGTATAGATCATATTTGGAACCATATATGAGAAATTGTATAACTTTGGCATTTGAAAGTCTATTCTTGAATGTGTATTTATGTATATAGAATAGTGAGTTTGAGATATATGGTGATTTAAACCATTTGGAAAGCTTATATATGTTATGTTTATGCTTTTGGATATGCCCAAATAGTTATAGAATGAGTTTAGGACCATTTGGTGCCAAATTGACCCATTTATCGTTCTATAAATGACTAAAATTTGACCTAAACCACAAACTGACCAAATGGACAAATTTTTCCATGAAATTTGGCATGAATATAGGTGTTATCTAGATAGAGTCAAAGAGCACTCAATTTGAAATTCTAGAGAATTTATTATGATTTTTCAAAATTAAAAAAATTTTGTAAAAATGGTAACAACACTATTCATATGGTCAATTTCTTCTTATGTCATCCAAGAGCCAAATGATATCCAATACTCATAAAATTTTACAAACATAAAGTAGGCATGATAAGCTTTCTGTATCACTTAAGAGTATCCCAATTGGAGGTCTGTAGAGGGAGAAATTAATTTTTAAAGTTGCATGATAGTACCTGTAATGTAGCTTGGCCTTTGGTACTATTCTATCAATTTTTGTAGACTAAACGCCATTTTCTTGATCTGGATTTATTTTTATCATCAGCTAACATCTAGATCTTTCTAGAAAGCTATATATGTATGATTTTTATTTTTCTAAAATTAGTTATGAATTTCCAAAGTTCATATCAGAAACTTAGAACACCAACTCAAGGCTAAAAAAATGATTTCATAGAATATGGTTCAAAGTCCGTCATTTATGTAATGAATGGTGATGTTTTTTATATGATTGAGTATATTATGTATGAAAATGATTTGAGGATAAGTTAAATAACTCTTTTGGGCAATAATGAATAATTTTGGTATCCAGTATACAATGTTTTCATTACAAGGGTTGCTAAAGAAATGTAATTGTGTATGGTTTGCTTTGAATGTTGTAATTTGAGGCTTTTGAGTTATGGTATTATAGGCCAGATCTTTTCTTATTATGAATGTGTTATCCTACTTATCCTTGGATTTTAAAGTCAAAGTCTTCTTAGTCATATAAGCATTTCCAAGGGGTTTGGTAGCTTTTAAATGCTTATCCCTAAGCAATATATAATGAGCAACATCATAAAAAATTGATGTTCTCTTTGTGGATCAAATTGACTTTTATATGTTCTTACTAATAAGAAGAGATCTTATGATAGCTTAAACTTACTATTCATCAGTAAGGATATGACCTACGGACTTCCATTCCTTGGTTGTCAATCTTCTCAATTTAGTTATAAAAGTATGACCAAACTTGTCTTTAAATGCTATTCTCATGGTTGACTTACACTTACATTTGAGGTTATTAGTCATATTGCTCAGCATTGTTAAATGAGCAATATTGATTTTCTCCCTTTTTTAATAAAAAAATTTCTAAATCTCTTTTTTGTTGGATTATATTTCCATTCTTAGACTCATATATGACATTGCTCAATGGTTTATTAACATTTTATTCTTTTTCTAGGATATAACAACCTTATAGTGTCAAATTTCCTAATTAACACTATTTAACTTGTCTCTTTTATTAGTCTAGCCAATGATGTTTTCAATTATCATAATCATAACCTAATTTCTACAAAAACATAATACGGAATGACTACATATACACAATGCTATGTATATATTTATAATAAATTTTAACTAGACCAATAATAAACTTATTAGGTTCATGATCAAAAGTCTATATTTGTCTTATTTCCATTACATGTGTCCTAAGAATGTCGTTACCTTTCTATCGAATTCATTTGCAAATATTGTTTAAGCTATAGTTCTTAGATAAGCCTTAGGCTACCAATATAAGAAATTTCACTCAATAGAGTATCTCTTTTATATATATTAATTAAATTAATCAAATTTAATTCTCAGATGAGCTCAAATATACTAATCCAAGAACTCTTACTTAATAAGGTATTCCTTCTATTTAATTTCTTTAATTCAAGCATTCATGAGTTGCATTAATATTAAAGTCATACTTAAAGGAACCTTATTCTAAAGATATTTATTTTCCTAATATGTTTTCTTTTCAGCCATCATAGGCTTGTTTCTAATTGTCTTCCACCAATATAGGCCTATTTTCAATTGCAAAGGTCACTTCAGCATATATTGAAAAATATGCTTCACATGTTTGATCAATTTCTTATAATGAATACTTTATTCATGTGCAAATGCTTAAAGCATTCCTTTTTATGTTTTTTTGTCATATTAAAATTGAGAAAACAAAATGGCTTGTCAACACTTATGTTAACATGATGTTGCTTACAGAGCTCTATCTCTGATATACACTAATCAAAGGACAAATTCTTGTTTTAATTGGGTTCTCCATATTTCTCCTTAAGATTTTCATTGATTAATGTTTACTAAGCATTAAACCTAAGACCCACTAAGAAGTTATTTTCATCTTTAAATCTATTTAGAAGGTCTTTAAAGTGTTTATCATGTATTTAAACAGTACCAAATCATGTCTAAATAAATCCAAACCATATACCACCATATAAAGCATGATTTTAAGACTTTTAGGAACAAAAATTATTCAAAAATCATATGGTATGCACCCCCACATGCCCTAAGAAGATCCTATTTCAAAAAAAAAAGGCTTAAAATTGAAAAAATATGAAAGCCCACTTGCTTAGAGTGGTGCATGAGCACTACTTGAGATTTTTCAATGATAGGACAACCACCATTAGACTTCTCTTAATTTCTTCTTTCTATTGGTATACTTACTTAGCCCAATGGAGGTAGGGTTGAGCCACACTCTCCATCCCGAAGAGTGCGATACCCACTTCATTTTCAATGTCCAAACTAAGAAAATTTCAAAAACTTCTCATATTTTTAGTTTCAAGGGGCTAAATTTGCAAAGTTATATCTCCTTTATTTCTCATCCAAATTGGACAAATTATATGTCATTGGAAAGCTTATGAAAAAAATACCCAAATGAAGTAATCTTATTCAATAGTTAATTTTTCTAGAAAGGATTATTTAAGTAAAGCCATGGCGTTGCTTGAAAGCAACCCAAATGAAGTAAGTTGTGCATTAACTTGAACCAACGTATGTATGCCAAAAAATTTTATACTTATTTTCAAAAAACAAGTACTATTTGAACAAAAACTTAAAGTCTATTAATCATTCTTCTATCGTTCCTTCTTTTTTCCAACACTGTCTAAAATCTCACAGAAAATATTTAGGTAAAATCTTAAGTAGATCTTCCATGTCTTTTTTTTTTTCTTAAAAAAATATTTGAAATCACTATGTTAGGAGAAGGCTTTATTGGTGGTTATTTTTAACATTCATTGGCAGATAGTAATTGCCAACAATAAAATCGCCAACAAAGCTAACCAGCTTTTGTTGGCGATTAATAACGGCCAACACAAAGTGGTTATTAGTTGGTGGTTAATTATACATCGCCAATAAAGGATCTCATTTTTGTTGGCAATTTTAATCTAACCAACAAGAAAATATGAGACCTTTATTAGTGGTTAATTAAAAACCACTAGCAAATATAAAGTTGTTGGCGGTTTTACTTTGAACTGCCAACTTTCTCTTTTTTTCTTTTTCATCATACAGTTTATGCACCTAGAGTGCCATTTGACATTTAGTTCATCCCTATTCTTTATTTGATTTCAGCTATCAATATTCAGAAACTTAAAACAATCAAAGAACTCTTATTCTTTTAAGAAGAAAAATTATGAAGAACAATTACAGTCATTTAATTAGAAAAACTCTTATTTCTTTGTATAAATCAATCAAAGAACAATTATAATCAATAATCAAATTAAAACAAAGTTAAGAATTAACACAAGCTATACTAAACCAATAGACATTGTCAAAACATGTATTGAGACCACTTTTTCTTGGGTTCATCTATTTGAGTATCAGAGTATTCTTTGCAATATGAATTTGAGAAATATTACAAAATGAAATAAGAACAATTTGAAGTTAGATAACTGGAATTTGATGGTCAAATTTTAGAAATATTATTTTGAAACAAATTTTATATCAAAAAAACACCAACAGCATAATGGCTTTAAAATAGAGATTCCTCAGGTTTTAAGCCCTTTCTTTACAGGTAATAACAGCAAATTACATACTAATATCACCAAATAAAACTAGTAACAGCAGATTACTAGCAAAATAAACAAAATCAATTCAAAGATTAAAAGTAAAAATATTTAAGACATTTAAGGGGACACAGAAGGATATTGAAAAAAAAGCATACAATTTTAAGACAATCTTTTTCTTTTTTTATTTTGATTTAAACTTCTTTGTCCCTTTTTTAGAATCCAAATACCCTCTTTATGATCATCTCTCATATACAGGGCATCATCTTCAATAGAATCACTTTCAAGCGATGTTTGCAAAAAAGGATCATCCTCAATATCAGTATCTTGACCATGTTGAATATCATCTTTGTCCTTATTTATTTTGTTTGTCAATAGAACAATGGACCACTTCTTACTACCATGATTAGGGACATAGAGTACTTGTTGAGCTTGGGGTGCAAAAATAAAAGGCTCGTCTTTGTACCCCACTTTATTAAGATCCACCTGGATAAATCTTGACTCATCAATCCGAAGGTTGTTCTTATTATCAACCCACTTACAACCAAAGATCAGCACCCAAAACAAAATGTAGTCAAACTCCCATATGCATTCAATTATCCCGAAGTATGACATGTTCACATAGATAGAATTTTTGTCTTTAGTACTAGAAACATGCAGAGATTGAGCTATAAAAGTTACACCATTATTTTGCATTATGCTCTGATCATCCTACACTTTTATATTGCATGTGTAGCCGTTAATAAGATAACCGAGGTAAGAGAGGACATGCAGGCTTGGACCTCTTACCAACCATCTCAATTTTTTAGAGATTGCACCAGGATTCACATCTAACTCCCTAAAAATGTAATTTTTGAACCAATCTATAAAAAGCTAGTTATGTTCTTTTGCTATCCAACTTTCATTCTTATTGGGGTTCAAACTTCTAAGTATCTCCTTGTGCTTCCACACATATAGCTCAACTTCATCAGAGTTGTACAAAACATATAAATGTGCCTACTCCCACTATGTACTTGAGATGTTAATTATTTCATTTCCCATAATCCCTTCCCGAGCAATTCTTCCCATGTGTTAAGGTATTGAAAGCCCAATATTATTGACATTGGATAGGTATTTAGTATAGAATTTAACAGCTTCTTTGACTATGTACCCTTCAATAATGCAACCCTATGGTCAACTTTGATTTTTCACATACTCTTGTAATATCTTCATTTAATGCTCAACTGGATACATCTATCTCAAATAAGTTGCGTCATACATCTATGTCTCCATAACTAAGTGAATAGTTAGGCGAACCATTATGTCAAAGAACAAAGGCGAAAAATACATCTCAAGCTCATACAAAGTGATCACAATTTGTCTTTGCAATGCTGACAATTTTGTGGGATCAATCACTTTGCTGCAAATGGACTTGAAGAAGAAGCATAGTTTAGTGATTGTCCCTCACACCTTCTTAGGCAAAATGGAGCATAAAGCCACCGAAATCAAATGCTCCATCAGAACATGGGAATCATGAGACTTGAGACTCTTTAACTTTAGATTTTTCATTGATACAAGCTTTCTAATGTTTGAAGAATATTCCTCTAAAACCTTGACTCCATCAAGAAATTCATAAAAAGCAATTTTTTCTTTTCTAGATAAAATATGAGCCATAGAAGGTAGATAAGTATGACATCCCTCCTTCACCGGTGCCAATTCTCCTTTTATTCCCAAAGTAACCAAGTTTAATCTCACCTTGATGCCATCTTTGGTCTTTCCCGACACATTGAGTAACGTACCAATTACACTATCATATACATTTTTCTCGACATGCATCACATCAAGGAAATGCCTCACATACAAGGACTTCCAATATGACAGTTCAAAGAAAATAGACCTTTTCTTCCACCCGTTTGTCCCAAGGTGTCCTGCAAAAGGTTTGTTAAAATAGTTAAGCAAATCCTTTACCTTCTCATATAGCTACTTACTAGTCAAAGGTAAAAGTGCACTACCTTCCTCTATATTCCCATTGAAAGCTTTTCTCTACAGAAGCCAAAATCTACAATGCCCAAGGAAGACATGCTTCATACAATGTTCCAACCACATGGAATGTGTGCCCTCCTCATAAATAGGGCAACCACAACGTCCTTTGATACTATATCCTGACAAATTAACATATGCTAAAAATTCATTGATTGTCACAAATAGTATAGCTCGCAACTTGAATCTTTCCTCCTTACATGCATCATATACCTCTACTTCTAACTCCCGCATTAGCTTTAAATCTTCAATTAGAGGAGCCAAATATATGTCTATATTATTCCTAGATTGTTTAGACCTAGAAATTAGCATAAACAACATCATAAACTTGCACTTCATGCATAACTATGGAGATAGATTATAAATAACCAAAATCACCAGTACTATTATAGATATTGTGTAGGTTCATTCCATCGGTAGCTAATGCAAGGTGTAGGTTTCTGTCTTCTTGGCTGAAGTCAAGGTATTCATGATCAATTTTTTTTCCATTGAGGAGAATTTGTAGGATGTCAAAGCTTGCCATTTTGAATCCTTTCATTAGCATGCCATGTCAAGTGCTTCGTATCTTCTACATTATTGTACATGCATATGAATCTAGGTATGATGGGAAAATACTACACTACCTTTGCTGGACTTGATTCTTTCTTCTTATATCATAGGGTATTACACTTAAGACACTTATCTAATGATGCATATTCATTTTGAAATAAAATGCAATCACTAGGACTAGCATGTATCTTCTCATAGCTCATGCCAATAAAGCATAACATTTGTTTAGCCTCATATGTTCGGCTAGGAAGCTCATTATCCTCTGACAGCATATCTTTTAAAAGAGTAAGCAATTCTATAAAGCTCTTATCACTCCATCCATTTCCTTCTTTATATCTATACAACTTCAACACTGTTGACAACCTTATGAATTTAGTACAGCTAGAATACAATGGCTTTTCTACATCACTTTTCAACCTCTCAAATATTTTAGGACAATTATAAAGATCCTCTTCAATCACATTTGCTATCTCTTTAAAACTCATTTGAGGTACAACTCCCATTATACACTAAATGATTTTCCAACTCAACTACACTAATTTGCTTCACATAATAGCAATTTAAACAAAGGCATATAATTTTACTCGAATCTTTTAGATGCTCAACTGCAAACCTAATAAGCTCTTTCACTCTATCCTCATATTTCCTAGACAAACGATTGACAAACATCCATCTCCAATCCATACCTTTTGGATCTAATAAGAGCCAATTTGAGTATAATGTGGTTAATGACATCTAATATGCTTGAACTCCTACCTATAACTCTACTAAATATTGCCCAATTATAAAAGCTTTTAAATTATTCTTTTGTTTCAATTTATATTTTAAAGAAAAATTGGCAATATAACGGCTTAAAATTGAAAGTTTTCTAGGCTAAGCCCTCTCTTCAAACTAAAACTATAATATTCCAGCAGTCCATGATAACAGAGCAATGACAAGAAGTGTTAAGAAACTCACGCTTTATAATTTTCAACTCCGCAACACACACAAAAGCCAAACAATCAACTAAGAACTTACTACTTGATATGTTTTGCACACATTCTAGAAATGTTAGTGAATGATGTATCTATGGCATGAACAACAACTAGAAAATCATTCAAAATTAAAGAACAGAAAAAAAAAAAGAAATTTACATATGGGGTAAAAAGAGAGCTAAGAAATAAGTCTGTATTCCCAAGAAGACAACGAGCGAAGAGGAACGAGCTATCGAGGAGGCCAAATGAACTGGTAGGGTGTGAAATGTAATACCATAAATTCTAGCTCATCTCATCCCTTTCAATGACTTACTATTATGGGAGGATGTAGGTTTCTCATAAAAGAGCAAGGGAAGATAATGAATATCTTTGCGTTGTCTAGCAATTCATTTCGGTGTCATGTGGACCGTGTGAGCTCATACTATGCATCCTCATATTTAATTGCACCATTACAACTTATTTGCCTTATAAAAACATGCTTTCAACCTATGGAAACCAAAAGGAGACATGGGACATGAGTATTCATTCTCGGCCAGACTTGGCCTCATTTCTAGGCAAAGTTGGAAAAATCATAAAAAATCTAAAAAAATCAAAAACATGTAATCTTGGTCATTCTGGAAAGCTTGGGATGTTTAATTCATGTAAAAATATGTACAAGTCATAACATCCCACACACAGGACGTTTGACATGCGAATTGGTCTGAAGGTTGGACTGGGTCTTGATGCTATCACAGTTTACTAATATGAACTTAAAAAATGTCCAACTAATTTCAAAAAAATTCAATACATGCAAATGATACCAATATGGAAATATGTGGATGTTAAATAGAGAGAAAAAATATCTCCAGATCAGTTCATCAAGCCAAGCTCTTAAAAATCAATGGAACAGTACTTCTGGTCAGGCAAGATGACTGATACTAGGCAGAAACTTTGAAAATTCATATCTTCCTCTCTAGACCTCCAAATGAGGTGTTTCTAGTTGTTACAAGTCACTGTAAATGTCTAGTTTCTTCCTATAAAATTTCGTAGTCATTGGACCACGTTTGCCCCTCGGATGACACAATTACACAACTGACCAAATAAACAGTGCTGGTGCAAATCCGAAATTCTGATACCAATTTTGAAAAATCATAGAAAATTCCAAAGACCTCCAAATGACCTGATTTTTGGATTTCCAAAAAGCTCTAGGCAAGATCTAATCACATGCCAAATTTCAAGGCAAGAAGAGATCATTTGATCAGACTTTGATATAAGGGGGCAAAGTGTCAATTTCTTTTGTTCAAAGAGGGCTCCAATAGTTCAAATTTGCTTCTCCTACTCCTAAGGCTCTATGAGCACGTGGGAAAGCATCAACATAGACTATTAAACATGGCTCAAATGTCTAACCACTCAGATTTGCAAAACTCACTCTCCCACACCAAAACATACGCTATGTACATAATGCCAAGATATTGTTATTCATACCAAAAACTTGCTACATCATGCACTATAGTTCTAATTCTCATACATATACAATAAGTACATCCATTTACAAGTATTCAGAAGTGCACACCCCATGTACATCATTTGATTACATCTCTTAACAACAAAATGGTGACAAAGTGGCTATTTCACAAATCCTTTGCCAATTTCTCTAGCTTCAAGCTTGGTGGCTCCTATGTCTTTGCTCACTTGGTCCACCTAGCATATTAGGATAGTGGAGAGGAGGGGATGAGATTCAAAGAATCCTAATAGCTTATCTCTCATTCAATCATACTAATATGTGCAAAGCAAGCTTTTCAAATGTATGTATGGAAAAGTAGAAGTCATGGACATTTTGAAAGCAACTTTGGCATGTGAATCAAGCATACAAGACATTCAAGGGTTCACCAAGTGTTTGGATTGGCCTCACACTTCTCCTCATAGATTTTGGACTTGCCTCAGCCACTCTTGAGCACTTTGGACTCAATCATACTCTTGGGAGTCCACATTGCTTTTGGGAGACCATTTGCTTTGTGTTAACCAAGCTCGAGGGTTCTTGGCTCATCCTCACCCAAGGAAAGAGTTCTTAGCCTTTCCACACTCAAGCAAACTCATACAAATATCATGAATTCATTTAACACATAACATAGCATCAAGAATCATGACATATAAAGGTATGCTAGCATACTTTTCATAGCTTAAAAATATACATACACACATTCTACAACAAGCTAAATACACATCCATGCATGAGAGAAAGGGAGAGAGCTTCCTTATAGGCTAACATAAGCCTTCTCTTTCAATTTGTTTTCTCTCTTCTTGATTTTACAATCATAACTAGATGGAAGTGCTTCTCTTGAGCCTAAACACACAAAGAGCATGGAATTACTCTCTCATAACTCAACACTTATTCACAAAGTTAAGGGTTTCTTTATAGCAAACCCTACCAAGCATATAAGAAACTAGGGGTTCTTTCTCTCTCTAGAAGTTCACCAACTCTTTCTCTCTCTCATGTTCTCAAGTTGGTGGAACTAACATACCTAGGGAAAATAAAGAAGTAAAGCTACATGAGTTCTAACCTCCTTCAAGAGTGGGTTTCTACTTTCCCTCTTCTGAACCAAGCCCAAAACATAGCTAATTCAACAACCAAAACCATAGAAAGAGAGGGCAAGGAGAGAAGAACAAAATTCTAAGAAGAAAAGCTATGGAAATTTCAAGTTATACTTACCTTTTTCTTGTTCTCCTTCCTTCTCTAGGTGTTTCTCTCTCTCCTCCGCCCTTTTCTCTGCCTTGGATGAAGCCTAAGTCGGTTAAAAGGAGAAGGAATGAATTGGGACGCTTTAAGAAGTTAAATTCTCTTTTTTTACATTTTTTCGGACTAACCCTCGCTATAGCGAAGAATAACCCTCGCTACTGCGAGCATATATCAGTTCCAGACCCTTGTTTTCGCTATGGTGCGTGCTACGACAAGCAACTCCCTGGTTTTTGTATGGGATGCTCGCACTCGCTATAACTAGAAACCTTTTCGCTATAGCGAGAAGGCACTCTCGCTATAGCTAGACCATTTCTTATTATAGTGAATAGGTACATTCGCTATAGTTAGGCTATTTCTCACTATAGCTAACAGACTTAGAAAATTTTAGGATTTCGAAAATTTTTCAGCTTCTTTTTTTCTTCTTCTTTTTTCTCTCTTTTTTTTCTAGTTGTTACACAAAATTGATGCCGTCGGTGTAGAAGTTGCAGGAAAAGGAGGAAAGCCACCAAAAATGAGGAAAGAACCACCGAGGAATGGCATCGAAGACAATAGGTTGGGGTGGTGGAAGGTTATAGCTGTGCTCGAATTTCTGCCTAGAGAACACTGGAAACAGAGTTTTGCAAATTGTTCTAACAGGAAAATGATTTTAAAATGACCTTAATTGGCGATTTTATAAAAAACCGCCAACTTTAATAAACTTTAGTTGGAGGTTATAAAAACACCGCCAACATTAATCAATTTTTTGTTAGCAGTTAATATCAAATCGCCAATTAAACTTAATTATATTTTTAAATATTTTTTTATAAAAAATTGTTTAGTTGTTGATTTTTTAAAAACTTCCAACTATAAATCATAGTTTTTGTTGGTGGTTTTTTTAATAACCACTAACAAAAGTGTTTTATTGGTGATTTTTGGAGAACCGCCAATGAATATGCGCCAACATATTCTATTGGCAATAAATGCTTGCATGGCTAGTGAAAGTATAAGTTGGAAAACAACAATTTGAAAAATTGTTTTCAAAACTTACTCTTTAAAATAACATTTTAAATATTTTAATTGTAGAAAATAAAAATTTGTTCCCAACATATACCAAACATAGCCTTAGTTTCTCAAGTATTAAGCGGCATTTAGTTTCAAAAACTTAGTGAATACAAAATAACAAAATTATTACAGCAGCTTAAAAGACTAATTTTTAATGAGTTTATTATTTCTTAAAATCATTTTGCATATTATTGTTTTTAAAGTTTAAAATTAAATAAACTTAATAATTCAAAAACTGAATTATTAATTTGTTCTCTATGAAAAGATGATGATAAACTTAACTAGTATGGATCGCAAGTCACAACAGTATCATACGCCCGAAAAGAAAAAAGTCAATTTTTAGTCAAGCTGCTTTGGGTGCATCTGCATTCGATAATATAAAACATTCTACGCCTAGGATTTGGGTTGGTGATAAGTCGCCATGAATGACCTTGTCTTTTCAACTGGAAGAACTGGTTTGAGCATTATAGTAGTCTATCCACAATGATCTGTATCGTATTTTTCTAATTGCTTTTAATATTCTCTTGGGGCACACATGAATTGAACAGGGTTATGCAATAGTCGGGACTCCAAACCAATCAACGAACAAAGTTATTTTTAAATTTTAAACGTGGATAAAGTCATCGACTTTGAATATTTCTATGAAGTGATAGGTATAGGTCTCTCTCTTTCATATATTTATCTATATATCATTATATTGCCTCCAAGCAGCAATACTGAGGGGAAGTGGAAAAACTCCAAGGCCAAAAGACTAGTCCAAGAACCTCAACGTCACCTCGTATCTGCTCCTCTTTTCTACAGTACTCCCCCCTTCTAAACCCATATATATACACACACCCCAAAGCTTACAGGCTATAACACTTCTTCCAAGGACATCATATCCATTGTTTCAGTCAAGATGAACCCTAATTATCACAAACTTTAACCCAAAAGGACTGGCATACCACTTGTTGATAATACCAACAGTCCAACACTACTATTGGCAATAATAATCCAAATCCCTTAAACACAAGCACCGTGATAAGCAACATCAGCACACGCAACGACGTTGTTATTGATATCAGGAACATGCTTCCATATGTGAAACCTGGTACTCTACCACTTGGAGTAACTCTACTGGAAAAGGTTCTGTTTGGGAGAATAACGGTTATTGACTATAAGGTTACACAAGGACGTTATTTGGGTTCGGAAGTTATTGGCAAGGGCACATTGAATTCGTTTGGCTAGATTCCTGGGATGGAAGCAGCAAAACTATGGCATTCACTGCGTTATTTGGTGTTGAATCTTGTATTGTTGTGGTTGGAGAAACTGGAAAATATGGAAATGCAGAAGGGTATGCGAAACTTTGAGACTCTCCATCTATTACCTGATCAACAAACGAATGGTTGGGTGGAGATATTTCTTCAGACTACTGTTTACCTCACTCCGTATTCGAGTCCGTGACCTAAATTATAGTAATTAATTTATTTTTGTCGTTTACTATTTTGGCTAATAAGAAAATTGTGTTTTTCCTTCTCAGAAAGTAAACTATACATATGCGACTTTGTGAGTTAATATCTGCGACTTTGTGGGTTAATATCTTCGCTTGGCTACTGATTTAGTACAGTTACTATATAATGATTAACCATATGATGCCTTTGTTTAAAAGCTCACTAAAATCTTTTACTTCAAGGGTGAAATACCTTAGGGCTGTTTGGATGGGTGAGAATGAATGGGGAAGAAAAGGTGTCATTGAAACATCTCTTTTGTTTAAGAGTTTGTTTTAACCGAGGGGAAGAGTGCTCTCTCTTCTATAATTTCAAGTTTGTCCAATTTAAAAGATTTTAAAGGAACAAATTTTTTCCCAAATAAGGTGAAAGAAAATTGCCATTTAACCTTACATTTTCCTCCCACCTCTCCTCTTCCGTTTTCTTTGATTTCTTTTCCTTCCTTTTCCCTCCTAACTCCCAAAGGCACTTTCTTATTTGCTGGTATATATGTTATTAATGGCCTTTTGTTAGTATAACCCAAGATACTAAGTAGTTAAATTTACATATGAAGGAGATCAAAATCATGATGATCATGATGTACTTTTGAAAGTTAAGGAGAGATTATACTATTTTTTTGTTTTGGTAGCAACAATATACTAATTTTAATAGATAATTTTCTGTCATACAATTTTCAGAAAAACTGTTTTAGGTTATGGAAGTAAACAACCGAAACTCAAAATTATGGTTGACCATAATTTAGTTCAATAATATATAGAACTAGAAATTTATCCGTGAACAGGGTGTGATAGTTCTAACTTTCTCTGTTTTTAATCTCTCTATACCTCCTCCTATGAAAAATGATCTCAAAATCTATATATACCTTCTTAGCTAGCTTTCTGCTTCATAGTAGCAAACAACTTTCTTGGACAGGGTTACTTTCTTCAGGTCATGCTTGTCTGCCCTCCGGCAATTTACACTTGCAAGTCTAACAAAATCTAAATCTATATACCAATGCAAATTTCTGTAGCATATATGGGGAAAAATCATTTAATGTCCAGTGTAGCACCGTCAATTTCTGAATTTTATTTGCGATTTATAAGACAGAGGGAAATATATGTATATCTATATATATATATATATATATATATAAAGAGAAAGAAAACTTCTGCATAGGCATTTAAATCATAACATTTTCTGATGAATACAACATTAATGCTTAGAAAATCACATTCATAAGACGGAACGCTTTAGCATAGTTAAAAATTAAAACCACCACTCACCTTAAAAGGCTAATTATAATAAAAAACACTCTTCCGCAAGATACACAGTGATCCGAAGCAGAGTCTCCACTCCATCACTATTATATTGCTGATCTTTGATCACAGGAAATGTCATCACAACAGCGTATCCCTCAGCATTCACATACTTCCCCGTCCCTCCGATCACCGCGAGCCATGACTCTTGACACCTGAGTTCTGTGCACTCCATTTCTGTGCACTCCATTACTATTAGATGGGATGCTGAAGGTTATTAGTACAAGAATATATAATAGGGAATTCAAGAGATCATAGGGAACAGAGTGATGGAGGGGATGAGGAGGAGTTGATGCTCTCA
Organism: Erythrophleum ivorense; assembly: GCA_026724425.1. Classification (NCBI taxonomy): domain Eukaryota; kingdom Viridiplantae; phylum Streptophyta; class Magnoliopsida; order Fabales; family Fabaceae; genus Erythrophleum; species Erythrophleum ivorense. The sequence goes on along the minus strand of JAIUCV010000008.1, from coordinate 14,143,750 downwards.
TTTTTCAATTCCCATGGCCCTTATTAGTTACAACTAAAGATCGCAACTATAACTTTTAATCATGAAAAGTAGAAAAATGATGCAATTGTAAACCATATTGCTAAAATATATACATATAGCTGCAAGATCTGAGTTCATTTGAAAGACATTCTTTACTGTCATTGCCCTTTACAATTGGGTGTTTCTATACTCAAGCATTAACTAGGTTTTGTCTATCAAGAGCTTCTAATCAGTAATTGTTATCATAAAATAAAATCTCAAAACTCAAGAAGAAGAAGAAGAAGAAGAAGAAGAAATATGATACAGAGGTGAGGTATCGTACATGCTTGTGAACGACTCCCATAGTTTTGCCAACATAAAAGAGTAAGAGAATGTAAACAGGCTCTTGAAATTTTTTCTGGTCACAATCCCGTTAGACTTGATTTTTCAATTTTCAGCAAAGCATTCTTCGAACCAACTAGTTGGCAGGGATCAGATTCAAACTTCAGATAATAGCATCATTATCAATAGACTCCCAAGATTCTAATTTCATGTTTTCCCAGCAAATAACGCCCACCTTCCATCGCCTTTGACACCAACTTTTTCCCATTGGATAATTCAAAAAAAAAAGATTTTACTTCCTATCCTGGAACTTCTGAGAATAACCAATGCACAATATGGAGTAAATACAGGGGCAAGATATCAAGCCACAGCAAAAGGGTAACCACAAAAGATCTACGCCGGGGCTGGTCCCTTATCTGATGCAGTTGATGAGTGGATATAAGGTCATCATCTACAAGCTAACTTGCATTTTTTTCCTCACCACAAGCATACTTCACAATAGTTTCCCAACTCTTAATCAAATTTTACCTTTACTTTGTTGAAGATTTGATCCAAAATCTGGTGCAGCAAATCTCGGAGACAACCTCAACAATCTAGTAGATCATGGGTAGCAAAATATCAAGAATGAAGATTTACTGTTAATTTGTTATTAGCTTATTCCCTTATTTTCGGAGATTCTGTTGCTATGTCAGTTTATTTATATCAGTAAATAAAGTTGTGTAAAGCAAGCAATTCTGAGCAATCAAAGAAGAATAGAAACTTTTGCCTCTGTACTTTCTTTTTATCGTTGCTTCTCCTCTGTTGTTTCTCTCTGTTTTACCTTCTCAAACCAACAAATTGGTATCAGAGCAGTTACGGTCAGACTTGGGCGTAATCATCATGGCAGTCAACAATAGTGCCACAGTAAACATCTCTCAGCCTTCCATACCTATTTTCAAGGGAGAAAATTATGAGTTTTGGAGTATAAAGATGAAAACTCTATTCAAGTCTCAAGAGCTATGGGACTTAGTGGAAAGTGGCTACAGGGAGCACGATGAGGAGGCCAAACTGAGAGAAAATAAAAAGAGAGATTCGAAGGCACTGTTCTTCATCCAACAAGCAGTGGATGATTCAATCTTCTCCAAAATTGCAGCAGCCTCAACTGCAAAAGAGGCTTGGACAATTCTGCACACATCCTTCCATGGCTCATCTACAGTAGTGCGAGTCAAGTTGCAGACGCTCCACCGTGAGTTTCAGAACCTGCGCATGAATAATGCAGAATCAGTGCAGGAATATATGACTAAAGTAGCAGCAGTAGTCAATCAAATGAGATCATTTGGAGAGGAAATCACAGAGAAGATGGTGGTGACTCAGGTACTAAGAACTCTACCCCCTAAGTTTGATCATGTGGTAGCAGCCATTGAAGAGTCTAAGGATCTGTCAACTTATACATTTGATGAGTTGATGGGTTCTTTACAATCACATGAGACAAGAATTAACAGAAAGGAGGAAAAGAATGAAGAAAAGGCATTTCAAGCAAAAGGAGATGGTTCAAGAGAGCATGAAAAAGCTTCAGGACGAGGAAGAGGCCGAGGTGGATCCAGAGGAAGAGTTTTTGGTCGTGGTAGAGGTGGAGGTAGATCCGGAAATAACAACAGAGGCAGTATACAGTGTCATAATTGTAAGAAATTTGGGCACATGAAAGCTGATTGCTGGTTCAAAGACAAACAGGCCAACTATGCAGAGGAGACAAGTGCAAAAGAAAAGTTATTCATGGCATATGCAGACCCAGCTGAAGCACAAGGAGATGTTTGGTTTGTGGACAACGGCTGTTCTAACCATATGACAGGGACAAAAGCCATTTTCACGCAGCTTAATGAGACTCACAAGAAGTCAGTGAAGCTAGGAGATGATAAAGAGATAAGGGTTGAAGGAATTGGGACAGTAGCCATTAATGGTGCTCTAGGTAAAACAAAACTCTTGGATAATGTTCAATTGGTTTCTAACTTGGCTCATAATTTGCTGAGTGTAGGCCAAATAATAGAGAGTGGATATTCAGTTCTATTTGATGATGACATATGTGTTATTAGACACAAACTGTCAAATCAAGTAGTGGCAAGAATACCAATGACAAAGAACAGAATGTTTCCCTTTGATATTGCTACTGTAAACAACTTTGCTCTAATTGCTGGAGAAAAAGATGAGTCTAAAATTTGGCATCTGCGTTATGGACACTTAAATATCAAAGGATTACAGCTTTTGGAGAGAAAAGGTATGGTTCATGGCTTACCAAAAATTTCTGAGCTTAATTTGTGTGAAAGTTGTGTTTATGGTAAGCAAAGTAGAAAATCTTTTCCTGTTGGAAAAGCATGGAGAGCAAAGGAATGCCTTGAGCTCATTCATTCTGATCTTTGCGGCCCTATGAGTACAAAATCATTGGGTGGCAGCTACTACTTTCTACTGTTTATTGATGATTTTAGCCGGATGAGTTGGGTTTATTTCCTAAAATCCAAATCAGATACATTTGAGAATTTTAGGAAATTCAAAGCTATGGTGGAAAAGCAAAGTGGAGCAAGCATCAAAGTGCTTCGTACAGATAGGGGTGGTGAATTTCTTTCAAAAGAATTCAATCACTTTCTTGAAGAAAATGGCATAAAACATGAGCTGACAGCACCATATACTCCAGAACAGAATGGCGTAGCTGAGCGCAAAAACAGAACAGTGATGGAAATGGCAAGGAGTTTGCTGAAAGGGAAAGATGTACCAAACTCATACTGGGCAGAAGCTGTAGCAACAGCAGTGTACTTGCTGAATCTCTCTCCAACAAAAGCTGTACAAGACTGCACTCCATATGAAGCATGGAAAGGGAGGAAACCCACTGTAAGCCATTTAAGAATTTTTGGTTGTATTGCTTATGTCTTAATAAACTCTCAAAATCGCCAAAAGCTTGATGGGAAGTCACGTAAATGTATTTTTATTGGCTATTGTCCTGAGTCTAAGGCATATAAAATGCATGATCCTATTGATGAAAAGATAATTGTTAGTAGAAATGTAGTGTTCAATGAAGATACAAGCTGGAATTGGAAAGACAGCAACATAGATAGAAGGGATGATCAACCACGGGTGCCTTTAATTGAGGAAACTAACTCAGCCTCAATTAATACACCTATCCATTTCACTTCAACAGAAAGTAGCCCAACAACTACACCATCAAAGAGTAGCTCAAGTGAGTCAACAGAAGGGACACCACCAAGAAAATTCAGATCATTGAGGGAGATCTATGAAAATGATGAATTTGCAATGGTAACTTCAGACCCTACAACTTATAGAGAAGCAGCAGAAAAAGATGAATGGAGGAATGCAATGGAGGAAGAGCTTTCAGCAATAGAAAGGAACTCAACATGGGAGTTGACAGATTTACCAGAAGGAAAGAATGTCATAGGGTTGAAGTGGGTCTTCAAAACCAAGCTTCATGCAGATGGAAGTGTTCAAAAACACAAAGCTCGGTTGGTTGCAAAAGGCTATTCTCAACAGCAAGGTGTGGATTTTGAAGAGACTTTCTCACCAGTGGCACGATTTGAAACAGTAAGATTGCTCCTAGCACTAGCAGCTCAACTCAAATGGAAAGTGTATCAATTTGATGTCAAGTCTGCATTCCTAAATGGAGATCTGGAAGAAGAAGTGTATGTTGCTCAACCTGAAGGCTTTGTGGTTCATAGAAGTGAAGAGAAAGTTTACAAGTTGAAAAAGGCACTCTATGGCCTAAAGCAAGCACCCCGAGCCTGGTACAGCAAAATTGATGCACATTTTCAGCGTGTTGGATTTGCTAAAAGTGAGAATGAGCCTACTTTGTATGTCAAGAAGCAAGGTACTGATTTTATTGTAGTTTGCTTATATGTAGATGATATAATCTATATGGGCTCAAATATGAAATTGTTAGAAGAATTTAAAATTAGCATGATGAGCAAATTTGAGATGACAGATTTAGGCTTGCTTTATTATTTTCTGGGCTTAGAAATTGTGCAAGATAAAGCTGGAATATTTGTCTGTCAAAAGAAATATGCAGTAGAATTGTTGGAAAGATTCAATATGACAAATTGCAAGATTAAGGCTACTCCAATGATAAAGAACCAGAAGTTGCAGCAAGAAGATGGAGCTGAAAAAGCAAACCAGAAGTTGTTTCGAAGTCTAGTTGGTGGGTTAATATATTTAACTCACACAAGGCCAGATATCTCTTTTTCGGTTGGAGTGGTGTCAAGATTCATGAGCAATCCTTCAATGCAGCATTATGGTGCAGCAAAGAGGATTTTGAGGTATATTGCAGGAACAATGAGTTATGGAATTTGGTACACTTGTGTAACCAAATTCAGGTTATTTGGGTTCTGTGATAGTGATTGGGCAAGCTCAATAGATGATAGAAAAAGCACTTCTGGAAATGTTTTTGGTATGGGAACAGGAGCAATCACTTGGATGTCAAAGAAACAAGCTACTGCAGCCTTATCAACAGCAGAGGCAGAGTATATAGCAGCCACTACAGCAGCATGTCAATGTGTATGGCTTAGAAGGATGTTGAGTGATTTGCAGCAAAAGCAAGAGGAAGGCACTGAGTTGTTCTGTGATAACAAATCAACTATTGCAATGACAAAAAATCCAGCATTTCATGGAAGAACAAAGCATATAGATCTTAAGTTTCACTTCATCCGAGAATTAGTTACAAAAGGAGAATTAATTTTAAAGTTCTGCAATACTGAAGTTCAAGTTTCAGACATTCTCACCAAAACATTATCTAGTCAAAGGCATGCATACCTTAGAGGCTTACTTGGAGTGTGCGATTTTGAATCAAAGGGGAGTGTTGAAGATTTGATCCAAAATCTGGTGCAGCAAATCTCGGAGACAACCTCAACAATCTAGTAGATCATGGGTAGCAAAATATCAAGAATGAAGATTTACTGTTAATTTGTTATTAGCTTATTCCCTTATTTTCGGAGATTCTGTTGCTATGTCAGTTTATTTATATCAGTAAATAAAGTTGTGTAAAGCAAGCAATTCTGAGCAATCAAAGAAGAATAGAAACTTTTGCCTCTGTACTTTCTTTTTATCGTTGCTTCTCCTCTGTTGTTTCTCTCTGTTTTACCTTCTCAAACCAACAAATTCACAATAGTTTCCCAACGCTTAATCAAATTTTACCTTTCTCTTCGTCTCTTTCAAAACAGAGCAACCCCCATCAATCTTCCCATAGTTCAATAGGCCCCCAACCAAACAATTAAATGTTTCTGAACATTGATAATATTTGCTTGCTAGTATTGCATTCAAAACATTCAAACCTGCCCCAAAATTCCCAATCTCGCAGAAACCATCGACCATCATCCGGTATGTAGCAGCATTTGGCTCACAATGCTTAATCTTCATCTCAATTAAGACTTTGTAAGCTTCAGCTGTCCTACTTTCCTTGCAGGGATAATTTATTAACATATTGTAGGTTACGACATCTGGCTTCAACCGCCTTTTTTTCATCTCGTGAAGTAAATATTTTGCCTCCTCGATCTCCCTCTCTTTCAAACATAAGCTTCTTAGCTTCCTCGTACTTGTCCAAGAAGCAAAAGCCCTCCATCAACAATGCATAAGTTACTTCATTAGGGTATCTTCCTTTCTGGGTCATATCCTCAAGCAACACCATTATTTTAGTTAAATCACCCTTTCTAGACAAGAGCCCAATGAGACTATTATATGTCACAACACTGGGCTGTACTTTTTCATCAGCATTTCGACGAACACATCACATGCTTTATCAAACTCATCCTTTGCCAACCATCCCTTGATTATTATATGAAACTGCGTTTTGGACGAAAACCTATTTTATATTGATCCTCTGAAAGTATCATTTGCTTCCATAAACCAATCATTGTTGATTAAAGTATTAAGAAGAGAACTGAAGGACTGCAACGTGCAGACGCCATTGAACTGAGGCATTCTATGAAAAAGTTCGACAGCTATTTCTGGAAATTTGGCATTACTGTAATGCTGAAACAAATTAACAAAAATGGTTTCATTGCAGTGTATGCCCCTGTCTTCAATATGTGAAAGAACAGTTTCAACAGCTTTAAAGGTTCAAGATCGAACCAGCTTGAAGAGTAATGCGTCATAGGAGGGCTAATCGTGCTTGAATCCTAGCGGAAGCAGAAAGAGCATTGACAGCCTGCATAGTTACAACTTGGATAATTGAAATCAAAATTTAAGACGAAGAAGAAGAAGAAGAATCCCATTTGTCAATAGATAAATATAACTGCTTCTTGAATATTATACTTGCATCATGGGATTGAATTGTTGATTTAACATATTAATCAGTAAATTCAGATTTTATAATAGTTAAAATGTAATTTTGGAATACCTTTTGAGACAAAACTATACTCCCTTTTAAAAAAAAAAAATTGAGTTACTATTTGTATTCTGGGAAAACAAAACATTAGTTTAACATTAGTTTAAGTGTCATATATATATATATATATATTAAAAAATTCAAAATGAAAATTATGAGTAATCAATTTTTTGATAAAATTAAGACATAAAAATTATTTTTAATAAGTAAATTATATATTTTTGTCATTTTGACGGGATGACAAACATATAAAAAACAAAAAACCTTAACTTAATCTTATGTTCTTTTATATACACTAGGCAAAATCAATCTTAAATCATCTTGATACAGCATGCTTTCTTGCAATAACAATTTCATTCTCACACAAGCGCTACATGCTATTTTTCCATTTTTCATTTGTTGCATAGGACACATACTAAGACATTATATAAGTAATTTTCTCAAGTAATAAGACCATGCAAATTTCAGGAACTACGAATCCAGATTATGTCACCTACACCGCCAATGCTATATCTGTAAATGAGGTAACTGTATACTTTATGGCAGAAATCCCTCAGTCCTGGGACCATGTATTACTAAGAATAAATTGAATAATAAGTTTAGAATGAACAGGAATAAGTTACAATCTATAATACTTTAAAAAGGCAAGAAAGTCTATCAGTATTCCTTAAAGGTATATATATATATATATATATATATATATATATATGTAATTAATATAAATAAGATAACTAATTCTAAATTAGTTGTAAGTTAGAGCATGTTTCTTAAATATTTTAACAGAGAGTTCAACCTATTACAAACTATCTATAATATATAAACCCAATCTATTTATACAATAATTGATTAATTACTTGATATGATTAAAAACTAAATCTGTTAATTATTTCAATAATTAATTAATGCTGATTTATAATTAACTAATATTCTAACAATCTCCTACTTTGATAATAGTAATCAATCATCAGATAAAATGAGAATAGATAAAAAAGATTTATCTTGAAATATTAGTCAACCCAAATCATGTTCTAGAAACAAATCATGTAATCACTAAAAAAAATTGCAGGTCTATAGTTTTAGTTAGACCATCTCAAAGGAATATTATTAACCATAACAAGAGGATCCATAGCATCAATAACAGGTAGTTCTCCATAATCATTAGTAGCATCTTAAATATCAACATTCCTTTTAGAAGGATTAAATTCTTGCCTTCTAGAGCTTCTACAATAGCTAATGAATAAACCATTAACAAATTTTGTATCCAATTTCTTAAGTTGAGGATAATATGATCTCATTTTGTTTCACAACCTTATACTAACAAATGGGTGACAACATGATACACTGAACCTTAACACCACATTTTAGTATAAACATAACAAAGAACCCAAGGTTTCTATTAATATCAAAGTATCTATTATAACATTCATCACCTTTGTTAAATCTAGCACTTTTATAACAATTACCATTGTTTACATCAACAGTAATCTTAAATGCCTTAAAAGCATCCAATAAAACTAACTTCAATTGCAGAAAAACTATCCACCATATTAGGAGTGGTTATCGATGAAAGTGATAAAATGCACAAATTTTTTGAAATTGAGAGTGAAGGGTCCACAATCATTTAAATAATTAAATCCAAAATGTCCAGGTTTCTACTTGCCCTTTTACCCTAACTCTAGCAAGGAATTCTTCCTTTGATGTAGTTCTTAAAAAGCCAAAAGCAAAGAAAACAAGGCCATGCAAAACATCCTATTTAACTTATCCTATTAACCTTTTCTTAAGAGATGTTGCTCAAACATTTGTGCCATAATATTGAAGAGCATTTAATAGATCTATTAATGATAGAATTACTAAACTCAACAAGTGAGAAATTTAAATCTAATACATGTAGATTATTAGTCAGCTAAATGAGACCATTAATAATAATCATAGTCAATGATAGTTTATCAGACTTGTTCAAAACAAAAACAAAAATCAAATTCCTCCTAGAAGAGGTACATAAACTGTTATTTAGCTCTACAACATATCCATAAGATAGATTCCAACATGAATGGTGCTAGAAATCCAAGCACCAAGAATAAGATGGATCTCAACATTAGATTCAAGCGAGCTAAGCTAAAGGGATAAATGCAATGGTCCACTATCTTATGATCTAATTAACTACAAAATCACACTTGACCTTAAAAGGTCCTAGATGTCTAACACAATTGTCATGTCACTTACTAACAACTTTCTTATCATAAAATAGGACTTAGCTTTTAATCTTTGAATAAACTTACATTAAACTTACTATTGGATCCAAGATCAAATAATTCATAGTAGGAGCTAAGGCATTACCCTTTTCCTTGATTTTTTGTTTTTTGAAGAACAATCTCAATCTTTTGATCATAGTCCACTCTACTTGTTGGGCAAAATGAGAAGCTTTTAGTATTTGAGACTAAGATAGGACGTATACTAAAATTTCCAAACATAATAGCCACCTTTTAAAGCAACATCAAAGGACTTAAGCTCATTGCAGTGAAGCATGATCTTTAAGATATGTTCGTTGAACACTTGGCATTCCATCACAATGGGTGTTTTCTAATAAGGAAAAGCAATGGCTTTTTTGAGTCTTGACAAGTTAACTAAACCTTATCCTTAATAGCCCTCAAGAATTTCACCACAATTTCTTTTTCAAGAATCCATTGCCTAAGCACTCCTTGTCAAAGATATGCCATTATTTATAAAAGGTTTTACCAATAGCACTAAAGTAGCTATTAAGTGCAATAAGTGCATCTGTAACACCTTCCTTAAATTCCACATATTTCATTTATATTTTTAGTTATATTTATTTATTTATCTTTAAGAAAATTTAATTTAATTCAATTTAGTTATCAATTTTTTATTTTTTTGATCTTCTTCAAAACAAAAATTCTTTACTGCGTGTCAACTAACCTATACAATGTAGCGAAGTGCACAATACAATGAAAATAAAACTACTTTTATTACATGTAGTCAAAGAGTCCAGATACAGGGGAGCAGGGTGGTCATATAAGTACAAACCACATCATATCACTAGGGATTCAAAAAGAAAATTCCCAAATAACAAAAGGAACAAAAAATGTTAGTCCCCTATTTGCACAAAAAGATCATATTAGGATTAGTTTGAAGTCTCCATTCATGGAAATGGAGGAAGCATACCTCTTGTAGGGAATGAGAGATTCTCTATCATCACATGAGATAACTCTAATGTTATAGACGACAAACGTCCATTCCCATTCTGGGAACTGGATCCATTCTATCCGGAGTTTTAGGGTTATTCTATAGACAGACATCTAGGAAAAGTATAAACCACAACAAAGTGAGAAATAATTTTCTTAGTAACATAGATAGGATTAATACAAAATAATATTCATGAAGAAAAGTCAAGTAATAATTTGACGGAAAGTGGATAAAATAAATAAAATATTCTACAAAAAATATTGAATTTTACATAATATCATAAATAAAGAATAATATATTATTTACAAAACACTTATTATAGATACAAAATAATGAATACAAAAGATAACAAAGATCTCCATATGAACACATAAGCAATGAACATTATACAAATTTCAGGATTTCCTATATAATAATAAAGCATTATTTAAATACAAATAATAAACAAGTTATTAGCAGTTTTCAGCGTTCACATACTATAAGTAATTACACATGCAGAGAATAAAGAAAGTACAATAAACAATATTATTCAACTTGACTATTAGGCCTTGGAGATTGCCTAACTCAATACTTAAATCATGTTGCACTAGCATTGGCAAGCTTAATACCGAGATCATGTTGCATTACTATAACATAGTAAGCTCACCCCTGGTTTCTTTTATTGAAGTGTCCCATAGTGGGTACCCAAAGAAAGTCATATAAAAATATTACAATAATATGTCATTTAAGCTATCATTTGATCAAGACATAATAGGTATATTTGAGAAAGAACTATCTTGCATAACTTTGTACATAAATAAATAATCTTGATAGCATAACAGCATACTAGAGTCTAAAAAAATTATATTTAAATACTTAAAATTATCTTTTCACTTTTCTAAGTCCAAATTTGTCCTAAGGCCTATCCGGTGTCCAAAATAGTTCATAAATCAGGATCTAATATCAAGGTACAGAATAAAGTCCAATATAACTATAAAAGGCTCATTCAGGTATACAGAAGGCTCAATAAAACCTAATAAGTCCAAACAAATCCAAAATATCTGAATGACTCTCACGGTCCTAATTAGTATTTTAGGTCTTTTTAAATATCTTTCTTAATTAAAATTGGACATCCACTACAACAGCAGCTATCTAATGGCCAACTTTGGCACACATATGGCTCATCTCTTGAACAAGGCAACTCTACCATAATATATATATATATATATGCTAGTCCTTTACCAAATAACTCATTCATGAAATCAAACAGTAAACAGTATATCAGTACAACAAGCAACACAATCTAAAACATATATTTCCCGTATATTCCATTCTTGACATAATGTTTCATAAATTTCTAACTATCACAGATAGGCTCAAAAAATTATAAAATAAATATCAACATAATCCGAACAGTATATAGAACATATTATACCACATAAATCATCCAAAACACATCAAATAGCATAAGAAAAAATTTAAGAAGCTCTTGGTTAACACTTTTTCTAAAAAAATTAACTTCTTATATAATGATCCATAATTCACCAAAATTTCACCATAGGTCTTATTTTTAGTGTAAATTAACCTAATTTAGTTGGATTTTAGAAAACTCTTTCTTAGGTATCTCTAATGAACTTGCCCAAACCTATGTACCAAGAAGTGTATGTGAGGTTGCTTCATTTTCATGTCACCAATTGCTATACATACATATTCAAGGGAGATGAACAAAAGTCCTAAAACAATTTTTAGAAATTCCATATATTTTCTATACTTCTACTAAAATGAAATTCAAGGATTTATTGCCATAATCTTCATGAAAATCAAGGTTATATTAATCTATCTCTTCCTTAGGCTTTCTCATATTATTTTCCCATTTATTTTCTCTTCAATTTCTTTCATGGCTTTTTGAAATTCCAAGTTCCATAGTTTGTAGGAAAATTGCCAAGAAAAAGAATTTTCTTGAATCACATGAATTTATAAGCCTTACATATGATTTCTCCATCTTTCTTAACTTGGATTCATGAAAACAACAAAATTCCTCCTTTGTTTTTTGCCATGGCCAAATCATGAAGAAGAAGAGAAGATTCATGGAAGAAAATAGAAGAAAAAAAAAAGAGAGTTTATCCATGTTACCTTTAAATTTGCGATGTTTCTTTCCCCCTGTAGCTTTTCTTTGCTTCTTCCTTCTTTCTTCTCCTTCTTCCTTGGCCATGAGTCTCTTTCTCCCTCTTTTTTCTTGCTATGGGTGTTAGGGGTGGGCACGGGCTAGAACTTGCTTCAACCTGAATCCCGACCCTATTTCAATTTCTGGTCAAAAAATTTGTCCCGAGCCAAGTTTGGGCCAGGTTAACGGGTTAATTTTCTTTTTTAATTTTTTAAGAAATTTTTTTAAAAATTTTTTAAATTTATATTTTTATAATTGTTCAATTATTTTCAGTATATAACCACTTTTTTAATATATTTTTTAAAAATTTATGCAATGGACATGAAAAAATATGAACACAATGGAGAAAATAGAAAAAAATGCAAATATAGTAGTTAAAATTTAAAAAAATATGTATTTTTTAATTTTATTTTTCTTACATGAATATGATAATTATATTTAGAAGAACTCTAATATAAATTTTGACCCCTCTAGTTATTTATAATTTATAAAATATATTTAAAAAATTTTGGCTAAAATTATAAAAAGATCGTTAAAAAAAGAATTCTTTTCAATTTAGTCCCTATCTTTATATATATAAATATATATATATATATATATATATATATATAGATCTCGATCCAGTTATCTCAAATCCCGTCTCGACCCAAAGTACTATCCCGACCTTGTTTCAATTTTTTTTTTTTTTTTTTGACCCATCCCGACCCGATGTCGAGCCAAAACAGGCAACTGGGCTGGGATAACTTTGCATACCCCTAATGGGTGTGTGTGTTTTTTGTGTGTATGTGTGGCATGAATATGTGTGTTCCTGTAAATTTTATTTCCAAATAAATGGTTAATATTGAATAACTTTTAAGATAAAAGATCTTAACCCTTGAATCAAATGGATGGTTAAGATTAATCCTTGAAATGTGAGATTAAATGTGAGCCTTTGGATTAGATCAAGGATTGTGATTTGATCTTAAAAAGTAGAAAAATCTAGACCCTTAGATTGCATCAACGATTGATATCACATCACATTTACAGATGAATATTAGTTATTAGATTTAACAAAATTCTAATTTCAATCATGATTACTTTTTTCACTTTTTGTGAAAGTAATCTTTGCATTTATTACCACCTAGGTCAGCATGTATGTCATCCTAACATCAAGGGTCATTTTTTCATAAAAGGTGAGATTTACCAAGATTTGCTGACATAAGCTGATGTTATCGCTTCATAGTTCGTGCAGTTTCTAGAAATTTCTTACACATGGCACTACCTCACCATTTTTCCTTGCTCATGACACTACATCAACATTTTTCTTGCTCATGGTGCCATGTCAGCACTTCCCTAGTTAGAATTTACAAAAATTGCCACCGTTTCGCTGATATTTGTTTGTAGGCTTTCCATAATATTTTATTCAACATGCATCTTTGGGTATTTTGTTATATTTTAATATTATTTAGACCTATGTGAGTCCCATTTAATGTCTTTAATCATATATTTTTTTTATTATTTATTTTTTTAATATTTTATTATTTTAAGATCTAAATAATCATTTTGCCCTAATAGTAACATAAGAGACAAGCACTTTTGTTTATTTTTGGCTTATATCTCCATCTTAACTCCATATCTCTAGATTCTATCACCATTATCTAGTAGATCTTTTTGCACAAAATCTCTTGTAATAGTTAACTCAAGCTTTGGGGTTTAGTTCGTCTCCAAATAAACTCTTAATTGTTCAAGGCCATTTTTAGGTCATAACGATTTTAGAATTTTACAAAACAAATTTTATAATTTTCTATGTATTATTTCTTAACTATTGATATGTATATATATATATATATGGCTAATTTTTTACTCTTCATTCTTCAAAAAAATTATCAAAGTTTATTCAAGTGACAAATGACAATTTTGCCCTTCGATTCCCTGGACCCTTTGTAATAACCCAGAAAAAGAAAAGAGAAAAAGAAGTGAGAAAAAGGAAGGGAAAGAGAAGCTGAAAAATTTTCGAAGAGCTCATACCCAACGTGCCCTTTAGCCCGTATGGGCGGTGCGGAACTCATAAGGGAGACACTTTCTCTACCTTATGCTTACTTTCTCTATGGCACTATGTGTGGGTAGAGCTCCACTTAGAAGTAATATGGACCGGTTGAGCTCTCTCTAGTCATCCTCATGCTCAATTACCCTATTGAGACTTATTGCAATCCCAAACATATGCTTTAAGCTCATGGAAAGCAAAAAGGGATTGGAGACATGCATTTTCGCTATGGGCAGATTTTGCTTCATCTCTGGGCTAACTTTGAAAATTCATAACTAAATGCAGAAAAATCGTATCTGCATGATCTGGGTCATTCTAGAAATTTTGAGACGTCTACTTCATGCTAAAAATACTTAGAAGTCTCAATCTCTCACTCATTCTGCGTTTGACATCGAAATAGTTCACTGGTCAGAGGGGGCCTCTTTGCTGTCACAGTTTACTGATATGGACTTTGAAAATGTCTAACTAATTCCACAAAAATCCAATGCTCCTAAAATCTATCTCTATGGAAAGATGTGGATGTTAGATAGAGGAGAAAAATATCTGCAGATCAGTCCACCTAGCCAATTTCCCGGAAACCGATGAAACAGTACCTCGGGTCTGGTTGGGTGTCTGATTCTGGGCAGGAACTTCGAAATTGCATAACGTCCTCTCTGGACCTCTAAATGAGGTGCTTCCAGTTCCTACAAGTCACTGTGACCATCTAGTTTCTGTGTATAAAATTTCGTAGCCATTGGACTACGTTTGCCCCTCGGATGACATGATTTCAAAACTGACCAAATGAACAGTAAATTTCAAAAATCCGAATTTCTGATGTCAACTTTGAATGCTCATAGAAAATGCTATAGACATCTAAATGACATGAACTCTAGCTTCCCAGAAAGCTCTAAACATACTCTAGTTCCATGTCAAATTTCATGGCTAGAAGAGGTCATATGGCTATTCTATGACATCATGTGCAAAATGGCCTTTTCTTGGCCAAAAGTGTGGCTAATGGGGTCCAATCTTAAGTTTTCTACTTCTATGACTCTTTGAGCACATGAGAAAGCATCTATAGGAGCTATCAATCATGCCTCAAGTGTCTAATAACTTAGATTGGGGAAACTCACTATCCCATGCCCACTTATGCACCCTTATCTACTAAGCTACCATTGGCTCTTTCTCATTCAACCATGCTATTTCATTCGTCATAAAGCTCATTCTCATACATTCATCATTAATACATACATTGTCTTACAATATTTGTACATGCTACATCATATACATCATTTACATCTCATATACAAGTTACATATACAATGTAGTACAAAACTATACACTTTTCTTCATCTCTATCCCTAGCCTCATGCTTGTTGGTGGTTGTTCCCATCTTTTATCTCACTTGGGCCACCTGACATGGTTGGATGGTGGAGAGGGAGGGTGAGATTCGGAGAATCTCAGTAGTTCAACTCTCATTCAAACATACATATATTGCATGCAACAAGTCTCATTAAGCATGTATGGTATGTTAGCATGTAAAACATGATAGAAACGTTTAAACATGTGAAATGGCCATGGATAACATTCATGAGTTCGCTGAGTACTTGGATCGGCCTCGCCCCTTCCCTTATGGCTTTTGGATTTGCCTTCCCATACTTTTAGAGGTACTTAGACTCACCCTTACTCTTTGGGAGTCAACCTCACTTTTGGGAGACATGGCTCAACCAACTTAGGGCTTCGGCTCATCCTCACCTTGGCTTCAGGGTTATTGGCTTTTCCATTTCCTCAAGCAAACCAAACAATCATTTAAAACATCATCTCAATCATATCACATAATCATGCTAACACACTTCTCATAGCTCATATCATTCATACACACAAGCAAGACAATGTAAACACACAATTATGCATGAGAGAAAGCGGAGAGAACTACCTTTGCTAGCTATTCTCAATTTGCTCTGACACTTGACTCCTCCCTTGTTGGTTTTCACAACAACTTCTAGATGGGAGAGTTCCTCTTGAGCCTAACCACACAAAAGCATGGAATTAATACTTTACTACTCAATTCTTAAGTTAGGGATCACTTCTAAGCAGCTCTACTGAGCTTCTCACTCTAGGTTTCTTCCTCACTCTAGGGTCCATGAACTGTCCCTCTCTTTCTCAACTCATAAGAAAGGGGAAAAGCAAGAAGAGAAGACTATCTACTTCTAATCTCTCTCAAGAATGGTTTCCCACTCTCTCTCCTCTAAACCAGACTCAAACCTAACCATTCCTAACATCTGAACCGTAGGAAAGAGGGGAAAAAGGGAGAGGGCCACATATGAAGAGGAAACCATGAGAATTCATACCTTTCTTGTGCTTTCCTCTTCTCTTCAGCTTTTCTCTCTCTCCTCCGCCCTTTGCTCTCTCCTAAGACGAGTTAGAGTCGGTTAGAAGAAGAAAGAGGAGATTTGGAAGCTTTTAAAAGTCAATTTCTCTTTTCCTCGCTTTTCTGGACCGCTCTCGCTACAGTGAGTTAGTGACCTCGCTACGGCGAGCTCGTGTCTGTTCCAGACTTTTGTCTTCGCTATGGAGTCGCTACGGCGAGATCGGGTCTATTCCAGACCTCTGCCTTCGCTATAGCGCCGCTACGGCGAGCAACTCCCTGGTCTCTATATGGAATGCCATACTCGCTATAGCTAGGAACAATTTCGCTACGGCGAGCAACTTACTGGTTTCTATATGGAATGCCGCACTCGCTATAGCTAGGGACATACTCGTTACGGCGAAGAGGCATTCTCGCTATGGCGATTCCATATCTCGCTATGGCGAGAAGACTTAGAAAATCCTCAGCTCTTCGAAAATTTTCCAGCTTCTCTTTCCCTTCCTTTTTCTCACTTCTTTTTCTCTTTTCTTTTTCTGGGTTATTACACCCTTTAAAATGTCAAAAAATTTTATTGGTCCTATTCATCTTATACTTTTCATATACAAAGTTATTTTGTTTAAAGTCATCTTATTTAAGCTTAATAAATTTATTTCATAAAATACTAAATAATTAAAATTTTCTATTTTTTTTATGAATGTTACAGCATCCACCTATAAGACTAATGCTAATAGCACAATTGCCAAAGTACACATTTAGAGATTATTTCCAAACATCTTAACTAGTTCCATATATAGTTTTTACATATGATAATTACATAAACACAGAACTAAAATTTAGAAAAAAATGAATGTAAACCAATCGTATGTATAAAACAATGTTTCCTACAAGATCTAGCTAATGTCTTTAACATCTCTATATAGATAAAGTACAAGAAACATTAAGACATCAATTTAAATATATCTCAATAATAACATATTACATTAACAATACTACATCGATATGACATATCCACTATCAATGCAATTTACCCATTAATTATTATATAATATAATACAATAGAGGCATTACTCTCCCCTGATATTTCAATATTATTATATTTTATATCCTTTATATTTAGTCTTATTAATAATTTATAGTAGCTAATTAGATGACTTTGGGCTTATTTTATATTAATGAACTTTAAATGCGTTTTTACTATATTTATTCAACGGAGGCCCAATTATTTTTTAATTATATTTTGCAGAATAGAAGATTCATAAAAGGATTTGGACATTATTTATTAAGTCATAAAAGGATTTGGATATTATCTTATCGTTACTTCCAGAATGATATTGGATTTCTTGAGGAAGAAGGCAAAGTCATCTATTTAAGGAAGAGAAGACGTTACCATAGAACGCACTTCATCTTCTTTACTTCCCATTCTTGTGTTCATCTTTCCTATGCCTTTCTAATTTTCTTGGTAATTAATCTAGAGTCTAAACCTAATAGGAACTTGAGTCCATGTTTGCATAGATCTCTGGTTTGAATCTAAATTTTATAAGTCTTTCATTTTTGTTCTCTTTGTTCTCGTGTAATTATTATCATTCTATTTAGATGATTTTTGTTGTATGAATTCTGATTCGTTTGATCTATCTAAGAACATATTTTGATTCAATCAAATAAATTCATTCTGAACCACGTGAGGATTTTACATGCATCTTTGGTCAAGTGTGAAATCGTTTGGCTTCGTGTTATTGATAAAAATGCAGTTGTATTCTGATTAGCAATATAAATTAATTAAAATCCTAAATGGTAGTTTAGGAATATTAATAAAAAATAACCAACGAATTAAAATCAAATTATATGTATTTTTAGGTGACAAGGATAGGGAAATATCAAGGGAAAAATTCTGAATTGGTTACACATCATTCTTATTAAATTTCGTTTTGTTTTGTTTTCGTTAATTGATATACTAATTTAGTTTAATTAGTGCAATTTTATATTTGACCCCCTAATCATTACAATTTTATATTTTTGCATCCTAAACTAATTAATTTGATTAAAAGCTTCATGCGAAATGACTCGGTGAGCATTATACTGCAAACCAACAAAAATTCACTAATTTTGGCCAGTTCAACAACTGTAGGTGAATAATAATTTTTTTACCAAGATTTTAGCACCGTTGCCAGGGAGCAAATCAATCATAATAAATTAGAATAGGAAATTCTTTAATTTTATTTTTGATTTTATCATTTTTTATCTAATGTTTGTGGTCAATTTTCAAAGTTTTTCAATGTTTTTTGATGTTTTATGACTATTATGGCCAATATTGGCATAAAGGGTGACTAACTCTGATTGAGTTGAAATTTGGTATATATGTTCTAAGTGTTGTGAGAATTCAAAAAATAGCAAAGCTATGAGCTAGGCCACTTTTTGCCAAATTTCATCATTTAGACCACTTTTTTTATTTTTTTAAATATTTTTTGCTTTGATTTTTTGTGATTTTTCTAATTTTTTTGAATTTATTTTGATTTTTCTTGGCAATTTTTAAGTGTTTTCTTTCATTTTATTTCATTCTTGGTGTATGAAAAGATTGTCCAATAGAGATTTGGTTGAGTTTGATTCAAAGATTGATAAGAGTTTTCATACATAACTTAAAAATTATAAGATTAAAGAAGCTGTGACTACTGAGTTAATTTCTGAGATAATAGATAATATAGGAAGTAATTACGAATTGAATTTGGATTTTGATTTTGATTCTAAAGTAATAGATATGGCTGATAATAATGATGGGACTCTTAGGAAATTGGCTGCACCTAATGTTAATTACTAACCACTGTGTATTCAATATCCTGAAATTGATGCTACTTTTGAACTTAAATCTGGATTAATAGATTTACTTCCAAAGTTCCATGGTCTTGCAAGTAAAGATCCTCATAAAAATCTCAAGGAGTTCCATGTGGTTTGTTCCACCATGAAGCCACAAGGAGTTTCTTCAACCTCAAGCCATCACTTCATGGAATAAATTAAAGAGGATATTTCTAGATAAATTCTTCCCTGCCTTAAGAACTGTTGCCATCTAAAAAAAGATTAGTGGTATTAGACAGATGAAAGGAGAAACATTGTATAAGTACTGTGAGAGGTTTAAAAAATGTATGTAAGCTATTCTTACCATCAGATCAGTGACCAACTTCTGATTTAGTATGTTTATGAAGGCTTATTACCCATGGACAAAAGTATGGTTGATGTAGCTGCAGGTGGAGTATTAGTTAACAAAACCCCAACTGCTTTTAGAAACCTCATTGTGAATATGGCATAAAATATACAACAATTTGGCGCCAAAATAAATACACCAACCAGAGGTGTAAACAAAATCTATGCCATTTATATGGATCAACAAATAATAGAAAATAAACTTAAGGAGTTGGCTTCCATGGTCAAATAGATGGCGCTAGGGCAAAGACAATCTTAACAACTCCCCACACCTCTGTATGATATTTTTTCATTAACCACGCATGCCACAGATTAGTATCCCCACTTGCAAGATAATATAGAATCACACATATTAGTGTCCCCAGTTGCAAGATAATACAGAATCATATGCTGGCATCTTCCTTGGTAGACCTTTATAGTAGTAATCGAATAGATACGACCCTAATGCAGCATCATACAATCCCGGATGGAAAGATCATCCAAATTTGAGCTATGGCAATGGGCCTAACCAACAATAGTCGTAAATTTAATGCTCCTAGCCCAAGTAACCAATGTAACAACCTTATTTCTAAATTATAATGATTAGGCTTAATTAAGTGGTTAATAATCACAAATCAAGGCCTAAAGTCATTACAATTAATTACATTAGGAAAAAGTAGAGAAATTTAAACCTTAATATTATTAAGGTTATTAGCTAAGTAACCACAACTAATTGAATCCACAAGTGATTATAATTATCAATTAAGGCCTTAACTTCCAAAATCCTCTTATAAATATTTTATAACATTATTATAATAAATCTCAAGGTTTCTAAATCAAAAATAGGAGTTTGGGAACCTTTATCGCAACTTAGACCCTTCCTGTTGTGACTAAGTTAGTTACTGAAACCTAAAAACCAAGTTTGAAGACTCCCGCCGTGACTTAGTATACCCGCATTGCGACGTAAGTGCTCTTGGGAACTACTATTCACACTTTTGTTGTGGTGAGTTAGAGCCTCACTGTAACGTGTAACACCCCGAGAATAATTAATAGTAATTATTTAGGAATTATGAAATTATTAAAAGGGTTTAAGGGAAATGACAAATTTGAGTATCTTAACATAATAATAATTATTAATTAGACCATTTTAAGGAATTATAATCGTTTTTATGGATTTAAATATGACTTGGACCCATGATTAAATTATGTATGTTAAGAACATTATTAGAGGCCCAATTTCATCTAAATATAACCCAACTTTATTCTTATGGAAGCCTAACCTATTTTTGCACTCAATTAACCTATATAGCCTAGCCTAACTTGTTAATTATTAGCCCATTTGGAACATAGGGCCCATTGGGCTAGCCCCTTTGCACTAAAACCCTAAAAAGCCTATTTGTTTTTTATTTGGGTGCTGAAAACACAAGGTTCTGTAAAATAATGAGAGAAAATTTGGAGGTTCAAGGAAGGCTATGGTTCTACTAACATTATAACTCTATTTTTTACTTCTAGAGGGTGATTTAGCTAAGGTAAGTTCTATAAAGCTTAATTATCTCCTCTTCCTCTACATTTTGGTCTACTTGATTTGTTATTTGAGGAATTTTCATCTCTTCTTAATAGGAAATCTGGTCTTTAGATGATTATTGCAATATTTTTAGAGTTAAAAGTTAGATGGATGATTGGGTAAGTATTTTCCTTCTATTTTATGTATTATTTTGTTGGAAAATGTCCCCTATAGTTTATTTTCATAATGGGTTCTACTATAATGCGAAAATACAAGGAGATGGAAGTGAAACACTATAGTTTTTGGGCTTGATGACTCAAATCTGAATTTTAAGAGTTACTAAAGGATTAGGTAAATGTCTCCTATCATTTTGTGATATGTAAATACTACAATTTTTCCATTTGGATTAATTTTTGGTGAGCAAAAATAGAGGAGTAGAGAGTAAACCATTGTGAATTCTTGGTGTTTTGACCTTGAATTAGTACGATAGACTCTTTGGGAGTTGGGTAAGCAATTCTTGACAGATTCTTAATAAAATTAATCAATTGATACGAAATTCCTTACTAATGATAGTTAAATGATGATACTTATACTTATCTTAGGCTTAGTGTGCTTTAAATCATGGTGGTAGCTAAATGAAGAGTGATTGGCTTCATTGAGGTAACCGAGGTTAATTTTCTAATTCTATATATATGCTCATTTTAATCTAATATTTGTTGTACATGTATAATTTTAAAATGCTAAATAATTAGTTGGCTACTTAAATTGTATTGTTAATGAACCTTGTGAATCCATGGTGGAGCTGTGGTGTGATTGCCACCAGTACATCATGCTTTAATTGAGCACCAGATTGTGATCAAACCCGTGAATGCACTGAACCCAAATTGTGCTCATTGGAGAGTTAATGCCGTGTATAGGTCTCTCTCGGTGTTATTAGCCTTTAACATATTCTATGTGATTGTTGATATGGGATGGTAGTCACTAGTAGTCTAACTAGTTCATTTGCTGATGATATTGATACCTTTGGTATGTTTTCTATATAATTACATTATGTTGATTAATCTGTACATATATATGAATTTTTCCTTTTATTACTGAGATTATATATCTCACCCCAATTATGGACTAATATTTTTAGGGATCGAACCCTATAGTGACAAGGAGAAATTAATGGAAGTATAATGTATGGTTTAGTAGCATATAGGTTTGAAAACCTTGTTAAATTGGGTTTGTGTAACAAGAATATTAGTTTTTTATGTATTTGCTACATTGCATCATAAATTGCCAAGTATAGGAACTAGTTATGTAATACAATTATCATAGAATCTAATGTATCCATTTGCTTACAACATGACATGAAACCCTATTGACCCTGAGATATGACTTATTATTTGAGAATTATATCATGTGTTGCCTTAAATGTTGACTTAGACTAGCAATGTATAGATCCTCTATTAGGATTTACATTTGAATGATAATAGGTATGGGTTTTGGTATCCTTGGTGTCAAAGTCCATGATTTGCTAATATATGGCAAATGAATGGGTAAAGATTAGCTTATGAGTTTTGAGTTGTTTAGAATTAGGTATGTTGGGGATGTTTAGATAGTAGAATGCCATTGGAATCTTATAAATTAGGGTAGAATGGCCCTATAGTACTACTAGAGGGAGTGTTAGAGTATATGAGATGAAATTTGGAAGCTATAGGTGCAGTAGGAGTTAAGCCGTGGCTAAAAAGACTTAAGTCGCAGTCAAAGGTCAATCAGAAGTGAGGAACACCACGACGTGAGCTGTCTCGCTGTGGCGCAAGGTGAAAAATTCACCCATAAGGGTAACAATGAGCAATCTCACTGCAGTGAACATTGAGAGGCGAGCTTGCAATGCCCCATAAAGGTCTCTCACTATAGCGTCACATAGGCTTGTCACGGCTAGGTTCCAACTCACTACAGTGAATCGCAAAAATATGAATAGTAGATCCCCAAGAGCACTTTGCCTAATGCGAGAAAAACCTTAGTCACGGTGCAAGATGTAAAATTTTAGTTTTGAGATCCAATAATCACTTACATCACAATACAGATGTACCAAGTCGCGACCTGAGTCCCCAAACTTGGTTTTTAGGTTCCAGTAATTAACTTAGCCGTGGCGAGATCCAAGTCGTGGCAGAAGTTCCTAACTCTCATTTTTTACTTAGAAACTTTGAGGTTTACTATGATAATATTATGTAATGACTTGGGAATATTCATAAGAGGTTTTTGGTAAGTTGAAATCAATAATGAGATGAATCAAAAGTTTTAATTGATAATTATCATCACTTGGGAATTCAATCAGTTGTGGTTGCTTAGCTAATAACCCTAATAATATCAAGGTTCAAATTTTTTCACCTTTTTCCTATTATAATTAATTGTAATTATTAATCATACAATTAATTTTAATTACAATAATTAAAAATTAAGGTTATTACATGGTGGGCCTATATGGTGCCGCAATGGGAGAGTATCTTGGAACCTACTGTAGAAAATTTCATGATTTACGTCGTGGCGGACCATACCTGAGCCATGCCAAAACTAGCTATTGGAACCTAAAATTTTCCTCCCTCAATTCTCATTACAACTTGATCCTCTTGCATTGCAGCGAATCTATGCTCTGGAGCACCCCCTACTTAACCTCCTTGACTTGCATTGCGGCTAAACATCTTGTGCTACGACAAGGTTGCTCTCTGTTTCTCTCCCTAGGTGAATTTGTAACCTTGTACTGTGGTGAGACATCCCGCGCCGTGACACTCTTGGCTTTTGACTAACTCCAGGCCATAACTCAACTACTATTGGTTACGGCGTGACCCTCTTTTGTACTTATACCTCCCAAATTTTGTCTCATATACTCCAACTCTCCCTCCAGCAACACTCTATAGCCACTTTATCTTAGTTTGTAGGGCTCTAATAGTTTCATCTACCTAATATACTCAACACATCTCTCATTGCTCGATCAAATCCTAGGTGTTGATTTTTACTTATCTACTATCATACATCAATAATTTATATATCAATGACAACAAGAAGGATTCATAACTACTAACATTATCATCTAAATATAAATTTCAATATAGGCTCTATGCATTATTAGTCTAAGTCAACAATTAAAATATCACATGATTACATTCTCAGATAATAGACCATATCTTAGAATCAACAAGGTTCTATATCAAATATATAAGTGAATACATCAAATTCCAAGTTGTAAAGAGTCTAACTTCATATTAGTTACATCATTGTTTACCAAAACACAAAATACCTACACTTAGCAACATGATTACATGATGATGATGCTATGCAAAAGAATAACAAAAATTAGCATCTATCATGTATTGGATCTATCCAAGTGCAGAATTTTTCACATATGGTCTTAGCTCATAAATATTCATCACTTGCTTCCCTTTATCCTAACCTGAAGGACTTTCACCTAGCCCATGAAATGAGGTGAGATACGAATCTCAGTAACCAAAGGCAAATTTTATTCATATATTTTAACTTAATTAACATATATACAATTAATCAGATAAGTATCAGAAATAAAAATTATATCAGCAAATGAAATAATTGAGCTATCAGTAACTACTATCCTATATTAGCAATCACATTTCACATGTTAAAGGCCATTAATACTAGGAAAGGCACGTCCACAGCACCAACTCTCCAATGAGTACAACCTTGGTTCAGTGCATACAAGGGTCTAATTACAACTTAGTACTCGATTGAAGCACAATGCATGGGTGGTAACCACATCACAGTTTCACCATAGACTCACAAGGTCTAATTACAATATATCAGATAGCCAACTATTCATTTAGTATTCAAAATCATACATGTGCAGTAGATATAAAATTAAAGTAGATATATACATAGAATTAACATTAACCCTAGTTACCTCACTTGTAGGTAATTTTTTTAAAGCCAACCACAATGCTAGTTCAGCCTATGGACACAAAACCAGACCATTACTATTCCTAATTATCATTTATAGTAGCAAACCCAATACTCAAAGAATTAAACCACAAAGGACTACCTAAATAATACTTACCCAACCATTACAAGAACTAAATTCAGATTTGGTTATGCCTACACTAGTAATCTTAAAATAACACTCTAAATTCTAGGCAAGTTCACATAAAATCACCACTTATATCATAAATCAGCTATAGAGGTCCTAAACTAGCAGAAAATGCTTCAAAATGAGAAATTTATACCTACCTAATATCTCTCCTACTATCAACCTCCAAATATCCTTTAAGAAAATATCAAATAACCCATATCAGATTTGAAGTGTGGATGAAAAAATTTCAAGTAAAATACCAATTAAGTCAAATTGAAGAGAAAAAAGAGGGTCAAGTTATATAACAATTAACTTGGCTTATTTTGGCTCTAAAAGTGAGAAATGGGGCCAAGAAAATAAGGAAAAACCTAGCCTCTAAAGGACCTCTGAATTTTTCTTATGCCTTTTGTGTTTTCAACAAAATGGAATAAGGGAGAAGGGGTTTTTAAGGTTTAAGTTGGGTCTTGGGCTGACCCAAAGGCCCAAATCCAAATGGGTTCAGCTTTTTAATTTGTTGGGTCAACTATAAGAATCCATTAACAATGGGCTTGCACATAACTAAGGTTGGGCTTCTAAGAAATGGAATTGGGTTAATCACATAGCCTAAATTTAATATCCATCTCCCTTTCCACTTAATTAGCTTTATAATTACCTAGATTAACTCCCTAACCATCATAATTAGTCTTAATTAATTTCAAGATGTTACAACTAATAGCCAATGAGACAACCTATGCAACAGATGAACAAATCATAACCAAATCTAAAAGATTTAGTAAAGTAGTTGGCAACAAATACAATTCAATTACAATAACAAATAGAGACAACAATCCAAAGTTTGGAAGCCCAAATTGGCCAACTTGCAACAAATATCAATTAGTTGAGAATCCAAGGTTCTGGCCAATTGCCTTCATAGCCTATGACCAACCTGAAAGGTAATGTCAATGCAATAACCTTGAGAAGCAGTAAGCAATTGAATGGGTCCATCACACCTCCAATAGATGCGCTACAAGAAAAAGAAAAAGAAGGTGACATAGAACAATAGCCCTCTTCAATCTGAGACAAGAATGTTATAGAAAAGGAAGAGAATTCCATATACACCAGACCCTTTCCATTCCCTAACTGAATTATACAGTCTAAGAAAATTACAGAGGCTGAATTAGATAGGAAAATTATAGAGACGTTCATAAAAGTGGAAGTAAATATCCTTCTCTTAGAAGCAATTAAACATATTCTAAAATATGCGAAGTTTCTTAAGGAGCTATGTACACATAAGAAGAAGTTGAAAGGGAATGAGAAAGTTAGCATGGGGATTCAACCAACTATGGCACTAAATGTTGGAAAATTGAAGCCTATAGGAGTGGTGATTCAGTTAGCAAACAAAAGCATAGCATACCCTATAGGAGTACTTAAAGACGTTCTAGTAAAGGTAAAAGATTTAATTTTTACTGTTGATTTTTATGTTTAGAATATGGAGGATGACAATATACATAGATATGCACCACTAATTTTAGGTAGACCATTTTTGAAAACTACTAAAACAATAATTAATGTGCATGATGATACTTTATCAATGGAATTTAGCAATGATGTTATTCATTTTAATATTCTTGATGGCATGAGACACTTTTCGGAAGAACATTCCATGTTGCATGTAAATATGATAGACCTATTAGTTGCTGATACTTGTGTGGACATGGATACTGACATAGTTAAATTTATAGAAGCAATTCAATATTCAGAATGTTGTGATAGACTTAATAAATGTACTGCATATTTTGAGATTGATGCATTCTTGAATTCTGATTCTACTTTTAGTTCTACTTCTAATTTTGATCCTGATTTTGTCAATTTATTTGATATTGTTTCCTTTATTGAGAAAAATGAACAAGTGGAGGTTACTATACATTTAAATTCACAAAAATTAGTACCTTCTATACAACAACTACCCACACTTGAACTAAAACCTTTACCTGACAATTTCAAATATGCTTTCTTGGAAGAAAAAAATAAATTACCAATAATAATAGCAAATAACTTTCCACCTGATCATGAAAAGAAGTTGTTAGCAATGTTAAGGGAAAAGAAAAAAACAATAGGTTGGACATTGGCAGATACTCCAGGGATTAGCCCTTCCATGTATGCACATAATTTTATTAGAAGAAGGAGTTAAACTAGTGAGACAACCACAGAGAAGACTTAATCCTATGATTCTAGATATTGTGAAGAAAAAGTAAATAAATTACTTTCAGCTGGTATGATTTACCCTATATCTAACAGCAAATGGGTAAGTCCAGTGCAAGTAGTCCCCAAGAAAATTGATATCATAGTGGTGCCCAATGAGAAGAATAAGCTTGTCTCTATGAGAGTTCAGAATAGTTGGAGAGTTTGTAATGATTACAAAAAGTAGAATTAGGCCATCAGAAAGGATAATTTTCCTCTTCCTTTCATAGACTAAATGTTAGAGAAATTGGTAGGCAAATCTCATTGTTGTTTTTTATATGGCTTTTTCAATTATTTTTAAATTCATATTGCACCAGAAGACTAGGAAAAAGACTACATTTACCTGCCCATTGAGTACTTTTGTATATAAGAGAATGTCATTTAGACTTTGTAATGCTCCAGGTACATTCTAGCGATGTATGGTGAGCATCTTTTCTAATTTCCTTAAACATTGCATGAAAGTTTTCATGGATGACTTTACTGTTTATGGCAGCTCCTTTGATGACTGTTTGATGAGTTTTAAAATGGTTTTATAAAGATGCATTGAGAAAAATCTAGCTTTAGATTTTAAAAAATATCATTTTATGGTAGAATAAGAAATTGTTTTAGGCCATGTGGTTTCTAAAAATGGTATTGAAGTTGATAAAGCTAAAGTAGATGTGATTACTTCTTTACCTTACCCCACTTGTATGTAGGAAATGCATTCTTTTCTTACCCATGTAGGTTTTTATAAGCGATTCATCAAGGACTTTGGTAAGATTTCTGTAATGTCCCACATCAGGTAGGAGACCCTGGGGCTAAGGCCTTATAAGTGGGAGCGAAGCTCTCCCCACCAGCGACTCGTTTTCCTAAGGGAGGAACAAAACCCCACCATATGGGAAATGAGAGTACCACGGAGTGCCGCAACGGGGACAATATCGCTGGAGGCTCTGTGGGGAATTAGTATCAGAGCCGGCCTATCTGCATGTGCAACCCGAGGACGAGTTGACCCCAAGGGGGGTGGAATGTAATGTCCCATATCGGGTAGGAGACCCTGGGGCTAAGGCCTTATAAGTGGGAGAGAAGCTCTCCTCACCAGCGATGCATTTTCCTAAGGGAGGAACAAAACCCTACCATGTGAGAAATGAGAGTACCACGGGGTGCCGCAATAGGGACAATATCATTGGAGGCTTTGTGGGGAATTGGTATCAGAGCTGACTCTCCCCACCAGCGACGTGTTTTCCTAAGGGAGGAACAAAACTCCACCAATTCCCTTTTTTAGCCTTTTATGTTTTCTTTTTATCCGTTTAGCCAAAAAAGAAAAAAAAATATTTCCCACCTTGTATAAGATATTTTTGATTATTAAGAGCATTATATTTTCATAAGGTGGATGGATGTGCAGTGCAATTTTACATAAATATTGACCCAATTAATTTGTTCTCTTTAAAGATGTCACAAAACAAAAGGAAAATCTTTATGAAATAAAAATGGAAAAAAAGGCATAAAAAAGTGGTGAAAAATGAATTAAAAAAAATCTACTTTGGTCGTTGAGCATGTATTTGTTTACAATAAATAAGACATTGAGATGCACATATATTCCATCCTATGTTCTTTTTTCATTACTCTTGATGATTTTAAGTGTCTATTTTTTGTCTCTTGTTGTGTTCTTAGATCTTTTGTTTACCATTTGTTTCTTACCTTAGCCCTATTACAATTTTGAATAAAAGTCCTTTTGATTTATGTATTGCTTGTGACTCAGTTAATGGAGATTGAGAAGATATACAAGCTTATGATAGTGATATTGTGAAAGGTTGAATTTGAGAAGAACGCTTAACCTAAACAATTGAGAGAATTTGAGAGTAAACACATAACTAGTGAAGAGCTGTCACTTTGATTCATTTTTTTTATCAATTGGAATTGTCATGCTACTTGTTCTTCCTTGATTAGCAAGAAAGATTGCCTTTGACTATTGAATATCTAAATAACTTGAATCGTGTTTCACTTGACAATTTTGTATTTCGATTTTGTTTTCTTTTTTGTCTTTTTGTGTTTGGCTAAGGAGTGCAAAAGCCTAAGTATAGAGGAATTTGATATTTTGACATTATTATATTTTATATTCCTCATATTTAGTTTTATTAATAATTCATAGTGGTTAATTAGATAATTTTGGGCTTATTTTATATTAAATGGGCTAAATTTAGATTAATGGACCTTAAATACATTTTTATTATATTTATCCAACAGAGGCCTAATTGTTTTTTAATTGTATTTTATAGGATAGAAGATTCTTAAAAGGATTAGGATAGAAGACTCCTAAAATGATTTGGATATTATCTTATTGTTAAGATAGAAGACTCCTAAAAGAATTTAGATATTATCTTATTTTTACTTTTAGAATGGTATTAGATTTCTTAAGGAAAAAGGCAACGTCATCTATTTAAAGAAGAGAAGACGTCACCATAGAACACACTCCATCTTCTCCACTTCCCATTTTTGTGTTTATCTTTCCTATGTCTTTTTAATTTTCTTGGTGATAAATCCAAAGTCTAAATTTAATAGGGAACTTGAGTCCATGTTTATACAGAACTCTCGTTTGAATTTAAATTTCAGAAGTATTTCATTTTTGTTCTCTTTGTTTTCATGTAATTATTATCATTCTGATTAGATGATTTTGTTACATGAATTCTGATTTGTTTGATCTATAGGAGAATGTATTTTGATTTAATCGGTTAATTAATCAAATAAATTTATTCCAAACCATGTTAGGATTCTGCAATATGAAGCAATTAAAATTATGAATGGTAGTTTAGGAATATTAATTCAAAATAACCAGAGGTATTTTTAGGTGACAAATATAGGGAAATATTAGGAAAAGAATTCTAAATTGGTTACACACCATTTTGATTGAATTTCGTTTCATTTTGTTTTTGTTAATTGACTTATTAATTTAGTTTAATTAGTGCAATTTTATATTCAAACCCCCAATCATTGCAATTTATATTTTTGCATCCTAAACTAATTGATTTGATTAAAAGCTCCGTGGGAGACGACCTAGTGAGCATTATACTACAAACTAGCAAAAGTTCACTAATCTCGGTCAATTCAATAACTACGAGTGAATAATAATTTATTTACCACCTGGGGCACACACATATACATATCAACTAAAATAAATGTCAACCAAATTAACC
The DNA here is from genome assembly GCA_026724425.1 of Erythrophleum ivorense. Taxonomy (NCBI): domain Eukaryota; kingdom Viridiplantae; phylum Streptophyta; class Magnoliopsida; order Fabales; family Fabaceae; genus Erythrophleum; species Erythrophleum ivorense. The sequence continues at coordinate 14,113,214 of JAIUCV010000008.1, read as the reverse complement.
AAAAATACCCTTATTATTAGTCTTACAATATATGAGCACACAATCACAAGATATCAATAGCTAAAGTGATTGTTACAACAAGCAAAATCACTCAATCATGCTCAACAATAATTAACACTACCAATTATTTATAACAATAGTGTGCCAAGAGTGTAAGCATGCAAATCAAATGACATGGTATTTGAAGGTGCATAATTAATTGTTAGGATTGCAAAACAAACCGTGCAAAGCCATAAATAGTGTCAAACAAATGGTTATTGTGCTAATTAGGTACACTGATTCACTCTTTTGACTAGACCCATGATAAGTGAGCTTATTACCATAAAGTGTCAAATTTTCATTGTCATTGTTACCATAATGAAATCCTAAAAAAAACCACACCAAAATTAAACTCAAACATCAATTTCAACATAATAAAAAATATAAAAATACATAAATCATCAAGAAATTATTTGACATACGTCACTACTGAGAGTAAGAAAAGTATATAATACAAAAATGCATGTAAATTATGCACAAAAATTTTCAACCCAAAAAAACAAATAGTACATAGCTTAAACACAATGCAAAATATTACGAAAATTAGAAAACTTATATTTTGGGCATTCAAAAAATTTGGACAAAATAACCATTAAATAGAACACAAAAAATAGAGGCTAATGGATTAAAGCTACACCATGAAGGCCCAAGGGGTGGGCCCCACACGCCATGGGTCATGAGTGGGCTTCGTCCTAACAAGTCATCTTCAAGCTTGAAGCTTTAAGCCTCTTTAATGGTGGACTTTTAGCATGGCAACACTTAAAGAGCTTTGGAAACAATCATTTTAATGTCACATCTCTATAGAAAAACACTCAAGAAGCATTTACAAGCAAGTTCCAAGCAAAAATCAAAAGAAGAAATGCAATATACTAAGAAATCCAAAAGGCCTAAATCTAGAGCTAAAAAAATTTCTAAGTTCAATTTACACAAATTTATGTTTTTAAAAGCAATTAAAATGATTTAATGGCATTATAAACATGTGAAGAACAATTCTTACATGAAATTTGAACCAAAAACTTAAAAAAAAAAAGCTACACAAATTCATGGTTTTGAAACTCCTTTTTGAAAATGCCAATGCAACATGATTCAAGAACCTTAGAATAGATTAAATTAAATCTTATAAAAGAAGAACAAAATTCCATATCATTCATACATATTTAAATGTGAAAATTTTCATAAAACATAATCACAATGAATAGTGGATGATCTGATACCAATTGCTAAAGATAAAATAGGATATAAGTATTGATCATACCAGATAAAAGAGCATGGATAGGTTACAATCCACAATACTTTAAAGAAAGCAAGAGAGTTTGTGTAATACTTTAAAATTTAAATTTTAATTTATAATGAGATTCATGACAATTAAAAATTGAATATGAAATTATAAATAATGCTTATTAATATAAAATAAATCACATTAATGTAGACAACTAAGATTAGATAGTTTTAGAATAATTATAGAGCTTAGAAATTATCGTAAAGAGCATTTATCTTGCATCTGTTATAAATACTTTTATTTTTCAAAATCTTAAGTTAACCTTAAGAATTCAAATTTTTTAAGGAGTTTTATTTCACTTCTAGTGTGTAAAAACAATTATACTTGCATCTTATTTTGATCCCAGTAAAACATATCTTGCACCTACTTTTCTTTTTGTCTTTTCTCTCTTCTTTACCTTTTTTCTCTCTTTTCTCTCATTTATTCTCTCTCACCAAATATACTCTGCACTTCTTCTCCATTATGTAACATTCTTCTTTTAAGAAAACACAACACCCATTTTTGCTCCAACCAGTTGCAAGTCACCATCCTTTGCCCAAGTCATCATCTTCCTACTTTTTTCAATGGGTTGTGTTACCAAAGGTACTTCATGACTTGTGACAGCTCTATCTCCCTCTCTTCTTTCTCTTGTGTAGTGCTCGGTTGCATATAGTGTAATTATTGGTGAAGGTGGTTATTCCCTTATCTTCTTTTCTTTATTTTCCATTTTCCATTCTTGTTAAAGCTTAGAATTTACTATAGCTTTCAGCCTTCACTATTACAATGGCTACGCTATCAAATTGGGGCTTCTATGATTCAACCTTCAAGGTGTTTAATTCACACTTTCCTTTTCATCTATCAAGCTCCATAAGGAAGTTTTAGGGTCAATCTCACATCAAATGCTTAGTTGAAGGAGGTAATAGGAATTTCCATAGTGTAGCTTTTGTATAGTAAGTAGATAATATTGATTATACTCATTTGTTACTTTTTATTCATACTTTGCCTCATTTTAATTATTTAAATGAATGATTTTTAAGTGTTTTTGGTGCCTTGGGATAGACTATTTGATTTCAACATTTTCAATATGTTAAAGATTAAATTTGAACCATTTTTTATTCATGAATGATTTGGTTGGCTCATTGATATGTAAGTAAATTTGTTTAATAGGAATTTACATAGTTGATAGTGGTTTGAACTTTGAGAATAGTGAAATTATAGCATTTTCTAATTTTGACATATATTCTTGAATCTAATTTTATGTAAAACATAAATTTATGAAAAAGAAATTTCCATAGGAAGTTTTCTAGTACAGAACCCTATAATTAATATTAGTAATTGTTAGCCTTGGTGCACCAAGATCAGTATATTATGGGCCTTCGTGCTCCCATCTAATATGATATATTGTAGGCTTTTGTGCTCCCACCCAATTTGATTTTGTTTGGACATTTTCTCCTATTGTTTGTTATGATGATATTTCAATTATGTTTGGCTACATTACTAGTTTATTTAATCTTCAAATGTTAACTTGAGCACACTTTAATATCTTAACTTTGACTTGTATCTAATGTCTTATTTTAAATTGAAAAATGATGACATGAAACTTTCATTATTTATTTGAACATCATATTTTTATTATGTAATGCCTTCTGCCTTGGCCTATCTTTTCTTAGCATAGTTAATATTATTCGCTCACAAAGTGTCATCATTCACCCTTATTCCTTTAACATTTTTCCAAATAACTTTGTAGACCCAAGACCTACCTCAATGGCATAAGAGTGCCTTCCTTTCATTTTTGGTGGGTCTCGTATTGTTTCACACAGTGTCTTATATTTTGGAAGTTGTAATTTATTATATTTTGTACTCTTAGACTTATGTTCCACTAGTCCATAAGTAGGATCCCTACCCTTTCTTTTGCATGTGTTGTTGATTACTAGATTCCATTTAGTGCAAAGATCTCATTATTATTTTGATTGAAATATGATTGTTTATAGGAAATTTAGAATGTCTTACTTTCAAAAGAAACTCTGTCAAAATTTCTATAAAAAGTCAAATGATTGATTATGTATCTATTTCCAAAAGTTAAATGAAAAATTCAAATTCTCTAATTCCTTTATGTTATAATGTTGGCACTTTAAGGAAGCATGATGTGTGACTTTGTTGTGAGACTTACGGATATGAGCTTCATCTTGTAATTTATGTTGATCACATTTCCATTTAAGGGGTGTGATAGTTTGTCAAAATTTGTTAAGGGTAAAAGCAAAGCCCTATTTAGTATAAATAAGATAACTAACTTTAAATGGGTTGTGAGTTTAGGCTTGTTCCCTAAATGGATTTATAGATAACCTAGCCTATTACAAGCTATCCATAACTCGTAAAGCCCATCCATTTATATAGTTCTAAATTCAAAATTAATTATTTCATATTATTAAAAATTAAATATGTTAATTAGTCTAATAATTTATTAATGTTGATCCATAATTAATTAACATTCCAAAGAGTATTGCTTAGAGCCAATAATCAATCAAAATATCATACCTAATAGAACTAAAACTTTAAATCATTAATCTTCAATAATTAAACATAAACTAGACCCTCAATAATGTAATACTACAAAACAAGGATGACCTTAAAGAAAAACCAAAAGCAAGTAATCTTGGTTCAATCGAGCAATCTTCAAAGATGTTTAAACCAAACAAAAAACAAGGTTGCTCTGTCACATTTAAGAACTCATTGAGGGACGTGCGTAATGTGGATGGCATAAAGAAAAGAGAAAATAAATATAAAAACCAATTTACTTAAAATCACCACCAAAATTTTTAAAAGGAGAAATTTTGGAAAACCATTTTAAAAATTTGAAAAATGGTATATGAACTAAAGATGGGTTTAAAAGTCTATTTGTGTATAAAGAATGTGTTAAGCACCCTACATCACCTATTCTTAAAAGCAGTTACCCTAAGTTAACATATCCAAAACAAGAGAATAGAAGGAAGAAGAAGAAGAAGAAAAAGAAACAAAAAGGAAATAAAATAAAAATAAAAATATTTGCAAAAGTAAACTTGACTTAGGAATGTGACTTAGAACCTACACCTTTGGTGAAGAAATCAAAGTCTACATAGTTTGAATAAGTAAAAAATTGTGTCATTTGATTTGTTACTTTTATTTAGTTTTGCAAACAAGATAAGAAACTAAAATTAATCTTAACTTTATAAACAAAACAAATGAAATATGGTTAGGTGTGTTTTAATTTATAAAATCGAGTCAAACCTACTTTATTGCTCTCTTTATTTTTTCCCTTTCCAATTTTTTTAATTTTGAAAATAAGAATGTTGTTATCATTAAAAAAAGAAGCCACAAAATGGAACAATATGGCATTACAAGCATGCATTATCTTGCTATGTTTTGGATCACTTATGTCAAGTAATCGAGAATCATCATAAAAGACGTAACACCTAACATTCAAATCCATCTAAAGTGATTGTCAAAAGAGATCCAAAGTAGAGACTTAATATTTGAAATCCATACACGAACAATATGGTTCAAAAGGGTGCCCATACTTGGGAATGCATAATACTTTTTCCTTCATAACCAAGTCCAAACATCCAAAGCACTTTCACCCATTTGACTTTGATTTTCATTGTCAGAAAGTGAGAATCATTGGAAAGGACAAAATTAGTGACAAAATTATGAATTGTGAGAGGTAGATATAGATAGATCATCCTAATTAACCAAGATATATATTTAACATACTAAAGATTAAGCTCAACTTCACTACAGTTTAGTATAACATATGTCTCAACAATAGAAAGCTCTAATTAAGTCCACCTTTGCATTGTCTTTTGTCTTGCCCTTTATGTCCTTAATAGTGTTTAAGGTATTTTCAAATATATTTTTCTCTACATGCATAGCATCAAGGTTATATGGTATTAAGCTTGTGTACCAATAAGGCAATTCCCATAATATGCTTCTCTTCCCCTAGTTTTAATCCATTCCGAAGCTAGATAGCCTATATGGACTTGATTATATCCCAAAAAAAAATTTCCTCTAGTTGTTATGCCATATTAAAGTTGTCCACTCCACTTAATTGATTAGGCAGTAAAGACTTCTCCATTATGGATTTCTTGAATGAATTTCTATCATAGTGAAATGAACCTTCAAGAGGTAGATACTAGCGATGGCAATCAAACTAACAATATTTTTTGCCATGCTTAATATTAAAGACTAGGTATTCTCTATGCAATAGGGATAAGTAGGCTTTCCATGTATGCTCTAACTAGACAACATTCCATAAGCTGGGAAGTCATTAATAGTCCATAACAATGCTACCCTCATGTTAAAATTTTACTTCTTCACAACATCATATGCATTGATTCCATCCTTGTAACATTTTTAAGTCATCAATTAATGGTCTTATGTATATATTTAAACTCTTACAAGGTGGCTTTAGATCAAGAATTACCAAGGCAAGAAATATGTATTTCCTCCTCATATATATACTAGGTGAAAGGTTATATAGTGTTACAAAAATCGGCCAACACATGTACAGTTTGGCCAATGCACCAAACAAATGGAAGTCATCCTTGCAGAGGTAGAGTTGAACATTTTGGGACTCTATGGCAAACATCAAATGGCTAACACCAAAATGCATCCAAGTTTTTGCATTTGATGGATGAGTAATACTTGATTCATTTTCACTAACTCCTTTTGAATGCTAACGTATCCATTGTGCAATGTTCTTGGATATGAACAAACATCTAAATCTTCGAATAATGGAAAAATACCATAACACTGAGAATAAGATATCCTTCTAATTCCTTCCACTCCTACCCTTTGATTTGAATTGTTAAGGTTAGCACACTAAATAAATAGCCTTCTTATTGTTCTCTTTATAATACAACATACAACAATTAGGACATAGATCTATCTTCTTATGGCTTATCCCCAACTCATCCATCATTCTTTTAAATCTATAAAAGTTTTCTAACAACCTCTATGAATCTAGAAATATACTCTTGAGTATGCCTATCAGCCAATCATAACAACTTTAATTCATATTGAACTTTAATTTCAAATTCAAGATTTTATGTTACTTTTGACAACTTATTGTTCTTCACATAACCTTCCCAATGTGGTTCATTAATGTCCCTTTAACAACTCAAAGAGCTTCAGTGATGACTGTGAGCACCGTATTTTGTTCAGGCAGACTTAAAAAATAATAATAAAATCAAATTAGCAAAAAATATGAAAAAAAAGAAAAAAAAGGAAAAAAAAGACAGGGAAAGAAAATTAAAAAAAAGAGAGTATCCATTTCTTTGTTAAAAAAAAGAAGAAAACTAAAAAAGCAAAGAATATCTATTTCTTTTTCTTCAAATTTCAAAAGTCTAAATAACTAAAAGGCAACCAAAAACAACAACAACAAAAAAGAAGCAAATCAAAGAAAAAAAATCCAAAAGAACCAAAAAATCCAACAAAAATAAATCAAAGAAAAAATAACAAACAAAGAAAAAGGATAAAAGAAAAGCAGGAAAAGATTATAAAAACTTTAGCCCAAATTCATAAAAAATAAAATAAAATTAACTAAAATAGCTCTAGTTCAATTCTCCTAAACCCATTGGTCCAACACTCAAAAACACAAAAAAAAAGAGAACTAAAGGGGTCAAAACGCAAAAACCCTGCATTTTGACCCTGAAACATTTCACTCCTTTGCTCTTTACCATCAACAAAGAGGAGGCAAAGACAAAATAGTAGGCAGAAAAGAAAAAACAAGAAACAAAACGCATCAGAAAGGCAGGGACGTCAGAATCAAGGAAAGGGAAAGAGGCTTCTAGTCCGAGGCTGGCTTTTGCCCAGCCAAATCCCACGATATTTGTCATTATCACCACGGCTTGCAGCCTTTCTCTAGAGAAGAGAAAGGGACGAGGAGAGGATAAAAGGAGCAACAAAAGCAATGGAGGGAGGTGGCTGAGGGAGATTAAAAAGAGAAATTAAGAGAGATTCAACAAAGAGGAGAGAAACTGTGGGTACACCAGTGAATTGAGAGCAAGAAGGAGTCTAAAAGAGGAGAGAACAGAACTAGTAAGAGAGAAGTGAGAGAGAGGCACAGGGACCGAGCCTGGAAATAAAGAGAGATGGAGGGAAGCAAATGAATCAAAGTTACAAGACAAGAAGGAAAAAGTCAAAGTTAAGATTTACCTAGGTATTTTGTTGATTTTTATCAAAGGATCCATCTACTGGCTATTGAAAGTTACAATTTGAATTCATTCTATTCATTGGATATTTTAATTATTTATGAACATGCTGCATTAATTTTAGAATCCAACTTTCTTTTGTATCGGGTATCTGGTTATATTCTACCATTATTTGGAAACCTATGAGATTAAGATGTGTAAATGTGTTCATGTCCATATGGATTTCACATCTATTCACCGGCGGCTGTCCCATATATTTCAGCATTGCTTAATCTTGTCTTTAAATTCATATTTGCATTGAACACTGAATGGAATAGGTCTTGTCAGTGAGATGATCCAATTTTAGATTTGGTTAGTTTTGGGTCCAAGTTCTTGTTGTTGTGGTTTCCTGTTTGTTAAAAAGAGTTAATATATTTCTTTAAAAAGCTAAGTTATATAAGAATATGGTGCTGTTATTTCCATTCTTGATTTTCATTTTGGGAACAAACCCTGAGGAAACACGTTACTATTGCATTCCTTGTTGAGTAAATGGGTTTCATATAGGTCAAGCTTTTGGAAATCCTCTTTGACGAACCAATTTTCTTTTATGATTAATAAGGAGATACTGTATATTTTATCTTCTCTGTGTAAGGCTTGTGGCGTGGTGGCTCATGAGTCACTGAGGATATGCATTAGGGAAGATGTATTAAAGGATTCAACTAATGTTCAGGGAAGAAAGCTCATCCTTTTCCTTTTTTATTTTTGTGAACTGTAGAAATGATTCAAGGTGTATTTCAAGAAACATGATGAAAAAATGAAAAATGACAAGATGTATAAAGGCACACATAGTGTATATTTGTCCTTTTTTTTTCATTTTGTCTATTACCTTTGTTTTGTTTAGAATTGTCATGTGAGAATTTTTGTCTCCTCAGACACATAGGAGCAAACCTAAGGATCATATGGGATAATATGTTTCCTTGGTGTCCATTAAATATTAAGTTTAAGTTTTAATATGTTTTGGGTTTCAATGGCCCCCATCAAGTGATTATTTAAGGAAACATTTTCAACAAAAAGAACAAGAAAAAACAAAAAAGCATTAAGAAAAAAGAAGGGAGAGAGAAAAGAAAATTACACAAACTTTTCAAATTTAGAAGTTAAATCTTAACTAAACAAATTTTTTAAAGAGTTATATTTCTAAAAGAAAAAAAAGCAAAACAAGAAGAGAACAAAATAATAAGTGAGAAATTAACTTTTTCAACACTTATGAACTTTTCTCAACATTTCTTTTAATAAAAATATATTTCAAAGAAATGAAAAAATCCTTTTTACTTATATATATATATATATATATACAAAAAAATAAAAAATCTAAATCTAAAAAATTTAAACAAAAATAAAAACAAAAAATATATAAAATAAAAATGAAAAATCAATCATAAGAAACAAAAATCAAAATCTAATTAAAACTAAAAATTTATTTAAAGAGAGAGAGAGAGAGAGAAAATAAAAAATCAATTAAAAAAAATTCAAAACAAAAATTAAAAATTAAAAATACAAGAAAAAATTTTAAAGAGAAAAAAAAGAAAAAAGACAAATCATTTTTTAATGTCATAAAAAATCATGAAAGTTATAAATAATAATAATAATAATAATAATAATAAACCAAAAAATAATTAAAAAAGAAAAAGAAAAAAAAAGAGTAAAAATGTAAAATTAACTTAATTTTTGTAAATTAAAACTTACTAACTAATTTCAAAACTGTTTTATTTGTGAAAGTTAAAGTTATTTTACTATCTTTTTTCTTTTCATAAAAAAAGAAAAAATAAAAATAAAAACAAAACACCAACCCAAGCACTATTTTGTTTGAATTACGTGGATTTTAATCTCTTCCAAAGAGTACGTAAGCTCTACACTTTCATCATAGGTTAAATCCGCCTTTGTAAATAAATATTTTCTTTTAATTTTATTTCCTTAATTTCTTTTTGTCTTATTTTACTCTTAGTTTTATTTTCATAATTTCTTTCTTTCTTATTTTACTTTAAATTTTATTTCTTTAAATTCTTTCTTTCTTATTTTACAAATGATTTGTTAGGGGAATTAAAATAAAATTAAGGCCATATTAATTTTGCACAATTAATTTAGGATAATCGTTCTTAGGAATGGATGTAATGGGGTGCTTAACATCTTTCTCACTCACAACTGACTCCTGAACCCATATATTATTTGTAAACCATTTTTGTTTTTCTTATAAAAAGATTTTTTCAAAGTTTTTCCTTTTAAAAATTAAAATTTTGGTGGCAACTTTACTATTACTTTGATTTTGGTTTTCATTTTGACGAAAAAAAAAATATTTGAAAATTTTCTTATAGGCACCACACAGTTGCATTCTAGGGTGTGACAGTATCTCCAGTGATGACTGATCCCTCTTCAAACTCCCTATCATCACTCTTCATATTGTAACCTAATGCATCTATAACCATTTCATTGTAAGGATTCATGTTCATTGGCTCGGCATTAACAACGTCTACTATTGAACCATTATCTATTTAATTTTCCTCCTTATGGTGTGTCCAATTATTGTATCCTTCCATAAACCCATAAGTATATAAGTGTTTTTCTACCCAGTATGATTCCCTTCTAATAATGTTCTTGAACTTAGTGTTTTGACATGAAAGGCAACACAAATGATCCACCAGTCCTTCATGCTCACATGCAGACTTAAAGAAATCATCATCCTTATATTTAAACTTTACGATTACTCAACTAACTATGGAATCTCTTCTTCGTAGCATCCAACTTCAATTAGGTCTCATAGTAGCTAAAAATTAGTTCAAAATCAAATGCTTTGAAACATGTTGGTACATAATATCATTAGCTCTATGATAACAAGTTATGGCCATATCCTATGTAAAAAGGCATATTTCCAAATCTATTTACCGACACCTAACCTAGTCAAGTATTTGGAGAACAAAAGGAAATGTAATGTTTGAAATTTTCACCAAGTATAACATATAACATTTTTGTAAGTACTACTACTTATGTGAAGGAAAAAAGTCTTTCTAATCTATCCAATGTTAGATAATCAAGATTCAATACATTGACACATGTCTTGTGTAACATCGGGTATGTTATAAAAACATCGAAATGAGTCAATTTGAAAAGCAAGTCTCCTAAGATGAGTTATTCAAAAATAAATAAAAATTGGATAAAATTTTAAATAATAAAAAATGAGGATTTAAACCTTGAGTTACCCAGAAACTGAGGCCAGAGTGATTCAAAAAATTTGCCGAAAGACTAGTGGCATTTTCATAAATAGGTGCAATTTTGGAAAAACATACAGGAAAGTGTTTTAAATAAAAATTTTGAGTTGCTCAGGATTCTCAGAGGCCCTGAAAACCATAGGAAGCCTCAGGACCGATAAAGCCTCTTTGGTGTACTTTTTCCAATGACGATATGATGAACTCGTTCGATAAGGTTTTATTTCCAATTTAAGTGATTTCAAAGGCATTTTTATTAAATTGGAAACCTAAATTTTATAATAGAAAAGACGGTTCTAATAAAGGAGCTAAAATGAAACCAAACTAAAAATGTCATTACAAAAGGGCAATATTAGAAATAATTGTAAAAAGAAGCTTCTTAATTCTTCTTTAAAGCTCACGTCCCTCCTTCCATCTCTTTAGACCAACTTACCATCTGCCAAAAATAAAAGGGAGAAGCTCCATCTTAGGCCCACAAGAGGAAGGAAATTTTGGAGAAAGAAAAGCCAAGAAAAGGTGAGAAAACCATGGAAATTTGTATTCTTCCTTTAGGAAACTTTTTCTCCTCTCTCCCTCCTCTTTTCCTATGAATTTATTTGGAAGTTTGGTTCTGTTTTTGGTCCAAAAAGAGGGAGAACAGTTCAAAATTCTTAAAGAGGAGTAAACTAAAGAGAAAGACCATTGAAAATAAGCTAACATCCAAGGTGATTTCTTATCCTTGTTACTTCTTCCCTCTTACTTCCTCTTGTGGGTGTGACGCCTCAATATAGAACCAATTAGGGGAGGAAGGTTTTGACCTAAAACTAATGAGAAACCATGAAATTGGAGTGTGGGAATTAGGAAAACACCAAGAAATTGCATGAAAAGCTAGTAGAATTTAAGTTGGAAAAGTGTAGTGTATTTGAAGGAATTGTAAAAATTGATTTAATCTATGAATTTCCTTGGCCATTTAAAAGTTCCATTGAGCTCCTAAGACCCTTAAAAACCTCCCTAAGTGGCTCTCCCATCAAGGAAAATTTTGAAACTCCAAGAACCCCATTTATGGTACTTGTCTCAACCTAGGCTAGTTTAATGGGCTAGGGAGTGTTTTAATTTGTTCTAACCTTAGTTTAAGACTCCATATGATGTCAAAAGATGGGAGGAACCATTGGAAAAAACTTAGAAGCCATGGATTAGGAAATGAGACAATGGTATCCATAATGGTGCCTTATGAAGCAACTTGGTTCTACACTTATGCAAATGAATGTGTGAGGGTTCCAAGGACCTTAGATGAGTCCAGCAAGTCTAGAAATAATAAAAGAATGGGGCCTAGAACTTGGAATGTGAGAGTTGCTTCAATGGGCTAATTATAAAATTATTATGTCAATTATAGGATTAAGTGCACTTTTAAGAGTATCATTGGTGTCTTGGCTTGCTTTAAGTGTGTAATTGTATGCTAATTATGAGGTCTAGGACAAGAGAACACACATCCACCTAAGTGTTCTTGTGAGACCGAGAAAGGGAGGGAGTAAGGCAAAGGAAGCTTGCATCAAAGTAAAGGTAGCTCTCTACCCCATTCCCTTTGCATTCTTATGTGCATGTATGTCATTGGGTGCTTATGCATGCTTGTATGACTTGAGAATATGCCACTTGATATCTTGAGATTACATTGGTACCAATGTGTGTTCTTAAATGGCTTTGCATGTGGAAATGGCTCACAAGGGTGAGGTGATGCCAAAAGTCTCTTAATATACGTGAGAAGATGCCAAAAGTCTCAATGCATAGGTGAGATTAGGCCAAAAGTCCCTTGGATAGGTGGGGCTAAGTTAAAAGTCCCTAAGCCAAGAGTAAGGCAAATCTAAAAGTCCTAGAAATGGGATGAGGCAAAACCAAAAGTCCCTAAAGCTCTTCCTTGAATTTAATATGAGATGGTGGTATAAAAATGTGGTTTTATGTGTTATATGCTTGAGGCACCTTGCATATTTGTGTTTTTTATGTATGTATGCCTTGAATGTATGTGTGAATAGGTGTGTGAGCTATTGAGATTCTTGGAATCTCACTCCTCTCTTCCCTTCCATCTTAAATTGTCTAGGTGGCTTACAAGAAGCAAAGAAAGCAAGCCAAAAGCCTTAAAGGGCTATACTTTAAACTTTTTATAGTTTTCTGTGTATAAATGTGAGAGTGATATTGTACATGTTATTTTTGTAATGTAAAACCATGAACAATTGTAATATGATATATGAATCTTGTATAAACCATGTGTGGTATAAAATCAATGGAAATATAAATTTAGACCCCTTGATAGCTTGACATATTTGTGTACTCTTAGATGTGGAATGGTCAAATTGAGAAGCATGAGGTTTGGGACCACTTGGGCAGTGTTTACAAGTCATATTGGTGCTTTTAAACTTGCCCAAGAGAAGCCAAACCATTAGAAAGGCTATTTGGATAAAGTGGACATCTTACATGGAGCAATAATGGCCATTTTGATGAGCTATATCACTTTTTGTCCAAATGAGCTTTTCTTGGTCAAAATTTGGCATGCATCTAGATCTTGTTGAGATCTTTTTAGGAAGCTAAAGTGGATCTTATTTGGAGGTCTATAGAATATTGATGAATTTTTTAAGTTGAAAAATTTTGCTGATTTGGTCACTGTTACTGCAACTATGGTCTGAAATTTGTTCTATGTCAATCATGGGGCAAATGATGTCTAATTACCATGAAATTTTATAAACAGAAACTAAACCTTCCCAATGACTTGTTCCAACTAGAATCACCCCATTTGGATGTCTAGAGAGGGAGATATGAATTTTTAAAATTGCTATCTAGTACCAGGCGTCCAGTTAGACCTGTGTCATTGTTTGATTAGTTTTTATGGTCTAAAAGAATCTAGAATGGTCTGGAATGATCTTTTCCCTCTAGATAACATCCATAGATTTCCAAAATGGTATCATTTTCCTAGATTGGATTTTTATAAAATTAATTAGATATTTTTAAAGTTCATTTCAGAAACCTGTATCAATACCAATAGCCAGTCAGACCTTTGTGCCTTTTTCGATGTCAAACGTGGCCCATATGCTATGTTCACAACTTGAAATTATTTTTATGTAAATTTAATACTCAGAGCTTTCCAGAAAGCTATGGCATGACAGATTTCAATTTTTCTACATTCAGTTATAAATTTTTAAAGTTTTCCTTAAATCTCCCACTGTACAATCCATGATGAATGAAGGGATTTTTGAGGTTTTTAATTTGAGAACCATGGCTTGCTGGATCAATTGAGTCACTTATGATTTGTACCAATGCTAAATGACTAGGGAATGTTGTTGGTTAATCCATGAGGCCCATATGATGCGAATTGAAAATTTAACCCTGACGTTGCGTAACAAAAGTGCATTATTTTCATACTTTTCTTGTAATTTCATTGGGAAAATGGATATAATAGCCTTGAATGGAAGAGTATGATAATGGAATATATGTGGTATGACATCTTGAAACATACACTTGCTCACTTATATCAAATCTTGAATATAAAACTAAGGTTTTATTACAACATATACTATTAGATTTTTGCAAAAATTTTAGAAGAATTTCCTTAAAGAAAATGTATGTCCTAAAATTTAGAATAATGCTTTTTAAACTATCAATTCATGTTCAGCAAATACAAACTAACTTTAGCAAACCACCACAACATATTTTTCAATAAAAATGAAAATAGTATATTTCAATGAGAAATCAAATGACACCTAAAACAAACATGCTCATATACAAAATCATAGATAGCTTATATCCTTTTATGTTGTACACAAATCACATTTACGATAATTATCAATTGAGTAATTATTTTTTTAACAAGAGTAAATAATTTGACAAAGTTAAATATAAGTATAACAAAAGAAAAATACCTATTTTCTAAGGCTATACAAAAGCCGAGCCAAGTTAGGTATTGATCTAGCCTAAAACCCAACCCAATTAAGGGGTCAAGCCTAATTTCTCCACCCAAGACCCAACCTAATTACATATCGAATCTAGAGAGACCAAGTTGGCCCATTTTTTTTTTTCATTTCACAAATTCTAGTCATTCCTAACTATAGGCAACAAGATATATTCAGCTATTCAGCAGATCCAAGATATATTCATCTACAGCAGCAAGATTTCAATAATAATGAGATCATGAAAGTGAAATTGTAAATATATTGAATGAATAACAACTTAACTCACCTAGATATATTCACCAAACCAATATAACAATTACTATCACCATCCCACTTCTTAATAGCTTTAAACACAACAATTTTTGCAGGCATGTTAAAACCCATTACAAACTAGAAAATAATAAAAGTAGCCCAAAAGCCCATTCAAAAAGGAGTGGAAAAAGAATAACAAGGAAACAAAATGAAAGCTGGATGCAATCTTACAATCTCAATGGAATTTTAAAGTAAATTAAGAAGTGATGGTGACAACTCTAACACAAAGTTTCCTACATGCAAGCATTAAAATAATTAATAGTGAGGACTCAAAATGTAACCCTTATGGCTGGGGCTTACTTTAATTATTTTTTGATGTCTTCTCTTCACAATCCAATCTCTCTTATACAAATCATTGATGCCTTCAGTAAAAGTGCTTTACATTATATATATGATAAATATCATTTTTATATATTTTATTCCCCATGATTTGGACTTTTTTATGATGAATTGTAACTTAATGGATTTTATTAGATGAGATTTGATTTTATTGGTCATTTTTGCACTTAAAAATTAATTTACAAAATACCTTATTTTTAATGCATAAATTATTTTTAAATAATTTTGTAAATTTTTCTACTTAATATTTTTCATTATTTGTGCAAATTTTTTATAGGAAAATGGAAATTAAATGATGGAGATTAATTTAAAGGTTACAAGATTGAATTAAGGGCCAAGATTTGAAGGTGGAAGCTATATGTTTACAATTTAAAAGAGGAAACAATTATGTAAAGTTTTTTTGAATAAATTTTTAAAAAATAAAAATTAGAAAAAGGGAGATAAAACCACAGGCATATGAGATAGCCAATAGCAGATCTAATACATAGCCCATTCCCTCACATGACACGGCCATTAATACACTAACCACACACAATCAGATTCACACACACATCTAATAAAACACCAGGTTCAATCACTAAAAGAGGTATGGCATCAAGCACCAAATCACACACTTATTCACTCACACGTATAAGGATGTCCAAACATGCAAGGAGGGATGAATGGCATGCATGACTAGATTGACAATGCGATCTCCTCCAAGTGTGACGTGGACACATGAGAATAACACAAATTAATGCACCACTAGGTCATACCTTTAAATGCACGGATTATTGATGCATAAAGGGATGGATTTTTCATACAAGTAGGTATAGATTCATATATATCTCTCTCTCAATCACACTCATGATAGAGACATGGATTAATGCACCAAATTTCATGTGCATGAATGGTTCATTCCACTTACACGTTAATGCACACTCATTAGATAAAGGCACAAAATTTGAAGGCTATAGGACACACACACATGAAATGCACAGCTAGCCTACACATATATTCTCACGTGGAGGGAGGAATGAATTACACACATAAAAGAAGCACACATCCAAGTCAGATACTCACAAGGGCCCATTAATTCATACACATGGAGAGACATCCAAGAAAAAGCATGTAAAACCTCACATTAATTTCCTCCTTCTTAAAAGCTTCAATGGCCGAGTGTGTGCATTAGATTTTCTCCATTAATATTTGGTCCATGGAAGCTTATATTTATATTATGGCTAGCTTGGATGAAGACCTTGATGTGGAACTTGAATCCATGAAGATCATCTAGGAATTTGGCTAAGATTTCTATATTTCTTTTGCTCTCTTTCTAGCACATTTTCTTCTTCTTTTACTAGCTTGGTTAAGTTTAAATTGGATTAAGAATAGTGTTGTTTATAATTGATAGCTAGTTAGATATCAATTAGGTGAGAATTTTAATGACTAATGGATCAATATTTGATGGTTTAAGTGCTATAATTTTTATATACCTCTAATTTTTAACTTATGCAATCAAGATATTTGATAAAATGCATGCTGGAAGTTTGTACTTAAATGTTTAATTTGAGGTTTTCTTAGGGATTAATTGATTAATGAGCCTTCCAAGATGAAAATTCATAGACTAATTTAATTAATTAATCATTCTTTTTAAGTATTCAATGAATTGCACCCTATATTACAAACTTTCATTCAACCAAGTTTATTTGAAATTGATTGACACAACTATCACTATGATAGCAATAGATCATAAGCAGTTAGGCATTAAGCAAGATTTACTTATGCTAAAATCTATAGGCATAAATCCATAACAAATTTTTACACTTTTACTTGCCAAATCCAAAACAAATACAACATAGAAAAGCTAAATACAAATACAGTACAAGAAAATCAAATAAAACCACAATCAATGTTCATAACATCTCTAGTGAGAATTGAAGCTCTTGAAGCCTCTACGAAAAATGAAACAATGGATAATTAGAAAGTGGATATAAGATAACCAAAGTAATGATCAATAACAAAAAATGCTTACTAAATATAATAACATCTTTGGACTCTTTGTACTAATCAAAGTCAAGATCACTAATTTGGAACTCTTTAGGAAATAGCCAATTTTGTATGCAAATGAGTTTTTTAGTCATCTTTAGTGATAACAAGCTCCTAAAAGTATCAAGCACATAGTGTAATATCTCATATCAGATAAAAGGATTCTAAGTTAGATCCATATAAGTAGAAGTAGTACTCTCCCCACCATGAACATGTAATGTACCATATCATATAGAAGAATCCTGGGCTACAGCTATATAAGTAGGAGTAGTACTCTCCCTACCATGGACAAGTTTTTCCAATGATGGAAGGAACAAAACCCAGAGAGGTGTGACCAATTGAGGTGCCTCTAGTCCTGGACAATATCCATGGAGGCTTTGTGTGGTATTGGCTTCATCTTGGTTCAAGAAGCACAATTTTCTTCCTTGAATTCTACTTCCCCTTTTCAACCTCACACCTACACCTAGGAAGAGTTTGGTTTGCTTGGCCTAGACACGTCAAACAAGACACAAACACATCAATGAAATCATCTCTAGTTTCACATAAACTCTACATAAGTTATTTCTAATTTATGCCATGGTTATGGTTCCATACGAGGGTATAATGAAGCAACTTATATAATTCATGATCTTAGCTCCAATTTCTCACTAAATTTAAGTCACATGACTCCATTTAAAGTTATTAAAGCCATTGCAAATTTAATTTAGGGAGCCAAATATCAAGTTGCTACTTTATGCCTAAAAGGAACTTAAACTTCTAACTTTCAAAATACAATTATTTAAATTCAAGCCAAAAAGTATAAGAATTCCTTACTTTTTCATGCCTTTTCCTTCACCAAACTTCTCCTCTTCCTCCTCTCTCTTCTCATGGTTTTGATGGTTTATTTGGACATATTTTGTGACTAGTTCAGTAAAGGAGAAAGAGAGTTTGAAGGGAAGCTTTGAAGCATAAGAAAGTGCTCTTGAAAAGCTTACAAATAAGGTAAGAAAACATGGTTTAAAGTGCTTCTTCTTGTCTCCTTCATTTCGACCAGAATAAGGGCCATGTATAGGGAGTTATATTTTAATCCAAACTTGATAAGAATTGGGGTTCTAAAGCATGAGGAATCATATGAAGCAATTAGGATTCAAAAAGAACCTATAGATAATAAGTTATGATATTTAGGATTTTGATTGCACCTAGGGATTTATGAAACTTTCTAATAGTAATTTAGACTATCTAAGACCATGTTTGAGTTCTCAAAATATTTAAGAAGCTTCACATATGGCAAATTCCCTAGGAAATGGAAGGAAATCCTATGGGCTCTCAATATGCTCCATATCTCAACCTAAGAAGGGACTCCCTACTGAAGGAGAGTTTTTCTTAATTTTAAGGATATAAATGGCCTAGAAATGAATAACAGACACCAAAGGAACCATATGCTGAATCATAATGCTTTATTAGAATATCTCCAATATCCTCATTAGTTTAAGTCTCTGTGAAATCATCATTCTCCTCAATAATCAATGTCAGTGTTTCAACTTGAAGAGCTTTTCCCATTAGCTTTTCACTAAGACTAATTATAGGAAAGTGATCAACCTTAATATTTTCTTGCAAACCAATCAAGTTCCAATAATGCAATTGACCCAAATTCTGCACTCCTCTAAATGTTGAAATCAATTCTGAAATTGAAGACATCTACTTGGTAAACCAAATATGAAAGTTTTGAGCTAATCCATCCAAATTTTCTTTTGCTAGTTCTGAAGAAAGATCAAAATTAGCTCTTGCAAATCGGGGAAATGCAACAAATCATAAGTTGGAGATAAAATGGTAAGGTCTTTATATAATGGATCAAAGACCTAAGAATTTGTGAACGAGATTGATACTCAAGCAACTGAGAGAACTAAAAATAGAGCAATGGCTTTAGATCTCATAGAGAAGCTGGGTTTAGCCACCCTTTTTGCTTCACAAGAAACATGGCTCTTTTTCTAGCATGAAAGTGGCACAATACAAAATCACTGATGCAGACCAAGAATATCTCAATTAATTGGGAGAACTTCTTGGTAGAATTTTATGAGAAATATTTCCCTAGTTCAATGAGAAATCAAAAGGAGATAGAAAATTATGGAAAAAAAGACTTCAGGAAAGAACTAGCATCTTGTTGTCAAAGTGAGTGGAGCATTTTGTAGATGTACTGGAATTGTAATATTGTACTTTTATTGTTGTATGTTGAATGAAATATTTGCATATGAGGATAATTTTCCATATGTGCTGCATTGCTATGTAGGTTTAGATTTCTATCACAGAGAAAGTTCTATCATTATGATAGAATTATTTGATAACTAAAAGGATGTTTAAGTTCCTTTATAATCCATTTCCTAATCATAGAGTGTTGCTCTGAGACCAAACACCACACAAAGCCTCCATAGATATTGTCCCAGACTAGAGGCACCTCAATCGACCACACCTATCCGAGTTGTATTCCTTCCATCATTGGGAAAACCCATCCACGGTGGGGAGAGCACTACTCTAACTTATATGGCCTTAACCCAAGATCCTCCTATTTGATGTGAGACATTACACATGGCCAATAATGTTAACAACAGATTTAGAAGCTACAGTAGATATTGGCATGGCTAATACATTAAATGCAATGTAGAGAAAGCACTTTATACTTTGCAACATTATCTTTCCACTAGGATAAAATATCAAAAGGAGGATATTAATCAACTAAATCAGTTGTAAAATATTTATCCAACTTTGTTTTCTTATATGAAGTAACTTTTTGTTTCTTTAATGCTAATCACTTGATCATTGGATCCATAAAAAAATGTTATCTCTAATTCCTTTATATCACTATTTCCACCTGCCCCACCACTTTTTATAGGGTTTCTGATGTTTCATTAACAACCTCTAAAGAGTATTATTCATATGGTTGACATAAGGCATCTATGACCTTTTTTGTCATGGCCACACACACTTCATGATCAACATATATCTCTTCAAAAATAGAGTTCACATAGGCAAGTTTATACCTAGGATCCACTATCATCCCTATTACTAATAAATGGTTCAAGTTGTCTAACTTCCCCCAATATTTATCATATTTACTTTGCATATTTTTAGTCATATCCTAGAGAAGAGGATCATCATTTGTAACACTCCCTACAACATGGACCGAATATGAGTGATTTGATGGAAGCTCACATTTGAAGTCACATGTAATGATCAAAGAATTTCAATGTTATATTATAAAAAACCTTTAAGAACTTGACAAACATTGCAATGTTTGTCCAATCATATGTCATAGGCAAACCACTTAACATCCTCCTTAAAGTATGCATTGTATGCTTTATCTTTATCTTCTATTTTTTCAAATACCTTTTGGACCTTAATGGCATTTTCTAACATCATATAGGTAGAGTTCCACCTAGTTAAGACATCCAAGCATGCAAGTCCATGAAACTCTTAAATATTTAGAAACGTGTAGGAGAACACCTTACATATCTAACAACAGTTGGAATGGTAAAAATAAAATTGTGCATATCCTCTAACTCCTTAATTGTTGCCAAGTTCAAAATATGAATACAACACCTCAGATGTAGAAAATCCCCATCACACACTAACCCATTCTAATATCTCAATCTTTTCTTTAGCTATTCCATGATGCTGTCATTGGAAGATGCATTGTCATTGGAAAATGCATTATCTATGGCTATAGTGAACACTTTTTCAGTTCTCTATCCTAATAAACACTTTTCAATTACCTTTCCTATGGTCTCCCCCCTATGATTTTCAATCATACAAAATTTTAGGATTTGCTTATATAATCTCCAATGTCCATCAATGAAATGAGCTATGAGACACATATAGTTATAATTTTGAATTGATGTCCAAGTGTCTATAGTAAGGCAAACATGCACAGGTGATTTCTTTAAAAAATCTTTCGCCTTCGTAGATTCTTCAGTGTATGATTTCAAACAATCCCTCGTAACTGTTACTCTTAATAGAACTAAGAATCTTGGTTCTAGCTAATTCATAAACTTTTAAAGTGCATACCTTTCCATAATCCAAAAAGACATGTCATCAATTATAACATACTTAGCTAGAGCCTTTCGACATTCATCTTAATTGTAGATGTGTAGGACTAAGGTTCTTGTAGGACCAACATCCCCTACCCCAGAAGTCTTAGCATATGGTAACATGGTTTGACTTGTCTCTTGAGCCCTGTTTGGGTACTTCCAATAATTTTGCAAGTGCCTTTTTAGGGTATTAGTTCTATATTTGTTTAGGTCACAAGCATATGATTTCTCACAATATTTACAGGCATCATTAGGCAACCCATTAGTTTCTTTTGGGGGAAGTTTAACAACATAAGCCTAAACAATAGACTTATTTATAGGTTATTTTCTATTTGCACTTGAAACTGTAGACTCTATGGCAGCAACAAAGGTTGCTCTAGTTATAGCAGATGCTAAAGCACTAATAGGGGAGTTTTGAGTAGGAGGAGGAGTATAAGTAGGGGAATGTTAACTTTGTCCTTAGGTTTGGATAGTACATTGGTTAGCCATTTCACTATCAATTGAAACATTCCAATGCCATTTCATGGAACAAATATCATAATTTATAACAATCAATGTAGATAAGAAGATAGCCTTCAAAGAGAAATTTGTAACAATCAAGAGATACTTTCCTAAAAGAAATTTCTAACAATCAATATAGACAAAAAGAAGAAGGCAATATCACCAAAGTAGCTAGCAGATAAAAAGCCTTTGATTGTTTCCTTTGCATCGTACATGCTTCATGCGACATCCTTTTGTGCATGATTAAGCTTCATCCTTCATGTGCGAGGAAGATAGAGATTGAGAGAGACTAAGCTACATTGCCTATTTCTCAATGGCTCTACAATAGTCAATAGAGATGTGAGAGAGTGTGAGAGACAGTGATTAAGGATTGAGGTTTAAGATTGAGAGGTAGAAAGAAGCATCAAGCCATTGAGGATGGAGGATTAGGGATTTAGGTTGGTATAAAGGTTGTGACATTGTTTAGTATCAATATAAACTGAGCCAAGCTGGGTAAAACATGTTTAATACCCTATCCCAAAGGCTAGCCCAACGCAGTCATCCAACCTAGCTTTATTGCTCAAATGTTGTCCAATTCTTCTTTTCACCCATCTCAACTTAGCCCAATTTGGTTAGGTTAGATTAAGTTTCTGGGTCATCCAAGTTTATGTATACCCTTACTTTTTCTCTAAAATCAAAAGAACTCTATTAGGAGATGAAGGTCTCCTTTTTTTTTGCTTTGTGTGACCTACAAATTGATATAATTACAAAATTAACATGTTATGACTGAAATTTTCACCCCTTCCAAATTTCAATATGAGTTGTGAATAAGGGGCCAAGGGCAAATAAGGGAGGGAAGTACCAGCTATGTAAGTGTGTACATGTGTAAGTCGAGATGGAGGATTTTATATCCAAGATAGTGACAAATAAGTGAGGCAAAAATACCTTGCTAATTATAATTTTTGTCCCTCTAAACTATTATCGACGAATATAATTTAATGAAAAAAAATTTTATTGCCATTCTATCACTACGTCATTGCAAAATTTGGTGCAAACATTTGTGCCTTTTCTATCTCCATATCATGGTAAGTCAACTAGGAATCATTGCTATTTCCTCACTTTCTTGTTGAGTATATATTTAAAAAACTTAACGTAAAACTACATAATATAATAATATCATATTTTTATCATAGAACTTGATAATAAATATATAAAAATTACATATAAATTTTGTTGACCTTTTGAAAGTGACTGTAATTATAATTTTAGTTGCAGAGATTTTAATACATTTTTATTTCATAAATAATGCAAAATCAAAATACAAGTTATGAAACAATGCTATTCTCACTTTATTGGCATAAAATAACACAAAGTAAAACAATTATGGGTAAATAGAATTATAACATCAATTAAGATGATGATAAGTCTCCAACTTCTGGTCCAATTCTCAATTTTTAGCGTTGACATTGACCTCTTTGAATGACTGAGATAATCTAGAAGCCAAACTCTGTTTTAATGCAGGAGAAACAGCATGCTCGCCAATCATGGTCTCCAAAACTGCCTCTGAAAGTGGTTTGTTGTCTATTACCACAGCCTCATTTGCCGGTAGCGTGGCATCTTCAGAGAAACTAATCTATAATTTATAAAGAAATAAAAAAAGGTCAAATACATGAGAAATTAAAGCACTTAATTGTTGTTTGTAGTATCAACTATGGTCCTTAATTTAATAAATTTTGTATTAGTAGCAAGTTAAATTTTTTTAGTCTGCAATAAGGACATCTCAATTGATCTGTTCTCTCCAATTCTTTGTAGCCGAATTTGATAAAATTGATAAAGGTAAGATTCAATTTCGTAATAATACTTCTTTCTAGCCACAAATTAGTCACTGATTTTTATTACTGAGTCGACTTCATAGAGTTTATAATAACTTTAAAATTCTATTTTGGTTTTTTATAAATATAATATTTCTTAAATTGACCTTTCATTAGAATTATCTTTTCAATTTGATTTCTCACAAATATAATCATCATCAATAACATTCTTATGTGAATTTATTGTTATTGAAACTAATCAATATGATGACATGTAACAAATTTTTTTTACGGATTACTGCTTATTCACCATTATAAAATATGTAAAATAACAAAAAAATGGTTATTAATTTTATTAATAGTAGATTTGATAAAAATATTATTATTGATAATATTTTTATTTATGAGGAATTAAATTAAAAAAATATTCATATGAAAGAAACTAAATTAAAATATACCCCACTTATAAAGAATCTGAATGAAAAACTAAATTGAGAATTATATGTGAAGGACCAAAACAAAATTCTGATATAATTTTAACTATCTATCTTTTATTTATTTGCTTGTTAAATTAGCTCTGAGTTAGGTTCAAATGCGATTATTTCAGCTTGGATATGACTTGAGTACTAAAATTCATTGGTTATTTTTATAATGATTGCAATCGCAATATAAAACTTTGATATTCCTAGTAAAAAAAAATTTTATATGCAATTTAATTGTATAACTGACCGTCAATGTTCCATTGGGTGATTGTTTGTAGAAAACTGAAGAGCCTGGTTGGAAGTTGTGATCCTTGAAGACTTGAACGAATTTCTCAATGGCTTTAGCCTCTGCATCACCGTAAGTCCCAACAGATTTCAAATGGCTTACACAGTTTTCTGACACCTTCCTCACGTATTCTCGACCAGGCAAAGGCAATATCTTTGACCCTCGAATTAATTTTTCGTAGGGACCTGCGGAAAGCAAATCAAAAATCTTGTCAATAAATATTATTCCTTATGCAAACCGTTCTTTCATGAATCTGGATTTTCTCCGTTTCTTTTCTTGCAATTTTTTGTCAAGTTCCCAGCTTCTAACAGTTTGATATCTTTTTCTAAAAATAATTTTGATTCCTCAAGATATGTTTTTTTTTTTAATTGTATGAAATGGTATATTTTGGTTGCTTCAACAAATGTAACACAGAAAAAGAGTCACCGATGAAAACAACAGCCAAATCAAAAAGAAATTGACAAAAAATTGATTAGATTAGAAATGAAGACGTATGGAGGCTTCCATTTTCTTGTTGCGTTTCTTTGAAAACTTTTGCGAGGAGCACGTCAACAGTTTATTAATAAGGTCATATTTTACGTAAATTATTGGAATGGAGTACTAGAATCTGAATGTTATAAATATAGAATAAAAAATAGAACTAATTTTATTGGCCATGTTTACACAGTTTTAAAGAAAAATTATAACAATAGCAATTAACCGCAGGACTGATAAAAGTACTTGGCAACACTACTTTTTAGTTTTTGTGAATATTTAAAAAATTAAATATTATAAAATTAAATAAGTAATGTTTTAGAGTTATTTTAAAGTTTTAAGGTATTTGGTAATATATTGGTCAGCATATTGAATTTAAAAAGCATTTTCTAAGATGGATTCAAAAGCGCTGTAAAAAGGTATCATAAGGAAATGGCTTATCAAATCAAACCATTTTGGTATTATCATCTCAAACTCAAATTTGACATTAAAGTCAAAAAAAATGTAAATTTAACATTAAATTTTGAATAAATATAAAAAAAATAAAATAGAGTCATTTTTAAACAAAATAAAAAGACAATATTACTCTCTTATAAACTGGGTTAAAGGAAGTAAATTAAACGCGTGAGTAATTTGTTAATTCATATTTAAATTTGTTCATTAGTTTTACTTTGAATTTGATCTTAAATAATTGCATAAAATAAAATATAATAAATTTCATCATATCTCACTATCAAGTTTTTTGCATAGTTTTTAAAGTTAGGTTAAATTAGCTAGTTTGACCAATTAGATCAAGAATTGGTCTTTTGTCTAGTTTGATTAGCCTAAAAAATTAGTTAACTAAAAAATTAATTAAAAATTAATTAAATTAGTCAAAATTAGATCAATCAAAAATTGGTTTGAATTGATCTAAAGTTTTTTAAAATATTTTTTTATATAATAGAATATTTTATTTTGAGTAAATTTAAAAAATTAAAAATAAAAAACACTAGAGGAAAGAAAAAGTTAAAATATATAGAGAATTTTAAAAAATATATAAGAAAAATAAAATACATATACTTGACTATTTTTGTATTTACTCTCTATTATGTCTCATCTCATAGTATTATTTTTTTAAATATCAAAATATTTGGTCAAAATTACTATTTATTTTTTGATTTTTTATTTTTTAATGATAGATAAAATTTTAATATAATTTAAAAACTCTAAAAGTTTAATATTAAATATTTTTAACTTTTAATTATATGTCATTTTTGGTTTTCAATTAAAAAATAAATTTTCAGACATCTTTAATAATATTAAATTAATAATCAAATACATAAATCTTACTCATATTTATTATATTAGAATTTTAACATATAAAATTTAAAAATATATATTTAATTATTATTAAATTAACTACAATTTGATTAATAAATTATAAACAAGTATTTATATTAGTTCAAGACTAGTTCATTCTTAAAAACATTGTTATTGTCCCTATTCCAAGTCAGTATCAATTAATGTATCAAAAACTAAATACCAATTATAGGCACAAATCTTTTTCAATAACAAAAGAGAATATTTATAGAAAACAAAAAAAAGCAAAAAGAGAGACAATATAAAACTGTTCAAATGAGTTTTATTATCGTTTTTTTTTTCTCCCTTTAAATTAATGTTCTTCATCTAATTCCTAAATGGAGAACCATTTAACTCTTAAATAGAGGAGATTTAGGTCTCAATTATACATCCTACTTAATTTTTTTTTGTCTTTTGGGTCTGTTTGGTTTTTTGGAGGGGGGTGGTTTCACTTAATAACAGTGAGAGAGAGGGGAAACATAATTTTGAGCTGAGTTGAGTAGTTTATTATTTGATTAAAAAAAAAGAAAAACAATTCACATCAATAGACATATGTCCCTTTCATCACCATAACACACCACTATTTTTGTCAGTCAAAAGACACATGTCCTGGGTAGACATATGTCCCTTTTCTTTTCAACACACGTCTCTTTTTGTCAAACAAAATGGATTTGTCGTGGGCTGGTTGATATAAAATATAAGACTAAATTACATTAATTTTTTTATTTTTTATTTATTTAAAAAAATTTATCTGATTCTTTATATTTGATAAATTTTATGAAATTTTTAATTAATTTTATATTAGCAAAATTAATTTTTATATAGTATATTTTTTAAAGATAAAAATATTATCTTTATTGTTATTTTACAAATAATTAAATAATAAGTTAAAATTTTTTAATTTTATTTTAAATTTTACTTTCATTATTTTAATTTATTTTATTTTAATTTCTTCTTATGATTTTATTTTAGTTTTAATTTCATCCTTTAATTTTATTTTATTTTATTTTAATATTCTTAAAATTAAAAATATTAATTATATTTTAGCTAAATTTCAAGAAAATTTAATGTAATTTTCTCTTATCATAATAAGGGGGGTAATGTGAATTTTTGAATAACATTATTAGTCATCTGAAATTCATCATTCATATTACAAAATGAACCTTGATACAGAATGTTTTATTTATCTATAAAACACGCAAAGAATTAGGTTAATTAATGTATTTACATGCAATCATACTTTTTTTTGGGTAAAAAGTCATTCATTTAATTAATAACATTTTATCTTTTGTTTTTTGTTTCCAATAAACAAAAAATAGCTGAAAATTATAAACTTTGAAATAAATACTCACAACTTATTGAGCCCCCCATTAAATTTCAATCTTTATTAAAAAAATTAAGTATATATTATTTTATCTAATAAATATTAACTTTTAAATAAAAGTATAATATAGCTCCACTTATCATAAAGTTAAACTTCGTATAAAAAGTACCCTATTTTTTAAGGATGAAAGCTTAGAGAGATGGAACTATCTGAAATCTAAATACTCCATCATTAGATTTATTTTAAATTTGAAATTAATAAAAAATAATTTAATAAATAACAAGAAAAATTAATTCTTCAAAAATTCAATTTCTCTATAATATTATTCATCACCAAAGCAATATTTATAAATTAAATCCATCGTACCTGTGATGATATCTCTGAAGAAATCAATGGAATTCAACAAGTCATCTTCGTTCTTCCCCTTCCACTTGGAGGACAGAGACGGCAGTGCTTTATCTTCCAAATAAACTCCAATGCCCGTGAACTTTATGAAGTTCCCATCAATCACCAACCCTCTCACCCCTGAGCACGTTATTCACCAACAAAATTGTTTTAGTCAAAGCAAAACCACGGTTCTGCATTAATTTTTATGATTAAAAGATTTTTTATGATTAAAAGATTTTTTTATTTAATTTATGTAATTCTATTTTCAACAGAATTTTGTTAAATTTTATGAAAACAGCTAATATGTACATTAGAAAATTAAACAAATTTTTAAATTATAATATTCAAATTAAAAATTGAATAAAAAATATAGAGACTAAAAGATTACATTAAGCCTTTATTTTTATAAAAAACTACATTTTTATTTTTAAAAAAATATTAAAGTGCAACTATACAAGTAATTAAGAGTATATTTAATTAGAACAATAAGAGAAGACAAAAGCAAGCTTAACTAATAAGAATAGCAAAAGATAAAAAGAGAATTGAGAGGAAGTAGTGGAAATAGGTGTAGTTTAGATGAGATGATGATAACAGGGGAAAAAAATTCCTCTACATGCACTTTACTTGAAATTAAATGTACGAAAGTTATTAATTTTTTCATTAATAATTTTATAAATTGTACCAGCAATACTTTAGGGGAATCAGATCCAATTTATGAAAGAAACTACGTTAATAAGTCTTTTATTCAAGTCCATGATCTCAGATCTACAATGTAATCAATGTATAGTAAACAAGGTTTTGCAATGAGATATGCAGTGTAGTAGAAGAACCTGCGCCACCAAGAAAATAGGACTTGCCGGAGCCGCCCGGAGACGTCACGGTTGCCGGGAACTCGAGGAACTCCACCGTCACTCCGGTGAGGGATGTTGGTGCTGGCGCCATATCTGAAGAGGTTATATCACAATGGGAGAGAAGCGTGTTTTTGTGTAGGTGTGAGCGATATGTGCGTGGGTGTATGTATATATATATATATATATATATATATGGAAGACTATTCATTCAAGTTGGAAGAGATGGAAAGTGTCAAAGGTCATGTGGTTTCCCAAACACGTTTTAATTTGTCATATATGGGAATATTTCTTAAGATTAATTAATTGAGATCATACTTTTTCTTTCTTACGGCCAACCAGGTGTGTCTTCCAAGATTTAAAGAAGTCAGAGACGGCGTATATAGGAAGTTCAATTTAAAGCGGCTCCTTCAATTTTCTTATAATTTATTTTATTATTACTTAATTATTCTGTGATTTTTTAATTTTAGTCAAATTAATTATTGAAATTTTAAATAATAAATGATATAATTATAAAAAATGAGTAATTTTACTTATATTGTGAACAATTGATTGCATAATCTTTCACAACTAATACGAGACTAAACTAATACTTTAAGATTTAAATTATTTACTTAATCTTATAGCAACCATCTCATAACTCTTTCAAACAGATATTTAATAATAAAATTATTTATTATTTTAATATTCACATAATTATTTTTGTCTCATAAGATATTAAATAATATGTTTTAAATTACAAGTGAACAAACTAATTTTAGATCAAATTTTATGAAATAAAATATAATTTTCCTTGTAAACAAATCAATTATGTTCGTCCTTTTATTAACGGTTTGAGTACGGCTGGAGCAAATAAATAAATATTAAAAAAATGCTGAAGACATATTTTGTGAAAAGGTCACCGCTTGGACATTATCAGATCCAATTTATTCTAGAGGAGTTCGTCTAATTTGACTTCAAAGGCTATGTCCAATGTATGAATCCAAATTCCCTTGCTAAATATAGCGTAATATCTCTCCAGTCTCTAGAAAATCATAACATCAGCATCTAAAGAATTGAACAGATTCAAGAAAAGAAGCTTGGTAGGCCACACTCTACTTTTCTGGCCAAAATTGGTAGGCCACATGAGATGTTCAAAATCTGGTCGGATTTCACTTTAAGAAACCCAAAAAGAAAAAGACTAATAAGAAGAGTTGGAGTGCTTTCAATCCTAAAATTTTTATTGTTTGATGTCTATAATAATGAAATATACTTATAATGATTTTTAAAAAAAAACTTTGGGTTAGACTGAATTGGCTATCCTTACGTATGCATGACTTCAGGGTGTGCAAGCTTATAATGGCCCAAAAAAACAAGGCAACTAATAATTGTGCATATATATATATATATATATTTCAACTATTGTGTGCCTGCCACAAAAATTTAGTGAATCCGACGGTTAAAAAAAAAAGTCATATCTTATTACACAGTATTAAAAAAATTTTACTTTTATATATATTGATTATTTTTCTTTTTGTCACAAGTATATAATCCACTTTTTTTTTTGGGCCAACGTATATTTGTCCACCTTTTGGAACAACTGGAATGGCATATTTTGTACGGATTTTCAAAAAAAAAATAGTGAGTTCGTTCGCGCAATCCGAAATAAGCCACTATGAAGAATAGCTTTTGAACACTGATCCTGAGAATATTTTATGTAGAGTGTATATATATATATACGCCAACATTTCTTATGTCTTAACTTTAGAAATATACATAATATTTTTTTTTTTTATTGCTTGATAGTCTATAATAATAAATTATTATTTATAAAAAATATTAAAATAATATAATAATTGAGAACTTAAACTCCAAAGTATTCGAAAATTCGAGTCATCAGTGACAAAAAAAAAACAACCATTAAGTAAAGCGGAATTGGCTATCCTTGCATGCTAATAATGGCCCCCAAAAGAAATGGGGGATGCTAATAATTGAACATATGTATCTCAATTATTATTATTTTTATTTTGTCAAAAGTAAATTATCCATCTTTTAGAATAAAGTGTTTGTTTAATACGCATGAATGATTTTTATGGAAATAAAAATGAGAATTAAAGAAATTATGTAGTGTAGAATCGTGTTTAGTATATTTAAAATAAAAATAAAATGTTATTTTATTTTTATATTTGATTAAATGAAAATAATATAAAAATAGAAAATAATAATAATAGAAAGATCAAAATACTCATGGTTAAAATATAATAAAATAGGTTTAGTTAATTGAAATGTAGAGACAAATAGTAATTTCAAACCTAATTATGAGGAAACATTTGAAAAGGAGATCACATTCCATTAAATAGTTTTCAAAGAAAATATAATTCTAACTTACCGAACATAATTTGTATTCTTTTCTATTCTTTCTTTTTCTCCCTATCCACCATTTCCTTTGTTCCAAACATAGTGAAAGATTCAGAGCTCATTAATTAGTTTACGGAATTCTCAGCTAAGTTGAAACGGAATGCGAAAGGAAATAAAATTATTTTTATTATATTTGGCATGACATCTAATAAAATTAGAATGCTTCGGATTTGTATATTTAATTAGATAAAAATAGTAAAGAAATAAAATACACGACTAATCAAATGACAAAAATCTCCTCACTTTTAAAAAAATTAATTTATACTAAAAATTAAATTTTTTACCTTTGGCAGGTCCTTGTCGTCCATGCAGCCAGAGATGCATAGAGCTTCAATTCTTTTCTCGCGTTGTTCAAACGTTGTGAATCCATCAAGTCTCTCAAGTTGAATAGTGTGGACTTACCGTTTGTTCTTGAGATTGTGACGAAGAAAAGAACTAGATTCAATTGAATCAATCCATTTCAAACATCTTCCATTCCTATGGGTGATTACAATAATAGTATTCAGGGTTTTGGTTTGATTGTAATGAAGAAAAGGACTAGATTCAATTGAATCAATCCAGTTCAAATGTCTTCCATTCATATGGGTGATGACAATAATGAGATTCAAGGTTTTGATTTTGCAAATTGGTTACAAAATTTTGTACGTCTTGGGATTTCATGGTAATGGAGATGGATATGAAAGGGACAGAGTTTCATTTGAGGGTGGAAGAAGATTCATCAATGGAATCCCAATACCCCACTGCAGACTAGTAGCCGGAGCCATCATGAGCAGCAACAAAGCAAGAAATTTTCGCCGCCGTCTATCTTGAGGAGACTTGAGTAGCCAGAGCCACCATGAGCAGCGGCAAAGCAAAGGGAGACTCAAGAAGGATAAACATTGCAGCTACAGTGAGTGTGAACATTACCAGTTTTTCCATTAACGAAGGCAAGGGCAAAAGACTCCAAATACTTCAATTTTCGCCATGCTACAGTGAAGGTGAACACTATAGCTGACCATTCCGTGGTTGACATTAAAGCGGCGAACTAAACGTGAAAAAGCAACATAATGCATTTACATTTCTCTTTTACATCTTGAACCCAACCGGGCCTTACACCAAAATTTCTTACCTTGACTTTAAAAAAAAAAAATTATATTTAAGAATTTAGATTTTATAAATTTATAATAAAATATTTTAAAAATTAAAATTATTTTCAAAAAATCAAAATTATTATCAAGTTTTAAGAAATTTATTATTAAATTTAAAATAATTACTACTAGATTTAAAAAAATTACAATTTAAATAACTTTGATAGTAACTTTTTTAAAATCTAAAAGTAATTTTCTTAAATTCTAATAATAAGTGATAATAATTTTGGTTTTTGGGAATAATTTTAATATAATTTTTCATTGTAAATTTTACAAAACTTGAATTTTTAAATATAATTTTTTAAAAAAATATATAATAATTTATTTTATCTAAAAAAATTTAAATGATGACACTTAATTAAAGTTAAGTTAAACTCCTCCTATTACACAACTACAGGCTTTTTGTGCTGAATCTCATTATTTGGAAAAAAAAAGTTGTAAAATATATGTTCGTACAGAGTATTCCACTCAAATGCTATAAGTACTATGGAAGTTAGAACCAACTTTCTCTTAATTTTTTTTATATAAATAAAAGCATATCATGGTCACCATGACAAGATATTAGAAGTTGGAACCAATAACTAAATTTTAAAAAAAAAACTGATCGGACAAAGTATTCCACTCATATGCTATAAGTACTGTGGAAGTTAGAACTAACTTTTCCTTAAAAATATTTTTTTTGTATAAATGAAAACATATCATGGTCACCATGACAAGATATTAGAAGTTGGAACTAATAATTAAATTTTCTTTTTAAAAAAACTGATTGTATTTTTTTAAACAAATGTTGGGACTCCAATTAATTTTTTTAAAATACATATGACTAATTTTTTTTAAATTAGCTAAAGTTAGACCATATGGGTCTAAGTTTAGTGTTGCAGGCTAAGTATGCATGTATTATCAAGTTAAGGTCTTGACCTTGACTTGTCAAATTTTATATATTTTGGTTCAAAATTCGAATCAAATTTCCTCCTTTTCATGTTTATTTCGAACTAAATTTCTTTCCTTTTGCAACATTTTATAGGCACAAGGAGAGCTCTTGATTTTGTCTCTCTCTTTTAGCTTATCTCTGAAATTTCATTTTCAATTGGTAGCTCTCTTCTTCAATATGTCTTTAGCATTTCATTTATAGTTGGTCCATGATTTTTCTATAATCATTTTGCTTTCGTCTTTCGTAACATCGAAATTTGCAATTTCTCTAACTTTCATTCTTTAACTTTGATTTTAAAAATACTCAACTATTTTTGTCAACTTTTCTTATCTAATCTATTAACATTAGTGTAATTTTTATTTATTTTATAAATATTTATTAGTTAAATTATATATTTATATTTATTTTTTGGTATATTTATTTTAGTTGTAATTATTATTTTGGGTTATATTTATTTTGTTTCTATTTATTCTATTGTTATATTTATTTTGTTTATATAAATTATTTATGTTATATTTATTTTCTTTTCATTAATCTTTTTGTTATATTTATTTTGTTTGCATTAATTTTTGTTATATTTATTCATTTTGTATTTATTTTTTATATATTTATTTTGGTTATATTTAGTTTTTACTATATTTATGATATTTGCATTTATTTGTTTGTTATATTTTTTTTGAATTAATTTTTTTATTATACTTATTTCTTTTGCATTTTTGTTTATTTTGTTTGCAATTATTTTTTTTATATTTATTTATTATGAATTTAATTTTTTCTTATATTTATTTTTTTATATTTAATTTTTCATTATATTTATTATGTTTTCATTTACTTGTTATTATATTTATTTTTTTGCATTAAATTTTTTACATTATATTGATTTTGTTTGCACTTATTTATTTGTCATATTTATTTTATTTTGTTTGTATTTATTTTTTTTATATTTATTAGGCTTGCATTTATTTTTTTTTTTGGTTATATGTATTTTGTTTACATTTATCTTTTTGTTATATTTATTTAGTTTACATTTCTTTTTTATATTTATTTTGGTGAAATTTATTTTTGGCTATATTTTTTATGTTTTAATTTATTTTTTATATTTATTCTAGTTACATTTATTTTTTCCTACATTTATTATATTTGCATCCATTTTTTGGTCTTATATTTATATTATTAGCATTTATTTTTTTGGAATATCTATTTTAATTGCATTTATTTTTGTTGTTATATTTATTTAGTTTACATTTATTTTGTTATATTTATTTTAATTACATTTTTTTCTTTTCTATATTTATTATATTTCATTTATTTTGGATATATTTATTTTTTGCTATATTTATTATGCTTGCATTTAATTTTTATCTTATATTTAATTTCTTTGCATTAATTTTTTTGTTATATTTATTTTATTTGAATTTATTTTGTTTGCATTTATCTCTTCGTTATATTTATTTTGCTTGCGTTAAATCTTTTTGTTATATTTATTTAGTCTACATTTATTTTTTATATTTATTTTGGTTACATTTTTTTGCTATATTTATTATATTTTCATTTATTTTTATATTTATTTTGATAACATTTTTTGATATATTTATTATGTTTGCACTTATTTTTTTGTTTCTTATATTCATATTGTTTACATTGATTTTTTTTGTTATATTTATTTTGGTTACATTTATTTCTTTACTATATTTATTACGCTTGTATTTATATTTGGTGATCCAACAATTTTTAATATTAAGTACAATTGTTAATTTTTTGAAATTGAGAAATTGTTATATTATAGATTTGTGACTTCTAATCATCTGATTCCTTTACTACATTTTCTTATATTTGATCTAAAATCTTCACCAAATCAAGAATATCAAGCATATGAAGAACATTTGATCTAAATTCTTCACCAAATCAAGAATGCACTAAATTCTTTAATATTAAATACAATGGTCAATTTTTGGAAATTGGAGAATTGTTACATTATGAATTCATGACTTCTCAACATTTGATTCCTTCGCTGCATTTTCCTACATTTGATCTAAATTTTTCACCGTTTACTCCTATTAACAATCTACCAAATCAAGAATATAAAGAACTTTATGGGTCATGAAAGGCAAATAACTCGTTATGACACTGACAGTTACCATTACATATATATATATATATATATATGTATATATTGTAAGAAATAGTTTCGGTGATATTAATTCAATTTATCATACATATGAAAACATATTATATTGTTTAAAATTCTTCATATAATATTTTGTATTTTTAACTATATTTTCATATAATTTTCTTCATTTTTCTTTTATCTTTATTTATTTAATTTATCAATAATTATTTTAATTATTAATAATTATTATTTACTATGTAACTAAATTTATTAATTAATTATTACATAACCAATATTTGTTATATATAACACTAATATTTGTTATATATACAATAATGATTCTTTTTATTACACCACAATAACCATTCTAATTTTGTTTCTTAAAGTCCCAAAATTAGACTAAAATTGGATTAATGAGTTCCAATTTTTAGCATATATAACATTTTGATGTAGTTATTTGGATGCAAACAGATTTGGCAGTATAATTAGTTAACAAATAAAGGGAAAAAACCCCAACCATCTATATATAGTCCTAAAGCAACTTTAGGTAGAAGTATAACTACCATCTCTCGCGAACTTTTTAATTGTTGAAAGATTTTTAAATAGATTTGATTCTATAAAAATTATGTATACCAAATTTTAATTTATGTAAACTAAAAATATGATTGATTAATTGATTGATTTTTTTTTGGTTTATCAACAAAAAAAGAAAGCTATACAAAGTCATATTTTATAAATGGTTGCATTCTCTTCTTTCAGGATATATTGGTCAACGCCATGGAATAAATATACTTTATTGGCAGCAACCCCGGCAAACCCAGAGGTTTTATAAAAAAATGTGGGCCTCACACCAAAAATTTAAAAAAAAAAAGTATAGATAAACAGTACAAAAACAATACATAAATAGTACAAAAATAGTATATAAATAGTACACCGATGATATGACATTATAAACAATGCAAATAAATAGTAAAAATTATCTACTTTTTATATATATAAGTGATGATTTTATATTATAACTTTGTCTTTATGTATTAGTTGTTAACTAACAAATCACTTTTTAGATATAATAAAAAAATTAAGCATAGTTTTTTTGAATATGTCCCTGAATTATTGCATTTTGTGACTATGTCCGGCTTTTTTATTGCATAACATGTTGTGCTTGTACGTGCTGCACAAATCTTAACCCTCCATACAGGAGGGTCAATTTTTCTTTCGATTTTTTTTTTTATTTTTAAATCTAAGGGATGTTGGTATTGCACAACTTGTTCAGTACCAAATCCATTCGCTTCCACGACTGCTTAATGGGAATGGTGTTCAGAGTAGGAGCCAGGGGCTACAGTAATCAGGGATTTATTTTAAAAACTTATTCTCTAAATAATCTCATGATTTAAAACATAAAATAATCATAATGATTAAGAAATTATTTTAATATAAAACTTATATTATTAGGATTTATAGGTACTAAAGTGGATGTAATACATGTATGTATATGATTTTAGAGTAAATTATTATTTCTTCACATGAATAATACCAAAATTGTATAACTTTTTTATATAAAAAAAAGAAAGTAGACTCCATATACAAAAAAATTAAAAAAATATTTCAAAAAATAAAAAAATGTCTTGTCAAGGTGGATTCCATATTTGAAAAAAAAATCATATCATAAATAGAGTATGAACAATAGTTAAAAAAACTAAGTTTTATTATAGATATAGATAGATATATAGACTTTTTTAGAAAGATGAACAATATACTCTAAAAATAATAATAATAATTCCTTTCATTAAAAATATTTCTTAAATTTTTATTTTATTATTTATTTTATATTAAAAATTAAAAATTTAATTTTTAAAAATTTTATTAAATTTATGACAATGCTTATGTTTAGTAATATGTTTAATACTATTGTTACTTTTGAAATTAAATTATCATCTCTAAATTTGCTAATCTTAAAACATTATTTCATAAATATATTCTTTGTTTTTAATAATCATTTATTTTTAACCAAATGATTTAATAATTTTACTAAATTTATAAAAATAACTATATTATATTATTTAAATATATATTTAATACCTTTTATTTTATATAAGTAATAGATACAAAGGTATTTTAATTAAAATAAATGTTATTGTAACTTATCTTTTATTATAAAGGATATAAATATAATGCATTTTTTCAATTTCTAAAGAGGAGAGTGTAATTTTTCTAAACAGAGGGGAGAAACATATAATTTGAATGTCAATAATTTATCCTGCATTATAAATTAATTTCTTTCTTCTTTTATTTAAAGTTTTTTATTAGTCTTGTCGATGCCATCAAATATATTTGCTTATGTAAAGCTTTTTATTTTTTATTTTTATTTCCATCAAGAATAGTTTTAGACTTTATTCAAGTTAAATTTTCTTCCTAGGCAATTTTAATATTGTATGCCCTCACGCCGGCTATCTCTAAAAAGCTTTTCAGAGAAGTCAAATTTAATATTCCGGGTGGACCTTTGCATGGCCCTCAATAAACCCCGCCGTACGGTGACTGTAGTCAAGTAATATCCCTTGATATAATGAGTGACGTGACTGTAAAATGCTTATGTGGCCATCGAAACGATCTGTCCTTTGAGACCTAAACTGTACTTTGAAAGAATGCTTATACAACGTCTTGATAGCCACATCACCCATTTTATTAGGCCATGTTACTTATCCTATTAACATTCATCAACTATTTGCTAATAAGCTTAATTAATGATTGTTTTAAAACATAAATTTGGAGAACAAAATGGAATGTCAAACTTTTGGTGAATTGAATTAAGAAAAATGTATCTTTTGAAAACCATGAAGCTAATCCTATCATTTTAAAAAAAGAAGTATGGAAAATTACAGACAACCCATTTATTTAGATTTAAAAGTGATGACTGGTGACTTGGGCTGGATCTTTTATGGTAGTCCCTGAGCTGCTAGTGAGCTCCTAAGCACGCTTGAGATAAACCGTCCGACGGTTTAGTATAAAGCACTAATAAAATATACCTAGATAGCACTGGTCCTTATATAGTCAACTCCTGAGGGGTGGAAGGTTCATTTTATCAGGGTCCTACCCCAGGAAATGGGCCACGTGGCAAACCCCAACTGGTGCAGTGTACAGAGACCATTAGACGCTGCGGTGCATTGGTGAGTACATGCAATAATATAATATGGTCGTGGTCCCCAGCACTGTTTGAATTTTCTTTCCATTTAAATTAAATCATACAAGTAGAGTAAATACAAATCAACTTTAAGATATATTTGAAAAAAAATCTAGCAAATTACCCAATAAAAAAAATATTAAGCACAATTTTTTAGATTCCACTAAAATATAGTATTTTATGATAGATAATGTTATAAGTGTTTTACAAGTCCTAAATTTTTATAGGCCAAAAATTGGCCTAACTCACATTACTATGACTCAAAAATCTATGGTCACAAAGTCTCAAAGTCTCATCAAGTCACATATAATTATTGTAATAACAAGCCACTCTAAACCCGCCAACAATAAGTTGCTTTGAGTAACACAGTTTAGCTGAAAGAGATATGCCAACTTGATTGAAGTCATAATTAACTTACTTATATCCCTTATATAAATGGGGTCTCCATCGCAATTTATAAGAAATAGTCTTTCCTATCTTATAGGACACTTGTACTAGTCACTACTTTGGCACTCGTTTTTTGATATCTTCATTTTTTAGCTATACAACTGTCTCCTTCTCTTTAAATCAATCTCTTTATTGTTGTTTCCATATAATATCCTCAACATTTGGCTTTCTAAGAAGGGGGATTTTCCCTCTTTTCCTTTGTTTGATTAAGGACTACGATCCCTACAAGAAAAAATTGTTCTAGTAATAAAACAACACCAAAAGTGCCTGAGGTAGAAGCATGGTCCACTCCTGGAACCAAAATGACCATATTGAAACAAGAAGACATCCAGAAAACCCTGCCTTTCAAAACAATGCTAACATTAAAGCCAGAATTAGAAATGTGTGAGCAAGTAACACTATCCACCAAGCACAAGTGGCTAACCCTATTAACTAGCCCACCATTAATTACTCAGTGCTACAAATGTTACACCAACATCAGTAGTCCATCGTAGACCTACAAAAACAATTCTTGATCTTGCACCAAAAAGTTGAAGTAGACGATGGTGCACGTATGCAGTAAGGCAATGCAGAGTGATTGTTGGCTAGTTAAGTCAAGGACAATACAAGGAGAAGAAGGGCGAACGAAGATATAAACTTTGACCTAGGATATGTCCTTTTCAAAGATTTGGACCATGGAACCAATGCTCAAACACTAGAAAGAAGAGACAGTGTAGACATTTCCATCTTCTGTACCTGCAGAACCTTTCTGGTCTACCTTTTGGCTTTTTGTTTTCTTTAGATTTTGACTTACAACTAACATTCTTCCTACACATATAAGCACATCATCAATTAGATTTATTCAATTACTAAAAATTAATTAAAATTCCTAATTTATTGATTATTTACATAAAATATAAAAGTGTAGAAAAATATAACAAAATATTATAAAATTAACTAAAAACCTGTAATAAGTCCTGAAAATAAATAAGAAAATATATGTATATTTGGGAATAATCACACCCAAAAACTTAAGCTTTGCTTGTCCTCAAGCAAACTTAATAGTTAAGCTAAAAAAGAATAAATAGATTATCCCCAAATAGGGCTCTTCAATCTACTGCAAAAGTTAGCTATACACTTGGAAATGTGTATCCCAAGATATCAACAAGGAATCATAAGTTAGGCAACCAAGTATCAAAGTCTAATAGATAATAATAAAATTTTCCTCACTCTTGATTGTATATGTGAAGCCATACATCAATTTTAGTGTTAGAGTAGAATATGTAAGATAGACTACATAATGGATTCTTAGTCTAGAAGTTTCATACACTTGTTTTTCTATTCCTTTTTCCTTGCTCCTTTATTACTTGCAACCTCGCATCATCAATTGGGGTGGAAAGGCTGGGTTCACTATACAACATTGAGCTTAAGTTTAAAGCCTTCCTTAATAATGCCGTATCAATTGACTTTATGCATTACATTCTCCTCTTATGAATAGTGATAAGCATGAATTTTATATGTTTTAATTCTCCTAACTTAAGCATTTTAGTGTCTAAATATGGCTTTAGGGGTTTAATTAGATACAATTTGAATTCATTAGCCATTTATGCACTTTATGAATTAATTGGCAAAATTATTGAGTT
This sequence comes from Erythrophleum ivorense, assembly GCA_026724425.1. Taxonomy (NCBI): domain Eukaryota; kingdom Viridiplantae; phylum Streptophyta; class Magnoliopsida; order Fabales; family Fabaceae; genus Erythrophleum; species Erythrophleum ivorense. The sequence continues at coordinate 14,072,603 of JAIUCV010000008.1, read as the reverse complement.
TAAGTGCATGAATTTCTTTTAGATAATTTTGTGGATAATTCTACTTAATAATGTTCATTCTTTTGTGCCGACTTTAATGGGCAATTGAAGCTTGAATGAGAATTTGAATTAAAGAAGAGAAGGGAATGATTAAAGAAGCATACTTGAGCAGCCCTTCACTCAACATTAACACAAATGCATGACTCAAGAAGGAAGAAGCCGCGGGTTTGGAGGGTTTTGTGATTCAAGAAGAAGCTTGTGAGCCAGAGTGAGTTGAATGAATGAAGAGAAGAGCTAAAACAGAGTTGGAAGAAGCTAGGTTTCACGCATGAGAGGAAGCTCACAAGAGTAGATGTTACGTGGAAATGTGAGCAAAACAGAGGAAAGAATATCATGAGGAAGCACAAGCTGAGTTGAACATTGAAGCAACAACCATGTGGAAAACACACAGAAGTAGAAACGTGGAAAGAGCATGAGTTGAAAGGAGCTTTGGTGGCTCTCATGCAAGCTACACAAGTTAAATGAAGGAAGTAGCAACACATTCTCTCGGGTTGTGGAGAGTAACTCGTGAACAATAGAAAATGAGCAGAAACAGAGGAGAAGCTTGCATGAGCTGCATGGGAGAACTAGCTATGAGTTGGGCAGAATGAAAAGAAGAATCAACATGGAATGAAGGGCTGGAACATGCTGGGTTGAAGGAGCTTGGAAGTAATACAAAAGAGAAGAAGCAAACGAAGAGGAGGAAGAATGAGCTGGGGAGAAGTCCAGGCTATAAACATACACATGCAGAATAGAGAAGAGGCTAAACACGTGATACAAAAGAAGCAACGCAACTGGAAGAAAGCAACGTGTAGAACATGTGAAGAAAAACACAAAGAAGAAGCATCGAGTCAAGGAAGCAACGGGCTGGGCAACAGAGGTGTAAAATGAAGCAAATGACAAGCATGCAGTAGCTATGTGGAAAATACGTGGAAGAACCATGCATGAGCTGAAATGAAGAACACGAGCTGGGAGCTGGCGATTAGAGAGGGCTGACGTGAGAACAGATTCGAATTGCATGAGCTAAATCGACATGGAAGCTGAACGTGGAGCTGAACACGTGGATTAATAAAGCTTGAGAGCTAGAGATTTAGTGAACTGGAGAAGGAAATAAAATGTGACTTTAGCGTGGAAAAGGAGGCAACACGTGGAATCATTAAAATTCATGTGAGAGCCCTTCATCCATCCATCGTTCATTCACCCATTTGAGGCTTCATTCTGTCACGCTTCCTTCATTCCATTCACACATTAACGCCCTTCGTCCATTCCACGCTACATTCATTCACATCGTCACACACCGTATCAATTCACACGCCTTCGTCCCCTTTTCATCCAGCGTCCATCCACTTCATGCAGAACCATTCCATCTTCTATTCTTCCACTTCTATGAAGCTCTAAGCCTCCATCTGTAACTAGCAAGGAAGAAGGGCCTTGGTGCAAGCTTGAATCCATGGATGAACACAGAATTTTTGGCTAAGACTTTCTTAATTTCCTACACTTTTTCTTTTTCTTGTACAATCTTGGTTAAGTTGTATTTGATTAGGAATTTGTGTAATTGTAATTAGTGACTGGTTAGACACTGATTAGGAAGCCTTTTTGTTGATTAATTGATTGATTGGAATATGATTTTTCATTATTCTCTAATTTCTTATGTGTGTCACGAAGGTGTTTGATGAAATGCACGAGTGAGATTATGTGCTTGATTGCTTGATTTGAGAATTCCTTGGTATTTAGTTAGTTAATTAAATATTTTTGGATGATGAATCAGAGGCTAATTAATCAATTAATCAATCAAATTGGGTGTTCATTGATCTTAAAGACAAGAATTAATAATTTAATGCGGGATTGAGGTCTCAATTCAACATTAGATTGTTAATATCTTGATTTTTGCATGGTAACTCAAGATACAATTGCCGTGAACATATTAGGGATCCTTAGGCCAGAATTAATCACAATTGGATTAAGATAAGTATAGTAGATACCAAGAGACAATTCCAAAGCTAGTCACAAGACCATCATTCACCCATAATCCATATAATTAGAATTTAGGAATTTTATTTCAATTTCATTTCATTTAGTTTAATTAGATCAAAAACCCCCCTTAGTTTAGAAATTTTTAGAGTCTTTTAACATTTAGAAAACTCAATTAAGCATTGAACTCCAATTCCAAGGGAAATGACCTAGGTTGTGCTACTAGCTGCATATTTATTAACCTAATTTTATTTTGAAGGTTGCGCGATGGACCCATCAAATAGCATGCAGCACTTTTGCCTCTGACATAGTGTAATAATCAAGGATGGATATAAGAGATTTCCCTTTATCTCTTTAACATACTATAAGATATTCTTGTAAATGATGTCCTTGCATAATCACATAGACTATTAATGCTTGCTTTGGTGTGACATTACAAATACTAGCTTGTGGTAGTATACGAGAAGATACAAATACAAACCTCATCGAACTAGCACGAATGCTTCCTAAATAAAGAACATAATACGATTTGGGATTATGAACTTGCACTAAATAATAATAATAATAATAATAATAATAATATAATAATAATAATAATAATAATAAGTCACAAAGCTAGTAAGTGCACTAGTCGCATAAGTAATAGAGTGGACAATCAATCCAAGTATTAATCCCGTGCACATTGTCAAGTAATAAGGAAAATTTTTCAATACCAAAGAACTAAAAAATAGGAAACTACTTAATTACATCTAACTAGTTTACATGTTAATATCTCAAGTCTCCCTAAGTATTAGTGACTGAGTATAAGAGTGTCGTATACAAGTATAATGAAATAAAACAAAATAACACAAATGACTCAAGACTCAAGGACTCTAACTCAAAAGGAAAACGAATCAAAAGGTAGATTGGATATCTAATACTTGTTCATTGATATTGCAACGCTCATTATCATATGTTTTATTATTATATAGGTTATTTCTAATGTAATAGTAGTTGATCAACACAAGCCTCACATCCTATCCTAGACCTTATCATTCCCCAAGAAAGTTAGAAGTAGGACACCCTAAGTTGAACTAACCTTAGAATGCATTAAGCATACAAATTCTTTAAGTTACCAGTAGTTAACAAGGCAAGCCTATAGAACTGTTGTATAAGTAACTTCCACCTAAATGAGCTGCAAACAATTTACACATACATTTGCTTAACTATAAGACTCTTTGAAGTTCAGTGAATTTAGGATTAATTATAAATAATTAAATTCCAACTAGAATGAATTCAAGTACATTAATCCTAAGCTACATCCATCATAGACAATGGATGGTATAAATTAATCATTAATTATTCATAGGTATTAGCAACAGAGCAAACCTAATAACATACGAACTCAATTGAAAAATTATTTCATAGTTAATATTAACATTACTACTTTCATAGTTAATATTAACATTACTACTTAATCACTTCTAACTTGACGTAATTAAGAAATAATAATTAATCTAACTAAGGAATAATAATAACAAATGCATTAAGTCCAAGTGCATACTTTATATAAAATCGTAACATAAATGATAATAGCAATCCATACGTCAATATCAAATATACTAATCCTAAATCATTATGAAAAATTAGAAAAGACAAATAGAAAATAAATGTGAAGAGAGAAGGAAAACACCACTTAAGAAAGATGTCTTAAGTAATTGACCATAGGATAGTACAAATCTTTAATGTTGCATAGTTCCTATCAATCCTTAGGCATCAACAATAGTCTGGATCATCAGATAAACCGTTTGCCAACATAATGATAAGTTCCAATTAAACCTAGATTTTCATATCTATTTTGGAGTCTAGTAATTGGTTTCCAATTGATTTTCCAGTATTTTTTAGGTATTTCATCATTTTTATATTTTGTGTAAATAAATATTTAATTAGGAATTTATTATTAATTGTTAATAATTAAATAAGTTTAATTGGAGATGTGCTTATCCATGTAGAAAGGATGTTGATTGCAAGCCAAAAGGGTTGATAAGAGAGATTTTGCAACCGCAATGAATAAATGTTCCATAGTTGCAATGTAAGGAAATGAAAAACCCTAAAAAGGTGTCTAGGCAATTACATTAAAAGGATTTCCTGCAATTGTAATGCGAAGCAAGCAAAACCCTAAAAAGACATCACTATAGCTATGTTAAAAGGATTTTTTGTAGCTATGATACGAGGTGCTCTAAAAGTCTTAAACACTGGGAGAGTTGCTTAGCTGCAGAAGATGCATCTTTCACAGTTTTGATATAAGGCAGAATCATGTTTAATGTGAACCAGCCACCTTTCTCTTTCTTTAGCTTATAAATACCCTTTAGTGACATGAGAAATGGGGGGAAAGACATCACTGGAGTGCCATTATGTTACTAAAGTGTATATCTAATGATCTAGCCATTATTGATGCCTAGGGACCCATATGACCCAAGTTATTAGGCTTTTTGACCTGTATATACAAAAAATAATAATTTAAAAATGTAGTCGCCAAAACTTATTCCTGAAACACTTAAAAAAAATTTTAAAAGGGTCACGGCAATCCTTAACTTTTTTTTTTTTCTGATGCCACGACCTTTTTTTTTTAAGGTTGCAGCTTCATGGTTGCAAGTTAACATGCAGCAATATATATTAAAAATATATAATATATTATTTTTTAAATTTTTTATAGTATTTATTTTAATTGATTTACTTAATTTTTTTTTTAATCAATTTAATACCCAAATGATACAAACCTAATCCAAACCAAATGGATTTTATAACAAACCATTTTTTGGTTCAATACCTATTATTTATATAAATAAAAAAAATAAGAGAGTATTAAATTTAATTGACTCACTTAACAAATTTTTTTTGTATTACTTAACTATCCAATTGTTATTGTCATAATTTTTATATAAGCAAATAAATTTTATGATAATCCATAGTTTAATTTAAAATTTGTTATATTGCATAAATAATATAGGATGGAGTATTTTATTTAATTGAGTCACTTAAAATTTTTTATATCAACTTATTATTTTAATGTAATCTTTAAAAGATTAAATAATTTTATAATAATGTATATTATGATTTATTCTTGATATGCAAAATATGTTGGTATGTAGGTAAAACATAACATTATATATATATATATATATATATATATAAACCTGAAAAGAAAGTTACATATATCAATTGTTTTTCATAGGGGTAAGTAAGTATTTATGAAGAGAAATTAAAGTGCATAAATAGTTTACAATAATATTAATACATAAACCTGGAATTAATAAGGTGAAAGATTATTCAAATTCAACCATGTTTAACAATCATCCATCTCCTCTCACTCCCTTATCATCATCTTATTTCGGTTTCTTTATATCTCTAGACAATCAAGAGAAAAGTAAGCCAAATATGCAATATTCAAAATTATATTAAGATAAAAAATTTTAAAAAATAAAAAAATATATATTAATATATTTTATAATATGTATTTAATATATTAGTATATAATTATTTATCATTTATGTCGAGTTTGTTATACCAATAATACCCCCACTAACTATGAAATTATGGTAAAAAAGGATAATGGTTACTAACTTTTTATATTTTATATTTTAAAAATGAATTTGACATAATATTCTTTTTGAGTAATTATAGTGAAAGAAAGAAGCTCTTAAATTATGAAAAATTATGTTTTCAGTAAAAATTTAATTGCTATAATTAAAATTTATTTATTTTTATTATATGCCAGGAGATTAAAAAAAAGATTGATTAGATAAGATAAAATGCTCAATATTGAAACTAATTAGTGTTTTAATTTGGAATTTGGTTGTGTATTTTAGGGAAATAATTCTCTCTAGCTCTATACATGAATTATAAAAACTACCTCAAAAATTTTTTGGTATATAGTTCAAGTAGTATATATACACCCATATAAAAAAGTTTCAAAGAGTACAAAATACCATCTAAAAAAATATATCACGTTAGTTTAAACATAATTTCAATAATCATATAAATATTGAAAAAAATATATATTATAATAAATGACTTATGGTGCCACAACGAGGCCTTCCTTGTTCACGTTGTAGTCGCTGTTGTCTCTATTGTTCTAATTGTTGTTGCTTTTATTTCGTGGGTAAGGAGGATGGGGAATTAACGGGAGGAATCGGCTTATATGGTGTTATAAGTCTGGGTTCCGATGATCCTCCAACATTAAAGGAGCTACTAGCATATGCAACATTGAATGTAAATGTATCAAACAAAAGGTCAATAAAGGATCCTCCAGGTTGTTACTCCAGTGTTCCAAAATAAGACATAAGGGACAATGGCATGTAATATGAAGTATCAGATCCTACAAAGTGTAACACCTTAACCTCTAGCTCATACCCAGCGTGCCCTCTTACTCATATACATATGCGGAACTCACAAGGGAGATAAACTCTCTACCTCATGCTTGCTTTTCTATGGCATTATGTGTGAGTAGAGATCCACTTAGAAGTAACATGGACCGGTTGAGCTCTCTCTATGCTTCCCCATGCTCAATTACACTATTGAGACTTATTTCAATCCCCACAATATGCTTTAAACTCATGGAAAACAAAAAGGGATTGGAGACATGCATTTTCGCTATGGGCAGATTTTGCTTCATTTCTGGGCTAACTTTGAAAATCCATAACTAAATGCCGAAAAATCGTAACTGCATGATCTGGGTCATTCTAGAAATCTTGAGACGTCTACTTCATGCTAAAAATACTTAGAAGTCTCAATATCTCGTATACTCTGCGTTTGACATCAAAATCGTTCACTGGTCAGAGGGGGCTTCTTTGCTGTCACAGTTTACTGATATGGACTTTGAAAATGTCTAACTAATTCCACAAAAATCCAATGCTCATAAACTATATCTTTATGGAAAGATGTGGATGTTAGCTAGAGGAGAAAAATATTTCCAGATCAGTTCACCAAGCCAATTTCCAGGAAACCGATGAAACAGTACTTCGGGTCTGGTTGGGTGTCTGATTCTGGGCAGGAACTTCGAAATTGCATAACTTCCTCTCTAGACCTCTAAATGAGGTGCTTCCAGTTCCTACAAGTCACTGTGACCATCTAGTTACTGTGTATAAATTTTCGTAGCCATTGGACTACGTTTGCCCCTCGGATGACACGTTTCTCAAACTGACCAAATGAACAGTGATTTTCTGAAATCTGATTTTCTGATGTCAACTTTGGATGATCATAGAAAATGCTATAGACCTCTAAATGACATGAAATCTAACTTCCCAGAAAGCTCTAAACATAATCTAGTTACATGTCAAATCTCATAGCAAGAAGAGGTCACATGGCTATTCTATGACATCATGTGCAAAATGGCCCTTTCTTGGCCAAAAGTGTGGCTAATGGGGTCCAATCCTAGTTTTTCTACTTCTATGACTCCTTGAGCACATGAGAAAGCATCTATAGGAGCCATCAATCATGCCTCAAGTGTCTACTAACTTGGATTGGGGAAATTCACTACCCCATGCCCACTTATGCACCCATATATTCTAGGCTATCATGGATTCTTTCTCATTCAACCATGTTTTTTCATTCATCATAAATCTCATTCTCATACATTCATCATTAATACATACATTGTCTTACAACCTTTACAAATGCTACGTCATATACAACATTTACATCTCATATCTCATGTACAATGTATTACAAAACTTTACACTTTTCTTCATCTCTATCCCTAACCTCATGCTTGGTGGTGGTTGCTCCCATCCCTAATCTCACTTGGGCCGCCTGGCATGGTTGAATGGTGGAGAGGGAGGGTGAGATTCGGAGAATCCCAGTAGTTCAACTCTCATTCAAACATACATAAATCGCATGCAACAAGTCTCATTATGCATGTATGGCATGTTAGCATATAAAACTATGATGAAAACATTTAAAACATATGAATTGGCCATGCATAACATTCAAGAGCTTGCTAAGTACTTGGATCGGCCTCACCCATTCCCTTGTGGCTTTTGGATTTGCCTTCCCATACTTTAGAGGTCCTTAGACTCAACCCTTACTCTTTGGGAGTCAACCTCACTTTTGGGAGACCTTTTTCTCTTGTCTCAACCAACTTAGGGCTTCGGCTCATCCTCACCTTGGCTATAGGGTTATTGGCTTTTTCATTTTCTTAAGCAAACCAAACAATCATTTCAAACATCATTTCAATCATAACACATAATCATGCTAACACACTTCTCATAGCTCATATCATTCATACACACAAGCAAGACAATGTAAACACACAATTATGCATGAGAGAAAGTGGAGAGAACTACCTTGCTGGTTATTCTCAACTTGCTATGTCACTTGACTCCTCCCTTGTTGATTTTCACAACAACTTCTAGATGGGAGAGTTCCTCTTGAGCCTAACCACACAAAAGCATGGAATCAAGACCTCAACACTCAATTCTTAAACTAGGGATCACTTCTACTCAGTTCTACTGAGCTTCTCTCTCTAGGTCTTTTCCTCTCACTAGGGTCCATGAGCTATCCTCTCTCTTTTCTCAATTCTTAAACTCTTAAGAAAGAGGGGAAAAGCAAGAAAGAGAAGACTATCTACTTCTAATCTCTCTCAAGAATGGTTTCCCACTCTCACTCCTCTGAACCAGACTCAAGACCTAACCATTTTTCTATCTAAACCGTGGAAAGAGAGGGAAAGGGGAGTAGGGTAACATATGAAGAGGAAAGCTATGAGAATTCATACCTTTCTTGTGCTTTCTTCTTCTCTTCAGCTTCTCTCTCTCTCCTCCGCCCTTTTCTCTCTCCTAAGACGAGCTTGAGTCAGTTAGAAGAAGAAAGAAGAGATTTGGAAGCTTTTAAAAAGTCAAACTCTCTTTTTCTCGCTTTTCTGGACCGCTCTCGCTATAGCGAGTCATTACCCTCGCTACGGCGAGCTCGTGTCTGTTCCAGACCTCTGCCTTCGCTATGGCGTCGCTACAGCGAGCTCGTGTCCATTCGAGACCCTCGCTATGGCGAGATCGTATCTGTTCCAGACCTCTGCCTTCGCTACGGCGAGCAACTCCCTGGTTTCTATATGGAATGCCGCACTCGCTATAGCTAGGAACATATGCGTTACGGCGAGGGGGCATTCTCGCTATGGCGAGGCCATTTCTAGCTATGGCGAGAAGACTTAGAAAATTCTCAGCTCTTCGAAAATTTTCCAGCTTTCTCTTTTCCTTTTCTTCTCTCATTTCTTTTCTATTTTCTTTTTCTTTTTCTGGGTTGTTACACAAAGTCACCAAATTGACTGGCTGAAACAAAAGAAAATAGTCTGACTAAACCAATATCTTGAGGCATTGGGATCAAAATATATGAAGATAGATCGGCCATGCTACTGTTGAAGTCTTGTTGCACCGGCTTCTCATTTTGCTCCCTTTATTCTGTAACGGTGGGCTATTAGGATAACAAGTAGCTTTGACGTCACTTACCTAGTCGAACTATCAGAATTTGAGGTCTAGGTAAATCGGGCACCTGTTCAGTGGGTTTGGAAAACAATGAGAATTGTTGTTCACCAAGAGCTAATAGTATATTTTTGGTGTCTTGACCTACAATCTCACCAAAATCTGAAGGTAGAGGATCTTGCAAATGCATTCGATAAAGTCCCTTTGCTAAATCAGCCTAAAAAAAAAGAAATGAACATTTGAATGTCATTGTAATAGTAAAGTAAATTTATATATATACCAAAATAAGGAAGAGAATAATGACAACTATTTAAAAATTTATTGCATAACCAATCACAGTACTGAAGGGTTGGATCCATCTCCGAGTACATCGTCAGTACCATCGCATGTATGCAGAGGTGTGATCAAATAGCTCATCAATAATCAGGAACTATACCATAGCATTTTGCTAGTTATACCATTGTTAGATGAAAGTACTATGCTCTATTGGCCAATTGGTTTAGGTTCTTCCTCAGAGTTGCAAAGCATGAAGAGCATCCAATCTAACTGGTATTTGAAGGATTGGTTGACGTCGACCAAATTGATGAAGGACACAATTTGGATGGTGCCACTCTACGATGTGAAAGCATATGAAGGGCACTGAAGCTATCTAAATATCTGGAGAAGCTAAGCAATACTTCGGAATCAAGTCATGCACATCTTGGTGTTGGTATGGGCACCAAATAATCTATAGGTAACATGGATAAAATAATATAATATCATAAAATGTTAAAGTTATAATGTACACATAGAAGAAGGAAAAAAAATATAACAATTAATCTCGTTGTCCCCTATAGCATCCAGTAAAGTCTGGTACTTACTAAAAGCTCACATACCTGAGCGAGGAAGTCATCTAACATTCTTCCATCTGTCATGATTTTCAATGACATTATAAAAATAAGCATAAATATATAGAATTATAAGTAAAACGCAATTCATGCCTAAAGCCAAGAGGGGAAAGTATAGGATATTCCTCTATACGATGATTAAAGGTTAGTAGTCTCTCTGGTGCGAGCATTAGAAATCGATCCCATATCCACAAGTGCAATAGTATAAAGCAACCACCTATTCCCTTCTTGTCCCTATATGTTGCATTGCATAGCTCTTGGTGTAAGTAAGCCAGAACTACTGAACCCTAACTAAACCTTCCAGCTTGTTCAAAGTCTTCAAGTAGTAGGAGATACATCAAATATACTTTATGACTATATGTATCTGGTAGTAAAATGCCACTAATCAACCTAAGTATGTAGATGCGTGCAAATCGACATATAACCTCCTCATCAGCATCATCAAGCAAGTGAGCAAAGTTCTTGGCTAACTATGCAATAGTAAGTTGCTGGCCATCAATCTTATCAGTTAGGGGTCAAATAGCAAGAAGCCACTCACATCAGACAAGTCGATCAATTATGTCCTTCTTGTTGGTATAACCCACATGTAATAGGTTGTCATGAGGCCCTAAAGTCCATTTCATTTCTATAATGGGATGCTCGTAGTCAACCTCTCTTATAAAGTATTGATAGACCAGGGATCAACTTTGGTCTGCCCGGGTCTAGCCAATATTTTTGTCCTCCGATTGGCTAAAAAATATTGTTATACGCACAACGTATGGTGTCCAGGCGAAAAATAAGATCCACAAACTAGAATGGTTCTAGGGAAACAATGGCACAAGCTGTAAGAACATGTTGGCATAGGTATCTCTCCACCTGAAATTTACCACAATCACAAAACTGCTTAGTCAAGTTAACCTTGTAGTACTAACTATACTGGCGATTCATTTGATTATATGGCTCCTTCACTTCAAATGATTAAGCATTTCTGTCAAATGCTCACACAGTGCATGAAGAGGTATGTTGCATATTTTTGCTATCTTTTTTATCAAGCTCTGGGAATAGACTAAGCCTGTAGTTATCTGAGCATTAACTTATTTGGCATGTTACATGAAATATTGGTTGACCCTGTAATATCTTGCCTTGGCTATGCCGGATATAGGTAAAGACTTGATGCCTTTAAAAATACTATTCATGCACTTGGCTAAGTTTGTCATCATGTGCTCGAAGCGACGACGGTTCACATCATATGCCCTAGTCCATTGTTCCTTAGGGATGTCGATAAGTCATCTAGTTGCTTTTTCATATATGGTTGTCAGCTCAGCTAACTTTACATCAACTTACGGCCACTCGTATGTAGAACCTGTTGAGTATCACCATCATTGCTATAATAAGCTTGGACATACCAACATTATATTTGATTACTTAGGAAGAAGAAACATACCAATATTTTTTAATATCTGCCTTAAATTTGATGATCAAAAGTGAGTGTGCAAGTTGCTAGCTAGATGTCGGAGATAGAACACATGATAACCATATGGTGGTTGCCAACTAATCTCGGGATTAGCAATAGCAGCTAGAATTGATGGATGCCTATCAGAGATCAAATAAAATCCATGTCTCCTTAGTACTACTCATTTACGTAAGTTGAAAAGGAACCATGTTCATGCTGTTTATGTCTCTCCCTCAATTATTACAGATGCAATGGGTGCAATCTCTCAATCACCATCTTGTGTCATTGCCATTAATAAAGTCATTTTATATTTGCCATATAGAAATGTCCCGTCAATCTGGATCATTGGTTTCAAGTGATCAAATGCATTTATACACGGTTTAAACGCCCAAAAAACACGTTTTATTACAACAACTGACTCACTTGTGGAACTGCTTATTTGACATTGTTCAGTTACAAACTCAACATATGATCCAAGAGTAATATAGCGTATGACCTCTCCTATTTACCAAAAGCAATTGTGGTGGCTTTGTGTTTTGCTTTTCATGCTTTCTTATATGACACTGTATAACCAAACAAGTTCTTCATCCACGTAATGATCTGTCTAACTGAAACATCAGGTGTCTTAGTCACCATACCCACAATACAAGATGATATAACATTAGAATCAATTTCGAGTGATCTTGCAATATAGTTGCATATAGACATGTACAAGAACCACCATATTTTGTTATTTGCCAATGTGATCCCTTACCCTTACCTTTTTTGCATGCCCTTACTTGCCATCTATAATTATCCCTATAATGAATACACTAAAATTCTTTGTACTTTTCAGATGTCAAATATTCCTTAAAATTGTGGTATACTCTCATGGAGTATAGTTTAACAGCACAACGCAGTGCCTTCTGGCTTGAATATTGCAATCCAATATACAAGTCTTGCATGCTTAAATTTGTGCTATCTTTAACCTCCTCAAATCCATCCTCACTAGCTAAGGCCATATTAACTTGGGAGAAGAAAGTAGTAGCAGAATCTACGTATTGGGACACTGGATCCTCTTCACATATATCATTTTTAAATTCATCATCGTTATCGTCATCATCATCCTCATTATCATTATAGTCAGGGTCAAATTTAGCATTGTATTCATCTTCATTTTCAAAGTCCTTTAACACATTATCTTTAAAATTGTTCGGAGAATGAGACTCAGTAAAACAAAGTGCTAGGTGTGAGGAACTTGGCTGCAAAATGATCTCTACTAGTATAGTATGATATTGTTGCGAATATGTTGGCTGAATTTCATGAGTCAATCAGTGAAGTCTATGCATACAACTTAACTACATTCAATTGCCCTGGGAAATATGAATGGACTTGTCATATCCTTTGAATATCAAAATCATCTTCTAGAACAATCGATTGGTACCATGTAAGATTCAAGGACATTGGGAGTCTATATATCAAATCGAAGACAATTTGATTGGGGGGAAGTTGTAGTTTTTGACTAACTGCGTCCTTCAAAGCATTTAAAGTGATGTCAATGCTACCTATTATTTATTTTGACATGGTGCACTAAAATGTTGTGCCTTGAGCACTATCAAAAATCTTTCTGTTCGGATAAATGCAAATAAGTTCATTTCATCTAGTCATTCCCTTTCTTGTAAACCGAGCTTCGCTTAATAATCCACTTCAAATAAAGCTTGATTTATTTTCATGCTATTTAAGAATCAAATATTGTCTTCTCATAATTATTTTTTCTTATAATTTTTTTTCTTGATATATTTTTATGCTATTTAAGAATCAAATCTCGTCTTTTCATAAATGCCAAATAATAAACAAATAAGGTGAATAACTTCAAAAAAATAATATAACTAATCTAAAACAAATAACTAAAACAAATAAAGTAAATAAATAATAATAAGTAAAATTTCTCATATGGAACTTTTATTTCAATTCTTTCTATTTTTCCTCATTTTAATTCTTTCTATTTTTTATTCATTTTTCTTCCTAAATTTTTTTCCTTCAACTATTTTCTATTTTTTGTATGTTTATGAATTTTTTTATCCATAATTATTTTGTTACTTTCTCCTAAAAATTATTTATCAAATCTCTCTCTTTTTCCTTAAATTAAATTCTTTCTTCTTATTCTCATTTTTCATTTTTCCATAATCCTTACATAATAAATTTTTTCCCCTCTTTTAGTTTTTTCCTCTTTCATTTTCTACCACTAACATAATATTTATTCCTTTTTCCATACATTTACCAAAATCACGTCAACATATAAATAAATAATTTCTACTGTAAATAAATACCAAATAATAAACAAATAATGTGAATAATCTAAAACAAATAATATAACTAATCTAAACCAATTAACTAAAACAAATAATAAAGAATAATAAGTAAATTTTCTTATATGAAACTTTTATTTTAATTCTTTCTATTTCTCCTCATTTTAACTACATTATTTGTTTTTTTTTTTGGGGCTTATTTTATACTTTCTCTTATACTTATTATTTCAACTAAAAATAATATTTTATTCATATTATGAAATATAAAATAAGATAGATGAAGAATATTAGATTTGTATAGAACATACCTTTGTTGTTGCCTTTCTCTAAATAAGATGTGAAAACATTTTACCCCAACTCTATATGTAGAAGAAGAAACACGACAAGGAGCAGAAGTAGAGGCTGAAGAATGAACGGGTGAAGAAAATGAAAGGCTCACTTAGCTTATATTGAAGCTTTCATGGATATTTTCATAATTTAATATTTTAACATTATCTCTTTTTATTTCTTTTAGTCAATCAAATTTAGTGTAATTTTTTTCAGCCAACCAACGCTTGACATGTGGCATAATTAGAATTCAAATTGTTGATGTGATCAGTCAATTCAACTGATACTGTCAAGCTAGGCTCGAGCCTAGCCTCACAGCTAGGCAAACTTGAAACCATTGGTCCCGACTCCCGAGTTCGTAGGGCTTCGCCACGTGTCCCCATCGCATTGGCCTGTTGACCGGTCGTCCCTGCTACTCAACGTCATCTAGTTCGAGTTCAAGCTTTCATGGATATTTTCATAATTTAATATTTTAACATTATTTCCTTTTATTTCTTTTAATTAATCAAATTTAGTGTAATTTTTTTCAGCCAACCAATGCTTGACACGTGGCATAATTAGAATTCAAATTGTTGACGTGATCAGTCAATTCAACTGATGTTGTCAGGCTAGGCTCTAGCCTAGTCTCACAGCTAGGCAAACTCAAAACCATTGGTTCCCAATTCATAGGACTTCGCCATGTGTCCCCATTGTATTGGCCTATTGATCGGTTGTCCCTACTACTCAATGTCATCTAGTTCGAGTTCCATTTGACCATTGCGTTTTGGGTAAATATTTATTACGACGTTATTTTTGGATCAAATTTAAATTTTTTTGTTATTTATTTGTGGAATACCGCTATTTTGTGGGTGTTTTATTCCCCAGTTGATGGGCACTGAGATGAATGCAAAATTAGATGAGGAGGCATATGATTGTGTTTTAAATGAATATATCTGGGTGAGAGTTTTGGGGTTTGATTTTATTTGTGTTTGTAATATAAAGTAAGATTTAAAATTTTATATTAAATAGAAACAATATTATTTAAAAACATATAAAAATAAACGTATATATTAACAAAATAAAAAGACATAATTATTAAAATAGAATTATTTAAAATTTATAAATAACTTTTTTTTAACTAAAAGTATTATATATTTTTTAAAAATTTTGTTATATTTTAAAAGAGTATTATTCGCAAACTTTTATATATATGTAATTATTTTTAAAAAATAATGAATTTTTACATCTGAAAACTTATTCTTGATTTATTATTCTTATTGTTTTTCTACCAATCCAATGGATAGGGAACGGTTTTTTCAATCTAAAATTTTTGTCTTATTATATTGTTAGATGTTAGATGCAAAGGGGCATGAAGTTATCCATTTTACTTGATAAATGATTATTTGCCTTGCTGTCATGTTTAAATCTAGTCATACGTTTTACTTGATAGATGAGGACTTGCTTTGCTGCGATGGATGAAGTCAGCCGTATGTTTTACTTGATAGATAATGATTATTGGCTCAACAATTCTTATTGCCTCGTTGCCACACATGATTCCACCTTCTTTCGCCAGTTGTTACTTTCTTGAGGCGATGGCATGTTGGAGGTCTTAAATCATTTTAGGAAACAATAATGATCTAAGCTTGGGCCTATCAATTAAATATGTGGAATATTGCACGCTTGACTTTGTGTGCGTGTTTGTGTTTTTTTGTGTTATGTAATTTTGTTTAAATCAAAATTTTAAAAAATCACTTTTAAATAATTAGTTAAATCTTGTTTTATAAAAAAGTGAAAAAATAAAAAAAATATTATTTTCAAAAAATCCAAAAAAAGAAAAGAAAGAAAATGAAAAGAGCAAGAAGATGGAATCAATTTAATTTTTAGAAATTAAAAATACACCAACCAACAACAAATTTGTTTTGTTTGTGAAAACTGAGTTATTCTTATTTTCCTACTCTTTTCACTCAAAAAAATTAATTAGAAGTTACTAACTTAATGATATATATTTCTACATCAATTTAAACTATGTGGGATTTGATCCTTTCACCAAATATATAGGCCTCAAATTATATTCTTAGATCAGGTTTATTTTTGTAAATATTTTATTTTGCTCGTATTGTAAATATTTTATTTTTTTTACTTTTGTAAATATCTTATTTTCTTTGTTTTTATAAATATTTTATTTTGTTTTATATGCTTTCATAAATATTTTATTTTTTATTTTTGTAAATATTATTTTATTTTTGTTATTTCCTCCCTCCTTTTGTTTTCATGTGTTTTGATTAAGGTAGTTTAAGTAAAATTAAGGTCATATTAATTTTTATAGTTGATTTAGGGTAGCTATTCTTAACAATAAATACTATACAATACCTAACACCTTCCTCATGCATAACTGATTCTCAAACCCATCTCTAATTCATATATTATCTTTCTTTTCTTTAGAAAAAGATTTTTCTAAAGTTTAGCCCTTCAATTAAAATTTTTGTAGCAACTCTAAATAAATTGGTTTTAAAATCATTTTTAGAAATTAATTTGCTTTCTCTTTTCTTTTTAGCCATTCACGTTACACTTGACATCCTATAGGTCGTTAGGTTGGAAACTTGCAAAGAGGAAATGGTATCAATCAATGTTTTTAAAATTAGACCGATTATTAAATTAGTAAAGATATTGGTTCACAATTAATTAGTCTGACCGTAGTTGAACTATAGTTAAATTGGTGATAATTAAATATATATTTTTTAAATTTTATATATTAAAATTTTAATATAACAAACAAATGCTAATGCATTTTAAATATTGAACTACTAATTCTATATTTGTTAAGATGTTTAAGAAGTTTTTTTTTAATTAAAAATGAAAAATACCCATAATTAAAATTTAAAAGTATTTAATATTAAGCTTTTGAAATTCTCAAATTATATTAAGATTTTACTTATTATTAGAAAATGAAAAGGAAAGAGTTCAAAAGTAATAAATTCAAAAATGTTATTTATCAAATAAAAAATTTGACCAAGTTAAATAAATAAATATATATACTTTTTGTTATATTATTTTATTTAGATGTATATATCTTTGTTTGTAATATAATGACAAGAAAGCAATATTGGAAGGATGAAAAGCACAAGATTCTCTTTCGCTATGGTGCGTGCTATAGATCTAAGGAGGTTGCTTTTACTGCTTCAATGAAAAAAAATGAAAAACTGGTTCAACTAGTAGTTTTCTATTTGGTTTCAACAAAAATTAGCCTAGTTTAACTAGATTTTTTTTATTGAGTTTGACTAGTTCATCAACCCACCAGTTTTGAACCAATTCTGCAATAAGCTAGTTCTTGGTTCAACTAGTTAAATCGATTAGTCTAATCCTGTTTTAATTACTATAGGATCAATTTTGAAGCCCACTAAGACCTATTGCACTATCATTAATGAAGGAATTCTATACCAATATTCTAGATCAAGAAAAAGATTAGTGTTATGTGAGAGAATGGCTAGTTGCCATTAATGTGTTCTTAAAGTCCCAACCAATAAGATGAATATGTAAAGTTACAAAAGAGAGCAGCTAATTAGGAAATGGTGAAGGCTACACTGTGCCTTTCTATAGAAACACATTTTAAATATATAGCTTGCCAGCTTGATAAGTTTCCTCCATGTGAGTTATTTGCTAAGAGGTCTACCTAGTACTATTTTGTATGTGCTAGACTTATCTTAAACTCTCACCCTATTAAATGTGTAGGTTTTTTTTTTTTTGCCCTAAATGATTTTACCTAGCCTGAAAAACCATGACATTACCCTTGTTTTCAAGAAACTACAAATTTCATATTTATTTGTGAGAGGGTGTACATTTTACTTGAGTAAAATGTAATGTGTTTAAAAAATATATCAATTTTAGTCAAGTTAAATATTTTAGCTTTATTGTATACTTTTAGAAAGGAAAAGAAAATGAAATACCCCAACAAAAAAGAAAGAAATAGTGGAAAAAAGAGTTAAAGTTTGGGGTTATTTAGAAAAAAAAGAAAATAAAAATAAAACAAAGAAAAGAAAAGAATAGTTTGAAGGAAGAAAAAAGAGTAAGAAGTGGTGAGTGTATATACAAGTGAGAAAGAGTTTATATTTTTGCTTTTGTTATCATATTGTGCTCTTTTAAACTTTGCTCATTATTTTTTCTATACCTTTTCTTTGTAATAATCTTAAACCTTGGTCACATTACAAGCTATAAAGACCTGATGTTCTATGGGTTATGCATAGTTTATATTATTAGAAAGGAGTAGAAAAACAGGCATATGAAGTTTCTAGACTAAGAACTTATAATGTAGTTTGTCTTACAATTCTACACCAACACTAATAATTAGATTGATGTATGACTTCACACACACACATTAGAGTAAGGAAAGATCTTTATTATCTTTTATGCTCTAATATTGGCTACATGACTCATGACTCATGTCTCATGATTGATATCTTAGGATACACATTTCTTGAGTATTTGGTCAACTATTGTAGTAGTGAGAGGAGCCCCACATAAGATGATCGTTTTATTTCTTTTTTTAGCTTAATTGTTGAGTTTTGTTTGGGGACAAGCACAAGTAAGTTTAGGGGGTATGATAAGTCTCAATTATACTTATATTTTCATATCTAATTTGGGGGACTTATCATTGGTTTTCAGTTAATTTTCTAGCATTTTCTTAGGTTTTTCATCATTTTTATATTTTGTGTAATAATTATTTAACTAGGAATTTATTATTAATTTTTAGCAATTAAATAAGTCTAATTAGGTTTGTGTTTATTTGTGTAAGAAGGATGTTAGTTGTAAGTCAAAAGGGCTTACTAGAAAAGTTTCACAGTTGCGAAGAATAGATGTTTCATAGCTGTAATGCAAGGAAATGAGAAATCTAAAAAAGATGTCTGTGTAACTACATTAGAAGGATTTTTCATAGCTGTGATTCAAACTAAGCAAAACTTTAGAAAGATATCATTGCAACCATGATAAAAGGATTTTCCATAGCTATGATACAAGAAACGCTAGAGGACTTGTGCAACTGTGAAAGCTGCATCTTCCACATTAGCAATACATCCAAAATCATGTTTGACGCGAGCCAATTACTTTTCTTCCCCTTTGGCTTATAAATACCCCTTAATGATGTGAGAAATAAAGGGAGAGACATCAGTGGAATGTCATTACATTGCCAGAGTGTATATCAAATAATCAGAACCACTGTGGATGCCCAAAGGCCCATAAAAGCTATGCAAGGTTGAAGATCTATAGTCGCTTGCGATCAATTACTTAGAACATCTATCTTCACAATGTATCCCTTTTCTCTCCATATTTATTTTCTATTTGTATCTTCTATTTTTATTATATACATTTAGGATAAGTATGTTTGATACTAATGTATGGATTGTTGTGATGATTTATGTTAAGATTTTATCATATGAAGTATACATCTACACTTGAAACCTTTGTTGTTATTATTCCTTGGTTAGATTGATTATTGTTATTTAATTTGGTCCAATTTTAGAGTGGTTAGATAGTGATGTTAATATTAACTTGTAATAATTTAATAATTGAATCTATATGCTATTGGGTTCGCTTTGTCAGTTGATGCATATGGGATGATTAATGATGGACGCATACCATTCCATTGTCTAAGATTAATATACTTGAATTTATCCAAGTGGGAGTTTTGATCATTTATAATTAATCCTGAATTCATGAACTTCATGGAGTCTTATAGGTAAGCAGATATAGGTGTAATTTGTATCTAGCTCAACTAAGTGGAAGTTAGATATTGGATAGTTCAATAGGCTCACTTTGTTGACTACTAATGTATTCTTGAAGAATTCTTGTGCTTAATGTATTCTAAGGTTAGCCAAATTCAAAGTGTTATATATCCAACTTTTTAGGGGATGGCTAAGGTATAGGGATAGGAGGTTTGCTTTAAATATGTTACTATCACATTAAAAATAAGCTATCCACAATAATAAAACATAATATAATGAGCTTTGTACCTTTTAACAAGCTAGTATCAGATATCTTGTTTGCCTTTAAGTCTATTTTTCCTTTTTGAGTCTTAAGTTTTGAGTATTTTATTTGTTGTATTTTATGCTTATTATATTTGTCCATAACACACTTATACTCAATCATTAGTACTCAGAGTAACATGAAATACCAACATATAACTTAATTAACTGTAGTTAAGTATTTCCTTATTCTTTAATTTTCTGGTATTGAAAAATCATCATTATTTCCTAACAGTCCTTGTGAGATTGATACTTGGTCTCATTATCAATTTTATTACTTATGCAATTAGTGCACTTGCTAGTATTGTGACTTATAATTATTATTATCCTTATTATATTCATTAAGAGATGGTATCATGTAATGGAACTCCATTAATGTCTCTCCCCCATTTCTCACATCATAAAGGGGTATTTATATGCATGAGAGAGAGAGAGAGAGAGAGAGAAAAAGGAGCTAGCTTTAGCCAATTCTAATTTTGTCATGTATTGTAGTTGGAGAAGATGAAGCTTTTATAGTTACATAAGTCATCGAGTTTTATGGTTTCAAAGATGCCCTATCCCAACTACTTAAAATCTTTCTATTGTAACTATGCAACCATTTTTTCAAGGGTTTTTGAATTTCTCACACCACAATTATGCAAATCCTTCTTTCACAGTTGTAGAAACTTTTTGGTCCACCCTTCAACTTTATATTTTATTCAAATATTAACTTGTAACTCGCATCTTTCTTACATAAATAATTACATCCTTAGTTAGATTTACTTAATTGCTAAAAATTAATTAAAATTCTAAAATTATTAATTATTTACACAAACTAAAAAAATGAAGAAAAATATAACAAAATATTATAAAATTAAAAAATGAAGAAAAATATAACAAAATATTATAAAATTAACTAGAAACTTGTGAAAAGTCCCCAAAATAGATATTAAAATGTAAGTATAATTGGGATGGTGTCAACAAACCCAGCTAATCAACATGGCTCATCTTCAAGAGGCCAAAATCGCCATAAGAGCCTGAATGGAGAAGACAAGAAGCTACCCTTTCATTTTCCTCCTTTTGCACCATACTCTATAGCTCTTAAATTCAAATGATCACCTAGTGTCATAGCATAAAAAAATTTACTCAAGACAAGAAAACAAGGTCAAGATTTCTTTAAAAAAGAGGAAAAACCTATAACAACAAAAGGAGGAAAACCTTACAACAAAAACTAAAATGCAAAGATAAAAGACTAACCTCCCCATCCCTACATTGACATTCAGGGTAGGGGCAAAAAGGCCCACCATATCTGATAGTTCACATATTTTCTATATTTTTAACTACTAATTCTAGACTTTTTTATTCTTGAATTAATGCGCTTTGAGCTTTAATTGCATATTGTTTAGTTTAGGAAATAAAACCCCATATTTTGGAATTTTGTTGAATAGTTTAGGCATTTTAATGATTTTATTTTTTTAGATAGTGATTTCATTTAACAGGCTTTAATTTTATTTTAGTTAGTTTTATTATTATTATTATTATTATTATTATTATTATTATTATTATTATTATTATTATTATTTTTACTTAGGGAATCTCACGTGGAGAAGGTATGGAATGCACCAGATATGGTTCTGACTTAGAATGGGGGAGAAGGCAGCATTAATGAACCATTCACTCAATTCACCCACGTATTCTAGCTTCATTTAGCATATGGCTATCCACGTAGCTACACACACGTCCAACTCATATTCCATTCACTTGTAATCATCCACGGGTTATACACACTCTAGTATCCACGTAGCAGCTTCTCTCACATCACACTCACGGGTTCACTCATTCACATACTCACACATGGAAGTAGTCACGGGTTGAGAGGGCTGGAAGAGTGAAGAGCCACGGTTTGTGAGGATGTACACACATGAAGACACTCCCACCAGGTTTTCCAAGTCACACAAGGCACATTCACTTCACTTACATAACATCTCATAGGCTCTTCTCCTTTTGACGTGTAGCTGCGAGGGTGGTTCCATATAGACAGAAAACTCACACACACAACCCATTCCAGCAGTTAGCACACACAAACATTCACTAATCACACAAGTTCACTGCACTCATTTTCCAACTCAGTCTCACGTTGATACAAGGGGATCCTTTCTTCTTAACACATGCACGATGGTACCAGAATTATACACACCCCTTCCCTAATTCACGTAGGCATGGATTAAAGAACCAGCTTTTAATATACACATGTGGTACCTTTACACTCTCATATGCACGTTTCTCTCCCTCACATAGAAGCCACAACCTAATTACAAGGCCTTCCATTCATTCAACACACACCATCAGGCCAAGCATGTGAAGAAGCAGCTATACAAATACCATGTAACACATCTAGTAGCTACACAGCATTTCTCTCTCACCAGGTCATCACGCATGCACGGGTTTCATGTGAACAAAAGAGGGAGCTCTCATTTCATATGCATATGCATGCAAAATCATCCATTCACACATAGCCACTGAACACATTTATACATTTACAACATGGGCATATGGAATGGGGGCTAGATAGAAGCATGTGATCATAGGGAAGAGATTCGAGTCTAGAAGTATGGGAGCACGAGGATAACAACAATTTTGGGGACAAATAGATAGTTCTAATTTAAACACACATAAGCATGTGAGAAGCACAAGGAGAATGAGCCATGGACTAAAAGAGTTCTCTTTTACATATACACATGCATAGGGGGCCCACGAATAAAAAAAAGGAACATGTGAAAAAGAAGAGGGATAGGCTCGGGTAGAGGAGAAAAAAAGGGGTCTGGAAAAGAGAAAGAGGAGGGAACACACTCTTGAATTTTCTTCTCCA
The DNA here is from genome assembly GCA_026724425.1 of Erythrophleum ivorense. Classification (NCBI taxonomy): domain Eukaryota; kingdom Viridiplantae; phylum Streptophyta; class Magnoliopsida; order Fabales; family Fabaceae; genus Erythrophleum; species Erythrophleum ivorense. The sequence goes on along the minus strand of JAIUCV010000008.1, from coordinate 14,049,391 downwards.
TTTTCAAGTTGAAGCCATGGCTTTTAATTCAAATATATTCCTCCATTTCTTCCAATTAATGGCTGCTTAATTTCTCTTAGTGGCTAATCTCGGATTCAACTCTTTAACAAAAATTAAAGCTCCAAATTTCAATCAAGAATAGGCTAACTCCTTCATCTCCTTTTCTATTTTCATTATTACTTTAATTAATGTTTTATTAATTAGTTTAAATTGATGAAAACTTGATTGTAGTAGCTATTTTGGATTGTTGATTTCTCTAAATTTTGTTAAAAATTTAGAGATGAATCATTGCATTTAAAGTGTTCAATGAATTGTTCTTGAATGGTTGTGCATTTTCTACATACTTTACTTGCAAATTCTAGCTTAATTGTACAATAGTTATTATGTAATTGGGTTCTAGGATATATATTTGAATGTCTTAATTGAGAATTTAGGAGTTTAAGTGGTGATTTAGACTCTTAAGTGAAAAGTCCAACCAACCTAAAAGAATGATTAATCTCATATTTGGGTGTATTCTAATCCTCTTATGCAAGTACTAATCAATTGAAAATGTTATGGTTATAAGTTTCCAATTGGTTAATCACTTGTATCTCAATTGGTTAATTAAGAAATTCTTTAATGAATGCACTAAATAAGGGAATTAGTTCTAGTCTTAATCTAAGGAGAGCAATGATAATTGAAGTTAAGGAAATAAGTTCAAGGTTGGCTACCTTGCATTGTTAGTTGATTTCACCACTTAGTATAGTTTTAGTTTCTTGTTGTTATTTTAATTCAATTAAATTCTAGAAATTGAATCCCTTTAATTATTTCTTATCTTGTGTTTTTACTTAGTTCTCATACCTAAAAACTCTTTTACAAATAATTAAAATCCAATTCCAGGGGAAACAATCTAAATTACATCACTAACTACAAAATTTAATTCAACCTAATTATTTGAGGTTGCTAAGCACAACCATTAAATTTGGCATCATTACTGGAGAATTAGATTCTCAATTGTTTGAAAAAGTTTTCTAGGTGTTTTTGCTATGTTTTGGTATAGTTTTTGTTCTATTTTGAACTTCATTTTTAGTTTTTTCGGTGTTACGTATCAATTACTCTGCTTGTTGAAATTTTGTTTGACTTGCCCAGAAAATTCTCAAACTTTTTTTTCCATGGTTTTTGGGTGTGTTAAGTAAAGATAATAGCAACGTTATTTGGTGCAGTGCTTTTAGGCCAAATTCCAACGTTTAAAGCACTTTTTTAAATTTTTTATTATTTTTTCAAATTGTTCTTAAGATTTTTCTAATCTTTCTAGACTTAATTGTTTTGATTTTTGATGGCTTATTTTTATGTTCTTACTTTATCTTTGGCTTACTATTTGTTGCATGACAAGATCCTTAATTAAAGAATTAATTGAATTTAATCTAGAAATAGAGAGGATTTCTGCTAAACAAGTTAGAAACAAAAATAAAGGGAAGAAAAAGAACACTCCACACACTTATTTTGCTAATACTTGTGAGCATATAGATGAACATTCTTGTGCAATAGTTAAGATGGAACAAAGGAATGCAATGGTAGATTTGAATATGAATGTTAATAACTTGAATGCACAAAATGATTTGAATGAAAATAGAAATGGTGTAGAAGTCAACATGAACATGAATGTGAATGATAAAATGGATATCAATGCTAGGACAATTAAAGAGTTGGCTACTCTTGATTTGTATTTTCAAAACTTATGTATTAATTATCCTTATTTAGATGCTAATTTTGAATTAAAGTTTGGTTTGATACATTTAATACCTAAATTCTCAAGTTTGGCAGGTAAGGATCCACATAAACACTTGAAAGAGATCTAAGTAATGTGTAATACTATGAAGCCACAAGGGGTGTCAGAAGAGCAAATAAGACTCAGAGCATTTCCATTTTCACTTAAAGGTCAAGAAAAAGATTGGTTGTTTTATCTTTCCCCTAGTACAATTGCTACATGGGACCAAGTGAAAAGATTATTCATTGAGAAATTTTTCCCTGCATCCAGAACAACTTCAATAAGGAAAGCCATTTGTGGCATAATACAGAGGAGTGGGAAAACACTTTATGAATATTGGGATAAATTCAAAAGATTATTAGCAAGTTACCCTCACCATTAGATCACAAAGCAAATTCTCATTTAGTACTTCTATAAGGGGTTACTCTAAGTAGACTAGAACATGATTGATGTAGTAGCTGGTAGAGCATTAGTTGATCACACTCCTACTAGGGCATGGGAATTGATAGACAAGATAGCCCAAAATGCACAGTAATTTGGTTCTAGATCAATACAAATGGCAAAAGGAGTGAATGAATTAGGTATTCCACAATATGATACTAGAATTAAGAGTCGATTGGATGAGCTATCCTCTATGGTTTGTCAAATTACTTTAACTTAACAAAAGCCTTAGGCTTTTCCTATTATTCCACTATCTTATGGGTCTCAATCTTACACTTCTCAAACCTACACTTATCCTCAGTGCTATTCTTCACATGTTACATCTACTTCTTCTGCTTTGGTTAGACCATTGTGTGGTATATGTTGTTTGGCTACACACTCTATAGACCAGTGTCCACAGTAGCATTATCAACTAAATCTTATTCTGCCATCTTTCCTAGCAGACCTATGTAGCAAAGGCAATAGAGATACGATCCATATTCTAGCACTATAATCCTGGGTGGAGGGATCACCCTAACTTGAAGTATGGAGGCCATCCACAATAGAAATTTGCTGCATGGCCAAGTGCTCAAGTTCCTTTACCTATGAAATAATCAATTCCTATCCAAGAAGAACTTAGAAAGAATAACAGTATAGAACTTATGATGATGCAATTCTTGGATAAGATGGAACAAAGTGAGATTATACACAGACAAGAAATGCAGAACATAGAAAATAGAATGCAAAATTAGAACAGGAATGTGGAGAATATGATTAGTCAGTTAGCTACCTTTCTTAATGAGGTAAAAAGCCAAGGATCAGGGCAATTACCTTCCTAGACTATGGTGAATCCTAAAGAGAGTGGTGTTTATGCTATTACACTGAGAAGTAGGGAAGAACTTTCAGGACCCTCTTAATCATCAGAATTGGATAAGTCAGTATTAGAAAAAACACATGTCGCACTAGAGAATATTAAAGAGAAAGAGGAGGAGCCAAAGAGACCTTTGCCCTTTCCTAGTAGGGTGACTCAAACTAAGAAACTTAAGGAACAACAAAAGGAACAAGAAATCCTAGAAACATTCAAGAAAGTGAAAATTAACATGCCACTCTTAGATTTGATCAAAAGAGTCCTAAAGTATGCAAAGTTCCAAAAAGAGATGTGTACAACCAAGAGGCAATTAAGAAGACATGAGTAGGTTAACTTTGAGAAGAGTGTATCTACTTTGATTCAACCTCCATTACCTAAAATATGCAAGGATCTAGGCCACTTATCCATTCCTTGTACCACTGGGAACTTGGAGTTTCCTAATGCTTCGTTAAACTTAAGAGCTACAATTAATGTGATGCCCAGGAGTGTATTCTCAGCTTTAAAGATAGAAAAGTTGAAACCCACTGGAGTTATGGTGTAGCTAGCCAACCGGAGCATGGTGCATCCCTTGGGAGTCCTTGTAGATGTGTTAGTAAAGGTAAAGAACTTAATTTTCCTTGCATATTTTTATATCCTTAACTTGGAAGATGATGAATATAGAACTAGTGGACATGCTCCTTTGATTTTAGATAGATCCTTTTTAAAAACTGCTAGAGCTATAATCAATGTACATAAGGGTACCTTATCTATGAAATTTGGAGGAACTGTAGTGCATTTAAACATTTTTTATGCTATGAGACATCCTGCTGATCATAATTCTGTATTTGGTGTTAGTTTGATTGACATGCTTATAAATTATGCATCTTTTGATTTTAGGGATAGTATGTTGTCTGGACCATGTGACATAGATGACTTGGATAATTATGAATGTGCTGGATCCACTATATGTGATAGATGTACTCAAAGTAGTGTTTTCATTGAGAGTAGTGAGTTCCTTGCATATCCTAATCATTATGATTATGTGATTCCTTCTGTTTGTGATGATTCTTCTATTAGTCAGCATATGATTGATTTGGATAACTGTACTAGGTTAGATCATTCCTCTAGTTTTAGAGATGATGTGCATATTGGTGTTTCTTCTAGATATATTGATTATGCTAGTTCATCTATGTCCACTCTTAACTTACTTACTGATAGTGGTACTAAATGTTGTATGACTAGCTCATCTGGTTGTAATACTAATGTTACTACTGCTTTTGGTTCTTTTGTTGATATTCATGTTTCTGATGTTCCCAAGAATGGGAAAGTAGTTTCTTTTGTCTGTGAGTTATTTGAATAGGTATTTGGCATAGAAGAGATTGAGATCAAACCACTCATACCCTTAGTTAAGCAAGCCCCTATCTTAGAGCTCAAATCACTACTAAACACTCTCAAGTACACCTATTTAAAGAAAGATGAGAAGTTTCTAGTGATTATGGCTAGTGACATTGTTCCAAAGGAGGAAGAGAAGCTTTTGGAGGTCTTTAGAAGGTGTTGACAAGCTATTGGCTAGACCTTGGCTGATATACATGGTATTAGCCCTGAGGTGTACATGCATAGGATTCTTCTTGATGATAGAGCCCATCCAATCCACCAACCTCAAAGGCGCCTCAATCCCTTGATTTTGGATGTTGTGAAGAAGGAGGTATCTAAACTACTGTCTGTAGGTATAATCTATCCTATATCTGATAATGAGTGGGTGAGCATGTCCAAGTAGTATCTAAGAAAACTGGCAACTGTAGTGAAAAATGATAAGGGTGAAATGATTCCTACTAGGGTTCAAAATGGATGGTGTGTGTGTATTGATTATAGACGCCTAAATGCTATGACTAGGAAAGATCATTATCATCTTCCTTTTATTGATCAAATGCTTGAAAGATTGGCTGGTAAATCTCACTATTACTTTTTGGATAGTTTTTTAGGTTACTTTCAAATCTGTGTTGCTTCAGAAGATCAAGAGAAAACTACTTTCACTTGTCCCTTTGGCACTTTTGCATATTGGCGTATGCCATTCAGTCTTTGTAACACACCAAAGACTTTTCAAAGATGTATGATGTCAATCTTTAGTGATTTTATTAAAAAATGCATAAAAGTATTTATGGATGATTTTACAACATATAGACATTCATTTGATGATTGTTTGCATAATTTGGATAGAATTTTAGAAAGATGCATTGCTAAGAACCTAGTGCTTAACTTTGAAAAGTGTCATTTTATAGTTGGTAAGGGTATAGTTTTAGGTCATACCGTGTCTTATAAGGGTATTGAAATTAATAAAGCTAAGATAGACATTATTTCTTCCCTTCCTTACCCTACATTTGTGAAACAAGTTAGGTAATTTTTAGGGCATGCAGTGTTCTACAGGAATTTTATTTAGAATTTTAGTAAGATTGCATTGCCTTTATCTAGACTTCTTCAAAAAGATGTTGATTTTTCTTTTAATGATGATTGTAGGTTGGCTTAGAATAAGCTTAAAGAGAAGTTGACTACATCCCCAATCATTCAGCCATCTGATTGGAGCCATCCTTTTAAGCTCTATTATGATGCTTCCAATTATGCACTTAGAGTAGTTTTGGGACAAAAAGTAGACAAGAAGTCTCATGTTATAGCCTATGCTTCAAAGACATTAAATTCTACACAAACCTATTATACGACCACTGAGAAGGAGTTTCTTGCTATTATATTTGCTTTAGAAAAGTTTAGATCATATTTGCTGGATACTGAAGTTACTATTTTCACTAACCATGCAGCAGTAAAGTACTTGATGAAGAAGTCAAATTCAAAGCCACACTTGATTTATTGGATGCTTCAACTATAGGAATTTGATATTAAGATTAAGGATAAGAGCAATACAGAGAATTTAGTTGCTGATCATTTAATTACGATTGAAGCACCAGTGCTGACTTCTTTCCCTATTTCTAACACTTTTCCTGATGATGGTTTATGTGCTGTAGTTGTTTCTGAGCCATGGTATGCTGATATAGTTAACTATCTAGTTATATATGCATTACTTGCTCATCTTAATAGGCATTAACTAGATGAGTTTAAAAGCGAGGCAAAATACTATATTTGGGATGATCCTTATTTGTGGCGATTGGGTAGTGAACAAGTCATTAGGAGATGCATCCCTGATCATGAGATTACTTCTGTTTTACATTTTTGTCACACTTTAGCATGCAGTGGTCATTATGGTCCACAGAGGACTACTAGAAAGGTTTTGGACTCTGGATTATTCTGGCCTACCTTATTTAGAGATGCATATCAGTTTTGCAAGCAATATATTAGATGTCAATATGTTGGTACTATAGGTCGCAAGAATAAGATGCCGCAATAACCTATTTTATTTTATGAGGTCTTTGATGTGTGGGGCATTTCTTGTATCTTTTAGCTATCTTTATATTTTGCTTGCTGTGAATTATGTCTCTAAATGGGTGGAAGCCATTACCACCTAGATTGATGATTCTGATGTAATTGTTTCTTTTGTCATGACTCATATCTTTTGCAGGTTTGGAATACCTAGAGCTATCATTAGTGACCAGGGAAGCCATTTCTGTAATAGGCACTTCCAAGGCTTACTTGCCAAGTATGGAGTCTAACACAGAGTTGCAACACCCTACCACCCACAAACTAATGGGCAAGCTAAGGTGTCAAATAGGGATATCAAGCTGATTTTGGAAAAAATGGTTCAAGCTAACCAGAAGGATTGGAGTAAGTGTTTGGATGATGCACTATGGGCTTACAGGACCGCTTTCAAAACTCTAATTGGAATGTCTCCCTATTGGATTGTATTTGGCAAGGCTTGTCACTTGCCAGTTGAGATAGAGCGCCGAGCTTTTTGGCCAATCAAGCAATATAATATGGAGTTAAAGAAAGCCGGTGCTAAAAGGAAGTATCAGCTACAAGAACTTGAAGAAATTAGAAAGGATGCTTATGAAAACTCTTGAATTTATAAAGAAAAGACCAAGGCATTTTATGATAGAATGATATCGAGGAAGGATTTCAAAATTAGTGAAAAAACTTTACTTTATAAATCTAGATTGAAATTCATGCCTGGTAAATTGCGTTCTAGATGGGAGGGTCTGTGTCTAGTCTCTGATGTTTTCCTCTTTAGTGCAGTTGAACTTGCAGATGAGCAGACTGGAGCTAAATTCAAAGTTAATGGATATAGATTTAAGCATTTTTATAAGGAGTTTCCAAGAGAGGACAAGGAATAGCTCCAACTTCAAGACCTACATTGATTACCTAGTTGTATACTTTCCCTTTTCACTTTTATATTGTGTTGTCTATCTGTTGATTAGATTTTATGCTGGCATTGAGGACAATGTAATGTTTAAGTGTGAAGGGAAGCATTCAAATAAAATTTTTCAATTTATCTTGTTTTGATTAGTTAATCTTTAGTCTTTTGTTACTTCTATTCTTGTGTTGTTTGTTGTGTTAAAAAAAATTGGTCTTTATGGAAGTTGCTAGTACTGAGGTTTGATCATAGCTTTGATATGTCTCAATTTGATGGGAAATTGATATTGTGTTGAGAATGCAAGTTAAATGGCAATTAGCTTAGCTTTAATGAACTTTGATAATGGTCAATTTACCTTGTGAGATTTTGTGCCTATTGATATTCATTTCTGGTGTATATCCTCTATCTTACTTTTACTCTAGAACTTGGCTTGATCTTATTCAAGGCCACATTTGTTCATTTGCCATATGTGGAAATGATTAAGGTATTCCTTCTTGTTTTGTTTTGTTTTAGCCAAAGCCAAAGGGCCATCCCTTATGTGTTTTATCCATTTGTTTTAACCTTTTAGCCTTATATGTTTTCTTTTAGCCTGAGCCTTGAAAACCAAATAACTATTCTCCTTAGCTTAATTATGATACTTTTAATTATTGAGAGCATTGTATCTTGCTAAGGTGGGTGAAGATGCATTTCTCACATCAATTTTTAGGCCATCTATTTGTCATTTTTGAAAATATACCAAGAAAAAAAAGAAAAGGAAAAATGAATGATGCTTTTGTTGAAAATTATACATAGTTGGAAAAGTTTGAAGAAAAAAAATAGAAATTATATAGAAAAAGAAAAGAAAAAAATAAATGAATGAAATGAGAATAAGGAAAGAAAGATAGAAGAGTTAGTTTTGTTCTCTTAGTGCATATACTTGTTTGTAGTGGATAGGGCTTTGAAATGCACTTGCATTCCATTCTACATCCTCTATTGATGCTTTTGATAATTTTAGGTATCCACTTTGCTTCTTGAATTGTCTTCTTTCTTTTTTTTACCACTTGCTTCTTACCTTGGCCTACATTACAACCAAAATAAAGACCTTTTCGATTCACACATTGACATTTGATTTTGAGTGGTGGAGATGTAGATAATAGTCAAGCATATGGTAGTAAAATAGATAGGTTGGAAATTGGGAGTGAACACTTAAACTCAAACACTAGAAAGTAGAAAGATAAATACTAAGTCATATGAGGGACTATCATTGCATTTTATTTTTGTTAAGTATATTGCCATGGTACTTGTTGCATTGATGCAAGTAATATGACTTGGAGAGTTAGGATAATTGATTTAATATGCTCTTCCTTGTGCTAAGTGATTTGCACATTTTCTTTTTGGATTCTTTTCATTAGCTTTTCTTAAGAGTCTTGATTTCTTTTGCACAAGAGTGCAAAAGTCTAAGTGTAGGGGAATTTGATAGTTTACATATTTTCTATATTTTTAACCGTTAATTCTAGAATTTTTATTCATGAATTAATGACGATTTAAGCTTTAATTGAATATTATTTAATTTAGGAAATAAAATCCCATATTTTGAAATTTTGTTGAATAATTTAGACATTTTAATGATTTTTTTTGTTTAGATTATGATTTCATTTAATGGGCTTTGATTTTTGTTTTATTATTATTTTTTACTTAGGGAATCTCACATGGAAAAGGTATGGAATGCACCAGATGTGGTTCTGACTTGGAAGTGGGGGAGAAGGTAGCATTAGTAAACTAGTCACTCAAATTCATCCACATATTCTAGCTTCATTCAGTGCATGGCTATCCACGTAGCTACACACACGCCTTGCTCATATTCCATTCACCTGTAATCATCCACAGGTTATACACACTCTAGTATCCACGTAGTAGCTTCTCTCACATCACACTCATGGGTTCACTCATTCACATACTCACGCATGGAAGTAGTCACGAGTTAAAGGGCTGGAAGAGTGAAGATCCACGGTTTGTGAGGATGTACACACACGAAGACACTCCTACCAGGTTTTCCAAGTCACACGAAGCACATTCACTCCACATACACAACACCTACACAGGCTCCTCTCTTCTTGACACATAGCTACAAAGGTGCTTCCATGTAGAAGAAACTCACACACACAAACCATTCCAGTAGTCAACATACACAAGCATTCACTAATCACACATGTTAACTGCACTCTATTTTCCAGCTTACTCTCACATTGATACAAGGGCTCCTTTCTTCTTAACACATGCATAAGGTACCAAAATCATACACACCTTTTCCTTCATTCACATAGGCATGGATTAAAGAACTAGCTCCTAATATACACACACAGTACCTCACACTCTCATATGCACATTTCTCTCCCCCACATGGAAGCGACAACCCAATTACACAGCCTTCCATTCATTCAACACACACCATCAGGCCAAGCACATGAAGAAGTAGCTATATAAATACCATGTAACATGTCCAGTAGCTACACAACATTTCTCTCTCACCAAGTCATCACACATGAACGTGTTTCACATGAACAGATGAGGAAGGCTCTCATTTCATATGCATATGCATGTAGAATCATCCATTCACACATAGCCACTAAACATACTCATACATTTAGCACATGGGCACATAGAATGGGGGCTGGACAGAAGCACGTGATCACAAGGAAGAGACTTGGGTCCAGAAGTATGGGAGCACAATGATAACATCAATTTTGGGGATAGATAAATGGTTCTAATTTGGACACACACAGGCATGTGAGAAGCATGGGAAGAATGAGCCACGGACTAAAGGAGCTCTCTTTTACATATACATATGCATTGGGGGGCCCACAATTTAAAAAAAAGGAACACGTGAAAGAGAAGAGGGATAGGCTCAGGCAGAGGAGAAAAAAAAAAGGGTCTGGAGAAGAGAAAGAGGAGGAACACGCTCTTGAATTTTCTTCTCCATCTTCAAGTTGAAGCCATAGCTTTTAATTCAAATATATTCCTCTATTTCTTCCAATTAATGGCTGCTTGATTTCTCTTGGTGGCTAATCTTGGATGCAACTCTTTGATAGAAATTAGAGCTCTAAATTTTAATCAAGAATAGTCTAACTCCTTCATCTCCTTTTCTATTTTCATTGTTACTTCAATTAATGTTTTATTGATTAGTTTAAATTGATGAAAACTTGATTGTAGCAACTATTTTAAATTGTTAATTTCTTTAAATTTTGTTAAAAATTTAGAGATGAATCATTGCATTTAAAGTGTTCAATAAATTGTTCTTGAATGGTTATGAATTTTCTACATACTTGCAAATTCTAGCCTAATTGTACAATAGTTATTGTGTAATTGGTGCTAGGATATATTTTTGAATGGCTTAATTGAGAATTTAGGAGTTTAAGTGGTGATTTAGACTCTTAATTGAAAAGTCCACCAACCTACAAGAATGATTAATATCATATTTGGGTGTATTCTAATCCTCTTATGCAAGTATTAATCAATTGAAAATGTTGTTGTTACAAGTTTCCAATTGGTTAATCATTTGTATCTCAATTGATTAATTGAGAATTTCTTTAATGAATGCACCAAATAAAGAGAATTAGTTCTAGTCTTAATCTAAGGAGAGCAATGATAATTGAAGTCAAGAAAGTGAGTCCAAGGTTAGCTACCTTGCATTGTTAGTTGATTTCACCACTTAGTATAGTTTTAGTTTCTTGTTGTTATCTTGATTCAATTAAATTCTAGAAATTGAACCCCTTTAATTATTTCTTATCTTGTATTTTTACTTGGTTCTCATACTTAAGAACATTTTTACAAATAATTAGAATCCAATTCTAGGAGAAACGATCTAGGTTGCATCACTAACTACAAAATTTAATTCAACCTAGTTATTTGAGGTTGCTTGGCACAACTATCAATATCACATGCAAGAGCTTTGTAAGATAGCAATGACTCTAGATATGGAAATGCTAACAATCACTTAAGAAAGAAAAGAATTTTAGCAACAAGGCACATGTCCACATACAATGCATAGACACCTCAACAGTTCCAAACTAATACATAAAAATGAAGGAATATGTGTTCCCATAAATATGAATCAACTTGCCTATGACTAGGAGAATGATAAAACTAGGACTTAAAATGGACTAAAGAGATATCTCATCATCTAACCTCAATAGGTTACAACAATAAGAGGCCAAAGATAGGAAAATCAAATAGACTAAACATGAAAATTAAAAGGTATGCAATTGCTAATGATATTTATGTGTCAAACTTTGCATGGTCAAAATCTTACATGAAGATAGTTCCTTGCAACCTTATATCTCCACTGTTTAATGACCTTAGAAGAAATAAACCTACATGACCTTTAGATAATATAGATCCACATGACCTCACCCCTTTATAATCTTACAAACTTTAGAGAAATAAGTGTATGCAACCTCAAGAAAGTAATGGTTTAAGCAGCCTCACCTATCTATAGTCTAACAACCTTAGAAGAAATAGGTACATACGACCTTAAGAAACAAAGGCCTTTGTAACCTCACCTCTCCATAGTCTAACAATTTTAAGAGAAGTAAGTCTTCATGACCCCAAGAAAACGAAGATGCATATGCCCTACCTAACCACAATCTAAAAACCTTATAAGAAAATGGGGTTACATAAACTTAAAAAGGACACTAAACCCCAGAATTGCATATTATGATGTCTAAAACTTAAAGATTATCAAGTACATAATTGTCAATTATATTTATTTGTAAATTTTGTAAGACAAAAAGAGGAAGATCTTATATAGGTCCATATGACCCCATCTCTTCATGGTCTACTTAACCTTAGAAGTTATCAATCCACACGACCCCATCTTTCCATGTTTATGCACCTTTAGGAGCCATCAATCCACACAATCCTATTTATCCATGGTTTATGCAATCTTAGAAGCCATCTGTCCACATGACCTAAATTCTTCACAATCTACATGACCTTAGCTAAGATTTATTAGTCCATGAACCTCATCTTTTTACAGCCTATGTGACCTTAACTTATTACTTTGAAAGTGGTAGAGGATGTTTCACCATAAGTTGAAGAAACACTTGTAAATAAATGTTATATAGCGAGGCAATATTCGACCCACAAAATATATGCCATGGTAATATTCAACTTATCATAACAATTGCTATTTTACCCTTTCTTCATATATCAAAGCAATGCTCAAATTGCCATTTCATTGGCAAATTACATGATTAAAAAAAAGACAAAATAAAAATAAATATATATTTTAAAAAAAAGTGGAGCTTGTTTAGATACATTATGACAAGGGGGGCCTAATCACTTAAAGAGGATTTAGCCTTGTCTAAGAATGGTGTTAACCCCATAGAGCTACTTTTATGGTTCATCCTCCATTAAGCCTTAGGAATGCTTGTCCCATAAGACCTTTCCTAGAGATTAATGGGATTTTGTCAACATCTTCAAGGCCAAATGGATGGACTAAAGACTCCTCTAGAAAAAAGTGTGAAGATAGCTTTCCTACTATTGCAAACTATGGAATAACTAATTCCTAACTAGCGAATGAAGATAGAACAAGGTGTGTGTGTGTGTGTGTGTGTGTGTGTGTGTGTGTACGTGTACATGTACATATACAAATGATCTTGTCCTCAAACTCAACATAAAAAAACAAAAATAATATGACCAAAATTTCTTAGGCACAAACCTTAATAACAATCACAAAAATAAATGCACATGATTAAGATAGCATATCACAATTTCAAGTCTACACAACTTTGCATAAAATAGGTATTAACAACCTCACAAAAAGATACTCATACAAAGAAGAGAAAATTAACACAAGAAAGGAGAAGAAAACTCCTTTATCCCTTAAAAGATTTTACAAGAGCTTCTTGGAGTTACAAGGAACTTTACATGGTAACTTCACGGAGCCATAAGAAATCCTATCAAGAAAGAAACAAGAGAAAGTTACACAAAATATAACAACAACAGTTACAAACATAAGAGATAAAACATTGGGTATGAGAAGTGAGTTGACCCAAAAAAAGATGCAGTGCTAGAGGAATGGCCACTATTCGTAAAGATTCACTCGTGAAATGCTAGTGGAAATCTTTTATTTAAAGCTTTCTATTAGAATTTCAAGCAACACACAACAAAGATGTTTAATTTGTGCCCTATCTTGCCCTTCCTCTAGTAAAAAATAAAAGCTTATTGACCTAGAATTTTCCTCATATGAAACTACTCGTGCAACAACAAATAGAACATCTATGTATATGGAAATACACTCCTTTGAAGACTCCAGCAAACTCCAACCTTGAGACTTCAAATTCAAGCACCTCAGTAGTTTCCTTCAATCAAAAAGGTCTAACTCCTTAGTAGAAGGCAAAAACCATGTAATGAAAAGATGACCCCATCACTTTGTAAAGGCTAGCAAGGAAAGGGTTAAAAGGTCAAAACATATAAATATAGAAAGCCCCAGTGACAAATGACCTAGGAAAGGATGGGATTTCACAAGCAAAATCAATAGCCTCTATTAAAGAGCCAATCAAGCAAAGATAGCCAAAGCATTTGGTAAGTAGCTACATGCCCTCACACAGTCCATGTAGCTCTACCAAAACAATGCTAAGAAAATTAACATTCCCTTATTAAAAAGGGAAGACAATAATCCTTTAGTAAAATAAAGGACATTCACGATCTATGCAACCTTTGGAGTTATTGATCTACACAACCCCATCTCTCTACAATCTATGTTATCATAAAAGCAATAGATCTGCATGACCTCACTAAGTAAAATCAATAATGAGACTTGAAGATCTATGCAGCCTTAAGAGTAATAGGCCTATGTGACCAAAAGATTATAAATGGCCCATACAACCCTAACAAAGGAAAGAGAAGCAAAAAAATTACAAAAAAGAAAAAGGTACATAATTGTCCTTTATATATTAAAGCACTTAATCAAGACCCCTTTAAGGATGATAGACATTCATATGACAATAGGTATGCTTAATGTTACATAACAATAGTTAGTTATCTTGTAAAAATTACAAATCTTACTAGTCAAGAAAAAAATAGCCATAAATATATAAAATCTTATAATCCATATAACCTTGAAGATGATAGGTCCATACAACCTCACCTATGATTGGTTTGCACAACCCTTGGTCTACATGGCTTAAAAAAATCCTAAGAGGATCCATGTAAACAAAAAAAAAAGGGGGGGGGGGGAGAAAGGAGAAAAATGGATATAAATGAACAAAAGACAATAAAAATTTCAACCTCTTCTCCAAGTCCACTTAGTTCGTAACTTTACTAGTGGGCTTGATGGTCATTGTTATAAGTGTCTTAAAGGCCCTAAGTCCTCACAGGCCTGAAATGGCCTAACCCACCTTACTAAGGCCTTAAAATGTATAGTCAGAAAGCCTTAAAGTCTCATCAAGCCACATACAGTATACTAAAATAGTAAGTTGCTTTGATCAGTGCAGCTTTACCAACAATAAGTTAGTTTGAGTAATATGGCTAAGCTAAAGAGATACATCAACTTGATCGAAGTCATTGTTAATGTACTTTTTCCTTTTATATAAATAAGGCCTGCTATTGCATTTTACAAGACACAATTCTTTCAAGCTTACACAACACTTATACGATTCACTACTATAGCACTCTTACTATGATATATTCATCTTTGAGCTATACAACTCTCTCCTTCTCCCTAAAGCCATATCTTTCTTGTGGTTTCCATACACCATCCTCAATAGGTAAGTATATGGAGAGCTTGAGTTCTCCATTATTCGATTGTTCCTTAGAATTTGTATATAATTGTAAAATACTATTTTTTTTACAAATTTTGAGACAACCATACAAATCTCAAGACAATTGAATGATGGAGTGCTTAAGCTCCCTATAAACAAGTCCTTCTCCACTTGCTCAATGGGAATGGTGTTTTCACTTCTGAGTAAGTATAGAAGGTACTATGATTGCAAAAGTATTATTTTCGTCCTTTAAGCTTGTAGTTAGACTTGATTTCATCTTAAATATTTATTTTGCATCAATTTTGTCCTATATTTCTGGGAAAATTCCCAATGTGCTCTTAATGGCGAACATTATTAAAAAAAATTCTATAGAAGTTGGTGATCTAGTTCCTATATAGCAACTAAGTTCCTACCTAAAAGATAAAAAATATTTGATTACCACCTAACACATTTGAATACACTAAAAAAATAAAAAGTAAAAAAGTTTCATTAGCATCTTCTTCCTTGGTTCCATCTTATATGTTCCTATAAAATCTCCAAATTGAAATTTAGGGTTCCATAAACACAAGAAATTCTCATCAAAAAGCCATGGCTAATGATAAAGTAGCCATAATGTAAAGCTTAATTCACTTGGTGAATGAAATCTCATTGCTTTTTGCTCTGTACCGTCGAGGTATGGAGAAAATAGGGGGACGTGAATGAAAATAAATGAAATTCCCCTTGCTTTTTGTTTCTTAATATCTAAGCACTACAAAAAAATGGCATCTTAATGATAGTAAAATCACCACTAAAGGATTTAATGGTAGATCCTAGCAACCATAAGGACAACCACTCTTAAACAATGGTTGTTCATAAACTATTGGTAAACCTAAGTTTACAAAGCTACCATTAATATGGATGAAGGATTTTACTATTGTTTTCACTGCTATTAATTTTTTTACTTTTAGTTTAAAATGTTGTTTCCTGTTTATATTAACAAATATCTAAACTTGTACAAATGAATTTTTGATAAATCAAAACCATTTTGGCATTGAAATTCCAATAAATTCAATTACTAATACAATAACTTTAAATTCAAGAACAAGCATAGTTAAAATCAATTTAAGCTACTTATTCCTTTTACAAGAATTTAAGGAATAAGTTGCAACTCCAGATGGAAGGTGTCCATTATCTTGATCATTTTATGCTTGAAATTCAAAGTGAAATTATATTAGTAACAAATTAAAAACCAAAAGAAAAGAGTTTTCATTAGTATGATTCAAATAGAATAAAAAGTTTATAAAATTATTGCTCAAGCTTTTATGATAGCAAGCTTAGGTGGCACTTAACCCTGGAAGTTTTCGAAAAACACTATAGCAGCTTTCATTTGTTGTTGTCTTTGAGCCATTTTTGCGTCTCTCTTCCATCTGTGATTTAAGTTGCTATGTCATATTTTGCAACTCTAAGTAAGAAGACCCAGAAGGCAAAATCCCACCATGAAAACAAACAGAATGACTGAACACTTGAGATGGGCAAGCATCTAATCCCAATCCTTAAACTCGATAAGAGCGCTTTTAGCTTTTTGAAAGCCAAAGCCAATGAATCTTGACTTGAAATCTCTTGAGAAGAAGAGCCCTCAACCTGATGCATTAAAATCTTTTTTTACAAATTAAGGCAAAATAAAAAGCAATAAATTATTTTAGTAATGCATCTTTTCAACTAATTCAAGAGTTAGCACTTTATTCCCACATAATGAAAACTTTTACACTAATAAGTCTAACTTCCTCATTGATGAAAAATTCATCAACCCTTTATATGTCGTAGTCCACACATCTCTTTAGGTGATTAGGCACCCATTCTTAACCTTTTAAAAAGTTTAAGACAAATGTAAAATATCTTAAATTACATCAAAAGTTTAATTGTATTGTTTACCAAAGTAAACTTACTATCTCAACCTTTCTTTGTGTAAGGCTCTTCAATCCACTAGTGTGTGGAATTGTTTGCTTCTACCTATTTTGTTTATTTTTATTGGCAGTCTTTAAGAAACATATTAATAATATCAAGATTACTAAAAATATTTTAAAAGAACTATTATTACCACAATATTTAGGTCAAGATAGTAGTCTATGTATGTAGCCAATTAATCTTTTGAAATGCCTATCTCTTGTTTTTATGCCATCTTGTCTTTGATTATACAAATCCTATCAACCCTACAATAACTTAGTTCTAATTCACTTAAGAATGCAACTCTTATACTCATCATTGATAACAGACATAGCTAGCAACATAAAATACAACTATTAATAAATAAACATAAACAAGCCATAAAAGACTTGAATAACCAATTATATGTTACCTATATAATGTCCTTAAATATGTCCTTCTTGTAGTCAACTAGAACTACCTTCTAGCTCTTGTAACTATGTGGAAAAACTATGAAGTTTATCTCAACACTTCTTAAGAAAACACCTAACAATCCTTTTCCATCTCCAATGGGTTAGCCATGGTTGTTAAAGGGTACAATTATCTTTTTCCTCTGAGAAAGGACCAAAACATCTTACACTATTAATTGCTTAGGCCTTACTTTGCCTTGCTCATTTATAGAATTAAAGTTAGTGCACAAACTTAAATGAAATTAACTTAGTGCATTAGAACTTGTTGTATTACTTGGTGCACAAACTTATATGAAATTAACTCAGTGCATTAGAACTTGTTATGTTACTTACTAATAACATTGACTTTGCAACTTCTTTGTCATTGTGGCCATATGGGCTGACCAAGTTGTACAAGTTATCTTAGGTATTCCTTAGCAAGAAAATCATTAATATCTTTAATACTTAGCTGGATGACTCAAGTGTAAGGAGTGGAATCACCAGATGCTGATTAAATTATTAGATCTAGGTACCTTAGTTGTCCACCAACACTCCATTAGACTTAGCAAGGCACTTCTAGTACTAGATTCATCATCTATATGAGTAGGGTTTAATCTAGTTTTCTTCATGAACCTTTTCATCTTTAGGATTGTTACAAATAAAAAAAATAGCATAAGATATTTGATACACATAAAATATAGGTAAACAAGCATAAGCCAACTAATCAAGCATAAGAAAGAAACGCATCTCATGAAATACAAGCATAAGAAGAACATAGAAGACACTAGACCTAGATAAGCATACATGTGCTTCTCTATACGGGAATAGATTTTCCAAGTGTTGAGGTTAGTACAAATCACTCTCATAAGTAGTATCCTTATCATTTTCACCCATGTCATATAAAGTCTAATGGCTTTAAGTGCATGGCCATACTTTAGTTTTTATCCAAATTATCTTCCATATAATATACATGTTGAGCTTCTAAAGCTTGGATGTATGGCTTATCATCTTCATCATCATATATATGTATCAATTATGAAAAATTGATAGATGTAAATCCCCAGTCAGTAGTTATAATCTTTCTAAAATTGGTTGTATTAGCTTATATACATTTAAACAAGGTTATTATAAATCAACCTTGACAGTTTAATAAGGCACACTTCTAAAGTGCATATGACTATTACTACTATTTGCATAACATCTTGTCTTGAAAAGTACACAATTTTCAATTTTCAACCTTTGGTCTCATTCTAAAGTACAAAATTAAAATCTGTTAACATTGTATGCACTATATCTTCTTACTTGATCAATTACACCTAGGTCAAGTAACTTCATATCAACTAGAAGGGATCCATTGACATCATATCTTATCTTAATGAAAAGAAAGTGATATTCTTATTATATAAATGCTTCTAAATGAACAATAAAAGGGTGTATATGTACTTATACGATGAGAAAACCATTCAACAAACTCTCTTTGAACCATCTTGTCTATTTCTAAAAAAGATTGTGTATGTTTTTTGAATTGTTTCTTCACTACATCAATGAATTCCCTATATGAAATACACAAGTAAGTATGTAGTTGCAATGGTTATTAAACAATTATTATAATAACTCTAATATACTTAATGAGGAAAAGGGTCCACTTCTATACAATTAGTTAGCACATGTCAATATACTTGTAGTTTCTCATAAGGAAAAGAGTGAAGCACTCAAACCACTAACCAGTTTCCCAATTAATAGGAACATAATGCCATCATTAAATGATCCAACATTGGGTTGATCATCAATAGGTCCTGATTAGTTAAATACTATCTCTACTTCACCTAAATACCTTGAGTAAAAAGTTAAAAACCTTTTAGCCAGGTAACCTTCAGCTATTCTCGTTGAGCCTTATTTCATACATAAGATTTTAATTTTTCTAAGCACCATTAAAAAGATGCAAATAAAAAGACACTACTCAAAAGGTACAATCTACCAGCGGTTGTTTACGAACAATTTTTTTAAAAATCACCACAATTTGTAATATTTTTTGGTGTTTGTCTAGCCCACTAGTATTTTGTGGCAATTTTTTTTCTCAATTTTCTTATACAAAATGTCCTTTCCTTTTCTTGTTTTCATTTCTTCTCTTTCTCAAGCCCTTCACTCTTGCACTTTCCTACTCTCAGAATTGGTTGGCTTGCAGATTGAGGCTCCAATCGAGGTAAGACTATTCTACTTAGTCCTCAACCTAATCTTCCCCCACGCCATCATTGAAGAAGAGAAGCCCCTCTTTTCCTTCTCTTTCCCCACACTCCACAAAAGCTTCAAGTAATAAACATAGAAATATCTGAAAGGCAAGAGCTCTTTCCTTTAAATTTGTAATTTTTTTTTTAATTTTGTGTATGATTGCTGTTTGAGTAAATAAAATCTAGGCAAAATCTTCACCAAAACCATTGGCAAGGAAAATGCAAAGTAAAGGAGGCTAACACCACTCATCATCATTGAATAAGTCTCTCTCTTGTTTATGAACACTTTTGATATCTTCTGTGTGTGTGTGGAACCTTGACTCTATATCGTCCCTACCCCTTGTTTAATGGTTAAATCCAATTTTATTTTTGTTTAATGGTTGGATGCCACGATTGGATGGGCCCAAAAGTTGGTTATGTTTGCTTTGTCCTATTCCTATATATTCGTTTATAACAGATCCCCTCTCAATTCTACTGACTTCATTCAACTTCGGTGGGTTGCTTTTTGGTTTTTTCTATTTCTCTCATGTAATTTCCATACCAATGTTTAATCATTTCATTTTCCATGGAAAACATATTTGAATGACACTTTGTAACCAACCAGCACTGGAATAGGTGAATCTCTCAAGAAAAGCATTGATAGTAATCAACAATAACTCTTCGTTAAAATTTTTTTTTTTTTCATTTTACTCTTGGATCTCATAATTGTTGGTAAATTAACTAACAATTTGGAAATTATATCAATGCAAATTTTCTGGTGGAGAAAATTAGTAAATTATACTAATTCAAATGCATATAATCTCTTGAATTTTAGGTAAATTAAACATAATTTCTCAGACTTTCAAAACTTAACAATAAACCTTTTTGACCTTCCATTTTTTAAATACATTACCCCTTTCTGGTAGTGATTAATCACTAGTAGAAAAATGTCACATTAAACTTAAACACATGGCAATTAACATGACTTTAGGGGCATTTAAGTCTTTTTATCTTAAAGCAAAACACATAGCATCGCATAGGGGAGTAGAATATTCCATAAAAAAGAAACGCACAACGCCGCTCAAAATTCCCTGCTTCTCCTCCATTCGATGACTGAAGCCACTCGGTTGCCTTCTTCACCTCCATTCGCATGAAACAAAGCTTGGAACACTCTTTAACTGCAAAATTATCATTCTCTGAAGCACGAGCTCTATTCTTCCTTACTCGGTTTTTTGTTTTCCTTCCACCAAACAAAAGCAGAGGATTTTGATTCCTTCAGTAATGGAACTATTTTTGGTACTGCCAGAAAGCTCGTAGGTAGAAGAAGATGGAAATGGTTCTAAGGCAACTGGGTGTAAGATGCTTCTTATCCTCTCTACGGGCAACTGGGTGTACGATGCTTCTTATCCTCTCTACGACCCCTCTTTCATAGATCCACAATTCAATTGCTAAAAGTACGGTCACTCAGATAAACTATACCAGAAATATAAGTGGTAGCTATTTTCATGTCCCATACCCAGGTACTATCATCATTCATGCTTCTGTTTCTCTCTGTCTCTACATTTTCTCTCCATTATTCTCACATTGCTAGTTCATGAAGTGTTAATCTTTCCAAAATAGAGTTGTATCATGTATAATACATGCCAAGTTGCCAACAGATAAAACTTCAAAGCTTAAGAACCACCTTAAGTCAATCTAAAATATATCATTGCATCACAATCCAGATAATAGATAATGCTTTTCTAGGTCACTTCTTCCTATGTCTTCCTTTATATGTTTGGCAATTAATATGACTTAAAGGAATACACTCGAGTCAAACATGACAAATTGGTCTTGAATATTATATATTTTATTACATTGTATGGTGAATGTGTGTCAGTATTTATGTTTTTTAGTTAATAGCTAAGTGGGTGCGAATTTTTCTATAGATTCAACTCTTTGAATTTTCTCAAGAAATACAGGGGTAGGAATATCATGTTTGTCGGTGACTCACTAAGTTCGAACCAGTTCAGTTCGTTGGCTTGTATAATTTACGCTAGGGTACCAAATTCTAAGACCACCTTCAATAGGAGAGATGCTCTTTCTTCGATGACATTTGAGGTGGGTAACTCCATTTTATTCCCTTTTCTCTATGTTTTTCTTGTCTTTTAAAGTTCTTGCAATCAATAAAGTATCAAACTTTTATAATTGAAGAGCGTTCCAAAATAAGAGTGCTTCAGAGAATACTCTTCAATTGCAACATTGTCATTCTCTGAAGCATCCTCTCACCATGTTTACGGCTCAAGATGTCTCTATTTCTGCTAAACAGTATAGTGGGCCTGCTTCAAGACCAATTTTTTAATTTTATTTTATTTTTGAAATCTCAAGTATATGCTTTTAAAAAAGCAAATAAATAGAAAAATGGTGACAGTGTACGTGCATACAATGTTGCAATTGAATGACAATGTTGCGGATGAAGAGTGCTCTACACTTTTTTCTTTGCAAATGAAGGTGAAGAAGACAATCTAGTGGCTTCAATTGTCGAATAGAGGAGAAGCAAGAAATTTGGAGTAGTGTTGTGCATTTTGTTTCAATGGAAAAAAATACATTTTACTCCTTATGTGATGCTACGAGTTTTGGTCTTGGAGGAAAAGATTTAAATGCCCCTGAAGCCATGTTGGCTTCCACGTGTTCAGGTTAAGTCTGATGTGGCACTTTTCCCTTAGTGAACAGAAGGGAATTATGTGATAAAAAATGGAAGTCATGGGAGTTCATTTTTTGAAGGTAAGGAGGGTTATGTGCAACTGATTTAAAGCTCCGGGGGTTATATGCATTTTGGCTAATTATACCAGTAG
Organism: Erythrophleum ivorense; assembly: GCA_026724425.1. Taxonomy (NCBI): domain Eukaryota; kingdom Viridiplantae; phylum Streptophyta; class Magnoliopsida; order Fabales; family Fabaceae; genus Erythrophleum; species Erythrophleum ivorense. Next base: position 14,026,949 of record JAIUCV010000008.1, on the reverse strand, counting down.
CTTACTGATAGCTATTTTAAACTCTTAATATGAAAGTATTTGACCAAGGATGTTTTCTCTTAGTTCCTTCATAAATTGTAAGCAATCATTGTTCGAACTTGCATCTATTGTTGATCGTGTTAATACGATTGGATTTCCTCCCTGACTCTGAGTTTTATTAGTTTAAGTGGTACAACCTAACCGGGTTCTCTTGAGGTATTTCTGCCTTTCTGATATACACAGATTTACCACAGAAGAGCAGCAGGATGTCAAGTTGATGATCTTATAATGTACAAATATCTTGGCATTTTGCTTGATGGAAGAGAGCACTTAGAGGAAGAGGGTCTTTCTGAAATGAATACACAAAGTTCTCTTGTTCAAATTATGGGACAAGGTAATATTTCATGCAGTGGTAAATTTTCTTCAAGCTCCCACTTCACTTGTTCATTGTCTAGCTAACATGAAACAGAGCATACAGAGATGTTAAAGACTTTTAGTGCTTTACTTTTAATATCCACAACAAAACTAGAGATAGAAAGAGAGAGAATGAATGAATTAATACTGATAACTTGGTTTAAGAAGGCATATTAAGATAGCTTGTTGATGTGATAAATTGGTGGAATTAGTCAACATGATTCAGAAAATGGAGGGCTAGTTGAGAATGAATAGATTAAAAGATCTATGAATGACCACTTCTAAATTATGGATAAACAATTCCATCAAGATAGGCATTGGTGAGTTAAATCAATATGCCCATAATTCCCTAAATGGAGCAGTAATTTTCATTTGGATTTGTGTGCTTGTTCTTGTCATTTAGCAGTTCTTTTATTGCATGCGTGCCTGCCATAGCAGCAGAGCTATAAATATTGATTTTTTTTTTAATTTGTGATATAATGTCTAAGATTTTGCCGTAAGAAAATAATTTTTTTTTCTCATTATGCATGTTCATGTTGCAAAATGTGAATTGACTCTTTTAATTTGAAAATACTTAAAAAATAAGACAACATGCATCAAGACCTAAGATGTGGTATTTAGATTATTTATAACACTTAATCGATGATTGCAATGCCTTTTTTTTTTATCTAAACAAGTTTTTATGAAACAAAAATAGAAAGAAATTATGTGGAAAGACAATAAAACACATAGTAAAGGACACAAGAATGGTGATTTGAATTTGTTTTGGCACTTTGTATACGAGGAATAAGTGAAGTAGCAGCATGAAGAATGAGTAGCATATTAGGGTCTATGGGGAAGATATACACACACATATATATATATATTATAGATATATATATTCTTGAAGCAAGGCCCCTACTTGCCTCTTCTCTATTATTAGTAAACAAGCAAACAACTCTCATTTCTCGCCTCTTGTTTGTCTCTTATGCATTCAACTCATCTTAAATTGCTCTCTTACTCTATATTTACCTTCTCGAAGAAATGCAATTGAACAAACTGTCTTCTGGTGCAATCTTCATCTCTTACTTGTTCCCTTGTTGAAACCGAAATAAGAAGATCTTGTGACTATTTTAAATAGGAAGCACAATATTCTATGATTAATGATAGACAGATATTAATCTAAACATAATAGCTTAAATGAAGAAGTGCCTGGTGCTTAAACTTTTTATCACACTACCTTAGAAGTTAGAATTATGTGTAAAATTGATAGTAATTAATCTTTCAAACAAGAATAGAATTAAAAAAAGAAAAATAAAAAGGACCATAAGGGCAGTGCCACAAAATCTGCAGGCAATATAAGACCATCAATGCTCACAATTTAAAGGTTTATAGCTGAGGGTTATTCTTTTTTTATTCCTTTAAATAAGATTGTTACTATGTGAATATTTACTTTTACTTCAAGTGAAACGGGGTGAATTGCTTCAATTTGTCTAAGGTGCCATAACTTGATTGAAAATCAATTCTGAACTTGCAAGGTCAGTTTAAAGCAAAGAGTTTTCATTATCATTTTCTTCATACTTTTTCTGTGAAACACTTGACTTTTGAAGTTGATTTGGTGTTCAAGGAATTGTACATTGATAAGAGAGATGGTTTTGATCAAAAGTTTTTTGATGAGGCAAGTTTACAAGCTAATCTGAATCTGTTGATTTATGACTGATTTTTTCATAAAGCATTTCATTTTGAAGCAAAACTGGTCCACTTATGTATCTTGGTATGCTTGTCATTTAGTAAAATAGCAGTCTATAATTGCAAGCTATGTGGTATCTTTTGATTTTGTTATGATTGATTCAAATATCTTTTACTTGGTATATTGGCCCTCAAAATTGGTAGAAAAGACAAAAGGAGCAAAATGACTAGGATCATTCAGTTTGATCTCAAGTGATTACATTGATAAGAAGGGATGTTCTTCATTCATCAATTGAAAAATGACAGTATGATCCATATATAGTCATCAGAAGTGTTGGTATTGGTAGTCTTCTTATTTAGTTAAATATTATTTGGGTCAAAAAACAATGAGTGACAATTTAATTTCCTATCTATGTATTTGCCTTAAAACAGGGTGACTAAGGAGAACAGATCAACCTTTTATTTGACTACTTCATTCCTTTTTTTCCTTTTTTTTTTGGGGGTGCCAAGTGCTAGTAAGGACAAGGAATTGTGTATAATTTCATAGATGGATATCATTTGAATTTATGTTGCATTACTCAAACTTTGAAGAGCCTGATGCAAGATTTCAGAGTCATTTCATTCAATAGGTACTGTTGATATTTTGAAGAGCCTGATGCAAGATTTCAGAGTCATTTCACTCAATAGGTACTGTTGATATTTTGTAAAAGGGGACCCATACATATATTATAGTAAATATTATATATTATATATAATATAATTTGATGCCTCCTTTTCAAGTGTGTATGGGCTTGTGCGTGTTTCCTTTATAGATTTGTCTCTAACATATAAGCACATCTTCTTCAAGTCATACTTCAAGTAGTTAGGGATTGATTTGCACTTATAATTTTTTGCATTTAGGATGTTTAGCTAAACAATATTATAAACAAATAGTTTGTTAACTTATTAATAAGATTTTGTATCATTGACCATTTTTATTTCAATGAATGTATTCATATTAAATATATGATTTGGTAACTTAGCAATGTTTGGTTGATATTTTTAAAAAGGATTTTAGTAATGTATAGTCGAGTTTTTCAATTAATAAAAAATTTTAATTAAAAAGAGGCTGCCAAATCTTTTTTCAAGTAAAGATTTTAATGATAGTTTAAATTACTACTATTGCCAAGAATATTATGCCACTAAATCTTCAAACCAATTGCCGATGGTCACAAAATTGCTAGTAATTAATGCCAACCTCCACTTAAACATTTAGTAGCAGTTGTTCCAATGATTGGAAAAAAATTGCCATGAAATTTGTATCAATAGATGCAATGGTGGTAGTTAAGTGGTTGCTGCTAGATTCATTCGACGATGGTTAAAACCACTATTAAAAACAAGAAAATAAAAATGTTGCAAAAAGTCCTTTTTTTTGTAGTGAGATTTCAAAGAATTGAAAAGCTTGAAAATTATATATACATTTTTCTCTCTGCAAGGTACATCCACTAATATTGCACAAGGCCTTAAGTTTAGCTTTTTCAACTAAGTGTATAATCAAATGAATTATAACTATAAAGAACGAACGTGGGAATAACATCTCTAGATGGTGAAATATGAGAACAACTTTATTATGGATCTATTGAAGTTCATTTGGATTTAACACGTTATTACACAATTGTTTAAGGAATGAATAATACAAATAATCAAACTTACAGACACTTGCGTAGAAGTGTCTTTTCCATGGCTAATGATAGAATTGACTCCATAAGAATATGTGAATTATGACTCTTCAATCCTTCAATCTTACATCACCTTAAATCAATGCATGTGGAAATTTTACTTGAATATTCACCAGGTAAGTCAATATTCTTGAAAGTCTTAAACAAGATATCCTTATTTACATTGGTTAATGTAAACAAAGCAGGATGATGTCTACCACTCTCATCGAGCCAAGCTCAATACCTATTTCTTTTTTGGTCTCTTCATGTATGTACATGGTCTTTTGATCTTCCATATTCTTTGAGCAAAACGAATATCACATTGTCACATACATTTTTTCAATATGCACCATGTCACGACTATGGCATAACAAATGGTTTGCCTAACAGGGAAGTTGAAAAAAATATACTCTTCTTATACCATTATTGAGTGTCACCACCAATACCATTAGCTCCTCGAGGTATTCTTCCACAACCTTCAACTTCCATGTCTTTTCCAAATGCAACACCAACATTTTAAAGGTGTCTGAAGAATTCTGAGCTAGTTATTGTTACTAATGGATTTCACTTCTCTTCTTTTCCATCAAATCAACTTTGGCCTAATCCAAATTTATGTCCTAGATCCAAAAACTGTTAATGCTTCATAAAACACTACTTTCAACTATAAAAAAGGCATAAATGAGTTAAGTCAAAGTTACAAAATGGACAAGCTAACCCAACATGTGTTTTCCACCCAAATAATGTATGAAGCCTTTGAAAATCACTAATAATCCATATCTTCCTTGCACATATATTGAAAACTTCATTGGTGTAAGAATAAAAGGTTTCAACCCTCACATTTCATAAATTTATTAGCAATTGCAAATAAATATTTATATCATTCGCTAATGCTTACCTTCCTAAAATAATCTTTGAAACGATGAGTGAACTCTATTTTACACACATCCAAGCAGGCAAGTTGTAAGGCATAAGATGCTATAATTTGTACTCAAGTTGCCTAATGGATTGAAAAAATCAATAGCCAACCCTAGGCATACTTTTGAGGATTGAAAGCAAACTAAAGATTCCTTATGTCAAATATCCTCCATGTCTCCAAGTCTCTCAGATGCCTTATCATGCCATTAGTATTTCTCTTTATAGTATGCCATCTCATATAATCAGCAATTTTGGAGGGCATAAATAACTTTACAACATTGGCTTCAATGGAAAGTATTTGAGGAGTTTTTAAGGCTATTCTTTCGCTTTTTACCCTTACTCTTTAGTTTCATCTAGATGTATTGCACTTACTACAAACACCCATGTTTTCATCATCCCTTTAATATAACATGCAACCATTCAAATATACATGATTTTTTATGTAATTAAGCCTTAGTTATTGATGGTTTTCATGGCCTCATAGAAAAGGTGGAATCTTTAAATGTTTAAATGCATCTACCAACAATTCCTGTATTATTGACATAGTCTTGTCATTTATTTCACACAGTCACTTGATGTGATACAATTTTACTAAGAAAGACAATTTCAAATATTTCTCATAACATTTGTACACATTCTATTGCCATTCTTAATTAACTAGCAAAATTATTTAGCATCTTCATTCACCATTAGGTTAGAGGGTGGAACTGAACCCTCAACCTTATCCATACTTTTATTTTCATGATGAATCCTGAATGCATCATAAACCCTATCCTACACATGGTCTTCCTTACAAATCCATTCCTCTCTAACTTATGGCCTTGAAGAAGAGTTTGCAGAACATTTTTCTTCTCTCCTTGTGTCTAAGCCAAAAAGTGTACCCCTATAAAAATAGTTTAATAATCAATAGGTCACAGACAACTTCCCTAATCTATCATTTCTTAAACATAAATCTAAAATATGAGCATATTATTCTATTCTTAACACTCTCCTTGAAAAATGCAAAGTCTATAGGTCCATTTAGTCTCTCTAAATATTAACAAATATTTCAAGGCTTAGAAATCCAAGACTTATCAATTTCTTAACAAAAAAAAACTATGTTCACATCAATGGCAGAGCCAAGACGTCAGATTAATAAGGGTAAAAAAATTTCTTCCAAAAGTTTTTTTCAATTCTATTTAGAAATAAATTATACATTTATAGTATATTGTTTAAATAAAATACTTCACTTTGAACCTTGGATTAAGTCAAATGAGATTTAACTCACTAACAATATTTTGGCTTCCTCCTAAATCTTAAAACAAGTTCAATTTTAAATAAGCAATGTGCAAAAAATACTTTTCATGTTAGTATCAACAACTTTATTACCTAAATACCCTTAAGGATATAATTATGTATAATACTTATGTAATACATAACAATAATATACTAAAAAAAATTATCACTCAACATTATAATAATTCAATGAACAATTAATATTTACAGAGAACAATGACACAAAGAAATAGAGCAAGATGGGAGGAACATGAATGAAGAAGTTATAAAAAAGAAAAAAAATAATGCATAAGGAAGGGAGGGAAAAAACACGATATAAAATTTAATTAAACTTAAGTACAATTTGGAGAGAAAAAAGGGAAAAGTACGGGGAAATTGGAAAAAAGGAAAAAGGTAGGGAGAAAATAAGAAATAAAGAAGAAAGAAATACATGTGTAGGCCTTTGGTCAAAATTATGTGTAGTTTCTTGGTCCATTGAAGCATCATTCTAACCCCTACATGAATGGCATGTTGTTTCGGCCTCTTTAATGAAATACACCATTTCACTTATTAAAGAATTAGGCTGAGCTATTTGACACTTTTTTTGTTCGATTTTTGGTATGCTTTTATGCCAAAATTTTTTTTGGCTTTTGTATTTCATAAGTTCTAGATATTTATGAAATTAAAAAAAAGGCACTGACTATGGATAATGAGCCTATTTTGTTTTAGAAAATCACATTTTTGAGCAAAAAAGATCATTAGGCCTTTTAAGGCTATTTTAGGTTTAAAAAAATTTCCTTAGACCTATTTTTAAATTCTTCTAGAATTTATTTTTGGTCCTTTAGGTTATTTTAATTTTTATTTTTGACCCATAATTGAGTAACCACAACATCCTTTATAATTGTATGCATTCATTATTAATCTATTTTTATAAACATAAAGATCACGTATGGACATAAAAATATCAATTCTAATCATGTAGCTATGATGTGTCTTAACCCATAGATAGATTTTATAACTACTTGATGAATTATGATGAAATAGAAATTGTTTTGTTTTCTAAGTAACTCACAGGTATTAGAGAACACAAATGCATCTTAGTTTCATCACAAATGATACATGAATATATGATATGATAATGTTTTTGCCCACAAGAAGATTTTAGTGGTACAATATTTTATGTTTAATATGACTTGCATTGGTGAGCATACATTTATGAAATGTGATGATTAATTGTCTCCTAATGTTTTGGTAAGTGTTATTAACATTTGCAATTACCTTTTCTATACCTCATTTACTAGCATGTAACAAAAAAAAAATCTTGATGGAAGTAATTATAAGGTCTAGAAGGAAAATGTTCTCCATCAATTAGGGTATCCTGACTATGATCTTGCTTTCTATGTGGATGAGCCACCAATACCCATAAATGATAGTAACAAAGATGCAAAAAGTGTTATATGAACACTATGAGCAATCTAATCATCTCAGTATAATATTTGTGAACCAATGCATCAAGAACAGTATCCATTGATCCACTCCTAAATGTCATATAGTCAAGGACTATATAAAGGCCATTGACACACAATTTGCTTCCTCAAATAAGTCACTAGCAGGTACATTGATGGCTCAACCATACACCATGAAACTAACTGGCATCAAAGGGGTATGCCAACATATTATGCACATGAGGGACCTAGTGTCACAATTGAAGTCCTTAAGAATGGAGTATAATGAACCTTTTTTAGTGTAATTAACCATCATCTCATTATGCAACATTGAAAATTTCTTATAACACATATAAAGAGAAATAGACAGTGGATGAATTGCTATCCATATGTATGCAAGAGGAATATAGGGTGGTTATTAAGGGAGGTGGTGCACCATATGAGGCTCATCTGGCTAGTGGCTTTAAATGGAAAGTGCAAGAGAAATTTATAGCTCCTATTCCTATATAGAATAAGGATGTAGCTAGGTGTTTCTTTTTTTAAAAAAAAAAGGCACATCAAGAAGGATTACCTTAAAAGAAAGGCTTGGTTGGTAAAGAAAGGTATATCTCTACCCTTTGTATGTTTTAATTCTCATTTGGTTAATACTTGCCATGACATATGATGAATTGATACTGGATCAACGATTCACATTTGCGAATACTATGTAAGGCTTTATCATATTAGGGATCCACATACCAATGAGCATAATGTCTTTCCAAGAAATGAGATTGGCTTAAATGTGGAAGCTGAAAGAACATTTAGAATTATTTTGTCTTCGGGACATGTATTAGATCTTAAATAGACTTTTTTATGTTTCTAGTATTTTCTAAGATTTTAATTTTAGTTTCTAAATTGGTTCCATTAGGATTTTTTTTCAAATATTTTTGGAATAATGTTCAATTTATTAAAAGATTCTATCTCTATCAAAAAAATTTCTTAGTTTGATAGTCTGTTTAGGCTCCATACAATTAATGATGTCTCTAATTCCTTTGTTACTATGCATGGTAGTTCTGAAATTAAAAGATGTGTCATGAATGAGGACTCCGCTAGCATGTAGCATAAAAGATTAGGACATATCTCTATAAAAAGAATAAAAAGACTAGTAAAAGATAAGATTCTCCAATCCCTACACTTTATGGATTTAGGTTCATGTGTGGATTGCATTAAGGGTAAGTAGAGCAACAAATCAAATAAAAGGGCTAAAAGAAGTTTTGGGATATTAGAGATTATACATACTAATATATGTTGCCCTAATTTATGTTCTAATGGTCACAAGTATTTTATCTTATTTACTATAATTTCTCACACTATATGTACATCTACTTACTTTATAATTAACAGAAGTAAGACACTAGATGTCTTTAAGGAATATAAAGAAGAGGTAGAAAAACAAATTAAGATTGTGAAATCTAACAAGGAAGATAAATATTATGGAAAGTACACTAGTGATAGATAGGAACTCGATCCATTTGTGGAGTTCCTTCAAAAGCATTGTATAGTTGCATAGTACATCATACCTGGCTCACCTAATATGAATGGTGTGGCTACAAAAAAGAATAAGATGCTTCTAGATATGGTAAGAAGTATGCTTAGCAACTTTAAACTTACTGTTTCTTTATAGAGAGATACACTCAAGATAGCAGTGTATATCTTGAATAATGTTCTAACAAAGGTTGTATCTAAGACACCTTTTGAAATCTAGAAAGATTGGAAACCCAAATTGAATAATACACATATATGAGGTTGTCTTGCAAAGGTAAGAATATATAACCCACATGAAAGGAAGTTAAACCCAACGATTATTACCATATATTTTGTTAGCTATATAGAGAAGTCTAACATAAATTATATTGCCCTTCATATTCAATGAGATTTATTAAATTTAGGAATGCCAAATTTCTTAAAAAAGGCATAATTAGTGGAATTGATCAAATCACATGACTTAGTCATTAAGGATGATTACATATAGCAAACTACCTCCACTTATGGTAGAACAATGGTTTTACATGACACCTATCCTATTGGGTGAATGACATAAGTGTTAAGGATGACCTTGTAATATTTTCTCAAGCAATGAAAGGTGAAAATTCTAAGTTGTGGCATGAAGCCATGGTTGATGAGATGGAATCCATGGCAAATAATAATGTCTAAGACCTTGCAGAGTTGCTTAGTAAAACTAAAACAATTAGCTATAAGACCAAAAGGGATTCATTAGGAAACATTGAGCATTACAAGCCAAGATTGGTTACTAAGGGTTTCACCTAAAAAGAAGGAATTTATTATAAAGCCACTTTTTCTCCTATATTAAAAAGGATTCCTTCCATATCATTATGACATCAGTAGCCCATTTTGACTTAAAATTGTACTAGATAGATGTTAAGATCACCTTTCCAATGATGACCTTAAGGAAAAAGTATATATGAAATAGCTTAAGAGATTCACCTTAAATACCAGTGAGAATTTGGTGTGCAAGCTTAAAAAAAATCAATTTATGGATTCAAGGAAGTGTCACAATAATGATACCTTAAATTCTATGATATAATCACATGTTTTAGTTTTGTTAAAAATATTATGGGTCAATATATGTACTAAAAGGTCAGTAGAAGTAAGATCATATTATTGGTATTATATGTGGATGACACACTTCTTGTAAAATCATATTATTGGTCTTATATGTGGATAACATACTACTTGCTTTACGTGACTTGGGATGGCTATATAAGGTAAAATAGTTCTTGTTCAAGAATCTCAAAATAAAAAAATATGGATAAGGCATCCTATGTCATTAGCATTGGGATCTATAAAGACAACTCTTAAAGTATCTCAAGACTGTAACAAGAAACCTATATAAACAAAATTCTTGAACGATTTAAAATGAAAGACTGTATCTAGTATGACACTTATTATGAAAAATGACAAATTTTGTTTGTTTCACTGTCCTAATAATAAGCTAGAAAGAAAAGAAATTGCGAATTTTTTTTATGCTTTAGTGACTGGAAGCCTTATGTATGCAAAAGTCTACACAAGACTTGATATAGCTTTTGTTGTAGTTATGTTGAGAAGATATCAAAGAAAAGTTATGAGGTAACTTCAACGTACAAAAGAATATATTGCTTACATATAGAATGATTGACAATTTAGAGATTATTAGTTATTCTGATTCAGATTTAGCAAAATGTGTTAACATAAAGAAGTCAATATCTGCATATATTTTTTTCATTAGCTGAAAGAGCTATCTATTAGAAAAGTACAATGTTGTCCTTGATATATACTTCCACTATGGATGTTAAGTTTGTTTCTTGCTTTGAGACAAGTTCATAGGGTATATGGTTTAGAAATTTCATTGTTGCGTTTAAGATCATAAACTCAGTCTCTAGGCCCATTAGAGTGTATTGTGATAATATAACTACAATTTTCTAGGCTAAAAATAACAAAAATGGAAGTCAAAATTAATACATCAATGTCAAGTACTTAGCCTTAAAAAATGGGTTAAAGTTGATCAGATTATCATAAAGCATATTTGGATAAAAGAAATATTGGCTAATCCTTTAACTAAAGGGATACATTTAAAAGAGTTTAAGGATGGGTCTTAGACCCTATTTGATCTAATTGCGATACTTAGAGTAATAAAATTTTGAATTATGCTACGTTGTCTCAATATATATCTGTGTACATTTTTTATGAGACTAACAAATATTCAAGTTTGGAATCAAATAAACATTTAAGTTTTATTCTTAAAGATTATTGCCCTATAAATTTTAAACATATTACATGTGATATGTGAAAAGTAATGCTAATTTTCAAAGGACTTACTACTATGATTCTTGTAGAATGTGTTTAATTTACTTGTAAACATACTATCTAGCAATTCATATTTGGATCAAGTGGGATAATGTTGAAATATATTTAAAATTATATTTGGAAAATGGAATATTTTAATTATTCTATTATTTTGAATATTTAATAATATCCTATTTATTTGAATTTTAAAATATATCTTCTAAATGATCCTCATTATCCCTTACTTTTTAAGATTGCTAGATAATGTGGTTAGTGGATTAGTGGTCAGTTGTTTTTTGAAGAACTGAATTCATGGTACTTTTTGATAGGAAGGTACAACATGTTATTTTTGTGACTAACCAATTTGGAATTTTTGAGATGTTCTTGACAAGAGAGTCTCCCTTGAACAAATTACTAACATTAAGATCTCCCAACTTGTCAGAAAAAACTTTTGACAAAATCAAATCTTTCTTTAATTTTCTGGTTGTGATTTCAGTTATTGAGATCGTAAAGTCAAGTTTTGAGCTCCTCTTTCAAATTCATCTAGTATGATGGAAATTATTTATAATATCTGTTTCTATTATATACAGTCTCAATTAAGTTATGTGAGATTGTCCTATAGTTTTGTTTGTAAGAAATTCATTTTGTATTTTGAATCTATATATCCTACAAAACATGTCAATATCACCTTACCAGAAAAACAATCCCACTACTTTTATCAAATCACTGAAAAATTTGGCAGATGGAAGCATAATCTCTCAAAATATCTTAAACAATTCTTTCAATAAAATGTGAAAAGGCTACTCAATTGATTTGGTAGCTTAGCGTGCATCTATCTTTAATTAAATAAAAGCAGTGTACAATTTAGAATTAGAGGTTAGGAATGACACGGAACCCTTCACATTATATAATTAGCGCAAGTAGAAAACTCACTAAAATGAAAAAAGAAAAAAAGGGGAACGGGAGGAATAAACCAATTAGATGCAAAGACTATGGTGAATAAATTAATAGGACCACTTTGGCTTACGTCCAAATTTTGATTTCATATTATCTTGCATCTGAAGATTGGCATTATCATTGAGATGCACTACCGTGTTTTATAATTTCATGTCCAACATTATAATATATTACCTGACAAAAAATAATAAAGATGCTTATATACATGAAATGAGTCAATTAAAAGATCTAAGTTTAAATCACACTGTCAAATTAATTCATTTATTGTTGACTTAAGTAATGTTATCTTTCTATTTATTAAATGAAAGTACTTAATTAGAAGTGTAATATTGATCTAATTAAAAATTAGTGGCTAGATTTTCAAAATAAATAAACTAGAAGGATAATAAGTTTTAATTAAAACTAGAAGAACAAAATTACTCTCTTGAATAAATTATATGGACTAAATTTACAACTAAGCTTTTAACCAATGTACAGACCATCTCACAAACTCATAACTATAAAGAAATCATTATGCATGGTCTAAGTAACGAAGATATGAGGAGTTACCATGTAAGAATTCTTAGATTAATTAAGCCTTGCTCCATGTATCAAATAAGGGAGGAAAAAAGGCATTTGTAAAAACTTCAATGATGTGTTTGTGAGTATTGGACTATGTCAATGTGGCAAGCAGTGAGATTCTCACAATATATGGTTACTGTCCCTGAAGGAGGACCAAGGGTACTGTCTGATGCAAATCAAATAATGGGTTGGCATCTCCTTATTGATGACAAGGGGATCCAGAAAGTGGGTCCCTGGTTGATTTGATTTCAACAGTTGACATTGAAATTTATCTTATCTTTGTATAATGCTTCTATATGCCTATTAGTATTTTATTGATTAACTTTGTTTCATGTAAGACATGGGACAAGCTTTCTTTGCTATCATAGAAGAAAAGGCAAACGAAAATTTTAAAAATCTTGATAGAGATTGCTAACTAATTCAAATTTTCTATTTTAGAAGAGCCAAGTGAAGTTAAAGCATCAGTACAATGCCAAGTTCAAGATATAAAAAAGTTGTAATTTGTCAGCGTGAGGACTTAATGTAAAGTTTGGTTAATTGGCAAATTATTTTGGTAATATTGAATAAAGAGTAATATAGATCTATATGTAGATTAGTTGTTACTCGCACAAATAGCACATAATTATATAATTTGAATTTGCTTAAGCAAAGAGAAGAGAGTGTCTTTGCTTTCATCTAAAATTACGTTAGCCACTGAGTTCACCCACCTTCACAAATGAAGATTTGTATATCATTTATCCACTTCTTATAGACGTTGGGGCCATTTTTGAAATTTTAAATCATATATATGTTCAGAAAAAAAAAATCAGTATTAACACCAAAAACAAACTTCCAAATTCATAAATTTATTCAAGAAATTAAAGAACAATTTATCTAACTGGCTACCAACTTAGAGCTTGCAGCTTCTACAAGTTACTTAAATCATTTTAGTAGAAATTAACATAGAGAACAAAATAAGTTCAATTTTGCATATATTGACACTTTAACTCGGAAGATGAAGGGGGCAAGGAAAAAACAGAAAAAAAAAAATTTATGATTCAGCAACTAGATTATCTACCTGGCTACTAACTTCGTAAAACCCAGCATACAAACAATATATATTATACCCCAGAAAAACGGAGCAAATAACTTCACTGAAAAATAAATAAATGATGTAATACCTAGTGGTCGGATGGTGATGGGGCAACAGCTGAAGTAAATTTAATGAGGAAGGAAGGGAATAGGTTTGGTTTTAAATGGGCTTAATGACAGTTGGAACCAATCACAATTAAGTCTATTGGCCTAACGATAATAAGGTCTAATCGTCCTTAAGCCATGTTAGGCATAACCACCGTGAGGTAATGAGAAATTAGACTGACTACTATTAAGCCATTTGTGGTCTAATGATAGCTAGGTATAATCGCTGTTAAGCAATGCGTCCTAACGGCAAATAGGTCTAACCATAGTTAAGCTATTGAGCGGCTTAACAATGGTTTTATCCCAATTGTCGTTAGGGTCCTTATCTTAACGACAATTTATTTAATTGCTGTTAAGACTTTAGTCTAATAGAAATTTTTTTAATTATTGTTAAATTTCATTTTTCTTGTAGTGAGGTGCGGAGAAATTTGGGGGATGGAAGAGAATAAAATCCCCTTGCTTTTTGTTCCTATTTGGGGATGGAGAAAATGGGGGGCAGCTAAATGTATTGACGGTATCATGTGGTTTGTGGTTTCTAACTTCTAGCATTGGAAACTTGTTTTCTTCTACTCTCAGCTTGCTATAAGGCAAGGATATCTAGAATCAAATTGGCTACATTTGGTATTATATGAGAAGAAATAGAATGAAAATGAATGAAAAAAATAGGTAAATTTTATATAAAATGACGCATATGTCCGTATTTCAAAAGAAATAATAAAGAAGAAGCTCTTTCACACCCTCTCCCATGTGGAAAGTATACCAAACCTGCCTGCCTAGACTTCCTAATGCGCACAAGAATGATTGGTTAAGGATTTAATTATTGTTCGCCAACCTTAGTAGATTTAAGGGAGGAACCTTAATATAATAACAAGAAAATGGTTCTCACCCTCCCGCCACCGACAGTCACAGTGGTAATATTTGGTTTATCTTTCTGGTTCAAGAATCCAGCCTTTCGCCGGCACCGGCACAGTCACCGGCTCCGGACAATTTATTTGAAATATAAGTTTTCTCTTGATGTGATATTTGAACATATAGTAATAAATTTTCTGTTATATTACCCACTTGTGATTACAGACAATTTATTTGTACAATAGGTTGGACAATTTATTTAGTCAAGAATAAATTTATTCAATTCATTTTGAATCTATTTTATTAATTAAGACATTATTAGCATGATAATTTAATTCTGCCATAATTATTTTGAGTATCGGTGCCATGTGATTAGTGTGCAATTAATTTTTCAAGGAGCAGGCACATCATCTTGAATTATGATAATGCACACATTAAACATTTTATTTTAATTACATTTACTGATATGAATTTTAGTATGATATATTGATAAGCATGATAATTTTATTTATGCCGTGCTTATATTGAACAAATGTATGTCCTAATATTGTGAAGTGTTTGTGTCATATGATTAGTGTGCATATGATTTTTTTTTTTTTAGGACCAGCCATACCATCTTTAATTATGATCATGCACACATCAAGTCATACTGTATATCTTTAATTATATAATGTACATATTAAGCAATTTATTTTAATTATGATAATGCACACATTAATAAATTTTTTTAATTTCATAAATAATGCAAAAACAACATACATGTTATGAAACGAGGCTATTATCACTCTATTAACACACAATAACACAAAGTACAATAATTATTGGTAAATAAAATTATAACATCACTTAAGATGTTGGTATCTCTCGAACTAGTGGTCTAATTCTCAATTTTTATCGTTGACATTGGCCTCGTTGAATAGCTGAGATAATCTTGAAGCCAAACTCTGTTTTAATGCTGGAGAAACAGCATGCTCGCCAATCATGGTCTCCAACAGTGTCTCTGAAACTGGTTTGTTGTCTATGACACCAGCCACATCTTCTGCTAGTGTCCCATCTTTAGAGAAACTAATCTGGGGTTTTAAAGAAAAAGTCAAATGCATGAAACTTGTTTTGGTTAATTTTGATTCTAATTAAGATTTTAGTACATCAAGATAGTAATCAAGATATTTTTAAGTGAAGTTTGTTTTCTTGATTACGATGAAAGTATAGAAGTAGTTTACAAGTCAAGTGAGATTGGGTATCTTCTCAAGCAATTTTGAGGGGACACCCCTCATATTGGTCAAGTACATTTCAAAAATTATGTTCTCCAAAAGTCTGACACTAAAATTGTGATTTTTAGTTGTGATTTTTAGTTGCAATTATTATGTATAACTATTGTAAGAGTTTGTGAATTATATAATTGTATCAAGAAAAGTTTGCAATAACTCGTATTTGTATTAATATGGCTTTGGTGTTGTTTAGTTTTTTACCCCCAAAAAAAATTCATATAAAGCATAATTATTCTCTAAAAATTATCTTCATCAATTTAATTTAAAAATAAAAAAAAATCATTATTTAAAAGTATAGTATTATTAGTGCATGTAAATCCGCTCCCTACCCTACTCCTTTTCCCACTTTTTACTCTCTAACGCGCTATATCTTTTTTGTAAAACAAATATACATTATCCACTAATTACGTGATAAATGCCACATGCACACGCCTACTTTTCATAACCTATGACGCCACTTTCTTGAAGTTACAATTGATATTTTGATATGGAGTTAAAAATAATTTTAAAAAAATATTTATACTCAAACAAAAATAAAAAATTAGTTTACATGTTAATGCATGTCAAGCCACTAGTCTCAATCTTCTTTGATCTAATCAAAGACTAACAAATATAGAATTCAAACATATGATAATTTATACTAATATTAGAAGCTAATTAATTACTTAAAATTTGTAATAACCTTAATTAATTATTATTTTTATTTAACCATCAAAATCTCAATATAAAATTGCGATATTCTTACAAAGAAACATTTTAATATGCAATTTAATTGTTTTATACTAACCGTTAATGTTCCATTGGGTGATTGTCTGTAAAAAACAGAAGAGCCTGCTGGGAAGTTGTGATCCTTGAAGATTTGAACCAATTTGTCAATGGCTTTATCTTCTGCATCACTGTAAGTCCCAACAGATTTCAAGTGGGTCATGCAAGATTCTGATACCTTCCTCACATATTCTTGACCAGACAATGGCAATATCTTTGACCCTCGAATTAATTTCTCAAAGGGACCTGCAGAAAAAAAAAAATTATAATCTTTCTCATAATTATTCATTATTAAAACAATTTAATATGCTACAATATACAGTATTAAATTTCATATCTGTTGGTCCAAGACTATGGATTCAAATGATACCTTGTAAACATAAGTATCAAAAGGTCTTAATGTATATAAATTCAATTTTTATGTCGTCCTTTTTTGCATTCCTACTCCTAAGGCTTTGCCTCTCAATTGCTACTAAAAAAATTCATTTATATGTATTTTTTTATTTAGTGTTTTAAATTTTATGTTTCAAAAGAACTCCATTAAATTTAAAACATGTCAAAATAGTCTCTTGCATTTTTATAATATTGACAATACGTTCAATTCTTGGATTAATTTTTCATAGAAACTTGCAAAAACAAAATTAATTAAATTAAGTAAACTAATGATTTAGTTAAAAATTATTCTTTTCTCAATTTAGTTCACCCAAAATAAAGTTTCTTAATTTAGTTTATAAACAATCATTCTTCTATCATTTTGATCGTACAAAGATAAAATATCTTAATTTAGTTTTTCAAACATTTTGTTTCAATTAAAGTAATCCTTTCAAAGAGCATTTTTAGGCTCTCCAATACAAAAATAGCGTCCTTTTTAGCCTTACCAAGAGGCCATTTTTATGAGGAAAAAATATCTATAAATTAAATTAAAAGATTTTAGTTTTAGATGATCAAATTAAGAAGAGAATAATTTTTTAAAAACTAAATTAAGTAATTTTATCTTTGAAAAACTAAATTAAAAGAAAAGTAATCTTTTAAGAAATATATTATTAATTTACTCAAATAAAAATCAAAAGCATTCGTTGTTAAGCATATTAAATTTGAAAAGTATTTTCTCAGATAAAATTCAAAAGCACTAGAAAAATTATATTAAGAAAAGGTTTATCAGGAATTTATTTTACTTTATTTCAATATTCTCCTCCTGAATCATTATCAGCTGAGCTAGCGGCGACGGGAGAAAATGATGCTTTTAGTAAATTTAATCAGAAGACAATGTCAACTTAGCGGAAGGAAAAAGTCACAACATATGTTTGAAAAAGTCATGAAGATATGTTTAAAGATTTCGATTTTTAATAATATCAATAACCCAATTAATAATATTTTCTTTTGAGGAGTGGATAATCTTTCAAGTTTTTAGAAAAAAAAAATCCTTATTTGGTATAAGTGAATTTTGAATTTGATGCATAAATTATTTATTTCAATTTAATTACAGTGTTACGTACCTTTACTAGCTATTTTTTTATAAAATTTAACACTAAAATTAATAATTAATTGATTTAACGTTATTGAATGATAAATCTGACCAAATTAATTAATGGGTGACAAATTTTATTATTCTTATTATATATGAGTAAATCTTGATATAGAATGCTTTACTATTATATAAAGCACACAGAAAAGTAGTTAAAACTGGTGGCTTTACATGCATGCAGCTCATACATTCAATACGTTTTTTTTGTAATCTTAATTTACTTTTAAAAATTTAGTAAGACTATAAATTGTTCTAAATATTTAAATATTATTTTTACTATCTCAAATAATAAAATTTTAAAATAAATGAGGAAGGACAATATCTGAGGAGGGAGCAGATTTGGAGAAATGTTGAAGTATACGCATTGCTTCAAAAATAGTAAGAATGAGCAAAAAAACACTTCATTAGCTTGACACAATTATTATATTATGTTCTTAACTGGCTTTTTATACTTATCTGGAATAGGGAGACATAAAAAAAATATTTTATTACTTCTAGTTTCATATATAAAAAACTTCTATGAAACTGGATTTGGTCTAAAATATATGAAACAAACCACTAATATCTGATATATTAATCATAATATTTCAATTATACTCTCCATTAATAAGTTTTTCAAATTATAAGTAATAGTTGCCATTAATTTTTTTAAAAAAAATACACACATTAAATAGAGATATTCTTAAAAAATAATTTTTATTTGGGACAAAATTAAAAAAATTACTTTTAATTAACTTTTTTTAATTCTCATAAGTTAGTTATTTATTTTTTATATATAAGATCGAAAATAATATAAAGTATTACTTCAATTGATAATAAGATATAGAATTCATCCTTAATAACATAAGTTTTATTTAAAAAAAAAACTTTGCATCAAAATCAGACTGGTATTAAAAAGTGTACATTAATTATTGTTTGAAAATCAGACTGGTATTAAAAAGTGTAAATTAATTATTGTTTGAGAAGAAAAGAACCTGTGATGATATCTCTGAAGAAGTGAAGGGAGTTCAACAACTCATCTGCAGTTTTTCCCTTCCACTTGGAGGCAAGTAGTGGCAACGCCTTTTCTTCCAAATAAACTCCTATGGCAGTGAACTTGATGAACTTTCCATCAATTACCAGCCCTCTCTCCCCTACAAATTTAACGCAAATAAGTAATGTATAGTACAAATTATGATATATTTTTAATTCATTAAATTAGATATATTTTATTGTTTTATTAAGAGAAAAATACATGGATTTCTCCTAAATTTTGCTAAAATTACATGAGAACTCCCTTCTATTTTCAAAACTTCTCATAAAATAAAATGTAAATTACATAGACTTTCCTTGAATTTTACTAAAATTACATATATCCCTCTTCTATTTTCAAAGAAATTAAACTCTGTGTATATTTTTTAAAATAAAGAGAATATTTATATAATTTCAAAAAAAAAACTCAAGCAATATCTATGTAATTTTAATAGAATTTATGAGAATTTTGTGTTAGTTTTAAAAATAAAAAGGAGATTCATATAGTTTCAGCAACACTTAGAAAAGATTTGCATATGTTTTGAAAATAGGTAAAAAGTCTATATAGTTTCAGCAACACTCAAAGGAGGTGTGTGTATTTTACTTTTTTATTAATGATATAACTTATCTTCATAAATTTAAGGACTTTTTTTTTATTTCTTATAAAATGAGTTTAATAAAAAGCAACATTAAAATTATACATTTACCTATAACTAAACACTTTAAGAAAAATAATATAACATGGTATGGAAATAATGTTGTAATTACTTAAATTATTGCATAGTACATGTTGTGAAACAATTATTAATGCAGAACATTTAAATCTCTTCTTTGTTCCACAGAAAATATAATTAAAACTTCTATGAATTATATATTGATTGATAAATTGTTTTAAATATAAAATATATTATAACAAATATTATGAGTATCTAAAAAAATTTAAATAAAAATAGATTATCATTTTAATACTAGTGTTAATTTAATTTTAAAGAATTTCTTTTTATTGACAAATAAACTTTAAAAAAATTCACCTGGAGTCATCTCCAAGAGCATTAAAAAAAATAGTACTGAAAAAAATTATCAAACATAAAATTATGATTTTTGCCACTAAAAGCACAAACAAATATATAAAGTTCACAAATTAAGTTTATACAATTTAAGAATAGTATATATTACCTTGTTTTCTAAGGCTAATGTCATAGAAAATGTTTTTTTTTTCATACCTCAAATTGTCATGACAAATATTTTCTATTATGTTATTCAAACAATAGTCAATGAACTCATTGAAAAAAAAATGTTTTCTAGCCATATAATTCATTTTTTCCTTAAAAATTTAGTTTCTTCCATAAACAAACAGAGTCCTAGTTGAAAATATAAGCTTAGAATATTTAGCTTTGAATTTTTCCTATAATGCACCAAATAAGAAAAGATATTTTTATGTTGTCAATCCAAGACAGAAAATTAACTTATTTTTCAAAAGAAATAATTGTCACAGATTATACTTTTAAAATACATAATTTCTATCAAGACAAACGTATCTTTAAATTATGGTGGATGTCGTCATCTTGATTGACAATAATGCTAATTTGGCTTTTATAAAGGATTTGTCGCGAAGCATCTGTGCTCATTTAAATAAACAGACATTATTAAAGCACAGCTCAGCTCATATAGGTATCTTCGCTATTTTATAGCTGGCTACATATCTATTATAAAAAAGAAAAGAAAAGAAAATCAAGTATGTACATAACATATACTGTTGTATGCTCAATTATAGAGCAAAACCAAGAAGAGAAGAAGAGGCATATGCCTAGTAAGAACGAAAACAAATAGAATTGAGACAGAAATAAGTGAAAATGGGATAATTTTGACCCTATTCAATTTATAAAGTAAATACTTAATTCAAATTTCTGCATATATTTGACTTTTCAGATGGGATGGCAACTTATACGAAGAAAAAAGATATTCCAACACTTTACTTGAAGATGTGTGTGTAGATCAAATCCTTTAGTTTTTTCACCAAGGATGGATTACCCACTAAGGTGCATCACACTTTAGAGAAATCACTGACATGGTTAACTTTTTTGTATATATTCAACTGCATGATGCATTTTTCTTTTTTAATTTAGCTCTGACTGGAATTCGAATTTAGATTCTTAAATTCTAAAAATTACTCCAATATCACTAAATCAAAGTTCATTGATCATGACACACCTTGTATATAACACAATTGATAATAATCAAGTCAATTTGAATGGAGTACAAGAACCTGCGCCACCAAGACAATAGGGCTTGACGGATCCCAAAGGCGTCACCGTTGCCGAGAATTCAAGGAATTCCACCTTAACTCCGGTGAGGGATGGTGCTAGGTCACCCATAGTTGAATGGAGGAGTGTATTGTGAAGGGTGTGATTTTTGTTTGTTGTTTAAGAAAATGTACAAAGAGGGTTTATATAGAGGGCGTCATGTGATATGGGGGTTTTAGTTTTCAATGTGATGTGATATAAATTTGTTGAGAATGAAAATGTGGGGCGGCTGCCTACTCTTCAACCAGGGCTGTTTTTGGGTTCAATGGACAAGGATGGCTTATAAAGAAATCGATTACTCCCTTTACTTATGAGTATGTATGAAAGAATTATATATGTATCTAATTTAATTAAAGAGTTTCTCTCTGATGATGTCATTGCTTGTGGTTGTAGGGATGGTATATAATTAATTTTCTCTTCTGGAAGAAATTTCTCTAGGGTTTGTCCCATTGAAGGGAATAATAAGTATTTTCTCCTGCCTAAAATATGGAGATGAGAATTGAGATTATACTATTAACGTTATATATGTTGAAATGACTATAATAACTTGTAAAGTAAATTATATAATTTTTTTTGAATTTTATTAAAATTATGCAAACTTCACATCTACTTTTAAGATAATAAAAATATGTTTTGAAGTAAAAAATTACCCTATACTTTAGTTTAATTTTAAATTTTTTTAGTCAAAATACTTTTCATTTAAAATTTTTTAATTTTTTTAAAAAATATATTTAGGTTAATAAAGAGTATTTTAGTAAAAAATTTTAAAATTAAATTAAAATATAAAATAAATTTTTATTTCATAATAGGTTTGTATATATTTTAAAAATATATGCAAAATTTATATAATTTTAATAAAACTCAACGAAAATTTTTCATGAGGGTCTTTCCATACTTATGAAAAGTGAGAATTAGAAAAATTGAGTGGAAATGTAGTTTTTGGTTCTTACAATATATATATACACACACACTTTAATTATTTGATATTTGAATTTTAAAAATGCATGCTTTAATCTTTAAATAATTTTTTGTTACTACTTATTAGTATTTGAAGAATGTATTACTTAGAACTAATGAATAATAAATTAAAATTTTTT
Source organism: Erythrophleum ivorense (assembly GCA_026724425.1). Classification (NCBI taxonomy): domain Eukaryota; kingdom Viridiplantae; phylum Streptophyta; class Magnoliopsida; order Fabales; family Fabaceae; genus Erythrophleum; species Erythrophleum ivorense. Next base: position 14,004,243 of record JAIUCV010000008.1, on the reverse strand, counting down.
TAGAACCAAAAAGTGAATTTTAAAATTTTAAAATTAAAATAATTGAAGTATGTATCTTTATGAGACTGAATCACATATTTCTAAAATTTAAAATCTAATATATATCTTTCATAGATAAAACCTACATTTCCTCCAACATTAACCCATGTTTACAAGTTCCCATCTCCAATTGCTGACATTATCAAATTGAGTATTATAGACAATAAAAAATGTCCATCTCATAATTTGACTTCAAATTTAGGCTAATATATATATATATATATCAATCCTGTATAAAATGCAAGATCCCTTGCAGAAAATATTATATATCTTTCAACCTCATTTAGTCCAATAGAATGACCTCAGGATTTTGTGAATTGGTTGAATTGGTAGCTTGATGATGCATGCGATGCACAAAATATGGTTGAATATCATTTAATCAAGTGCAGTGGACTCAATAAACAAACAAACAAACAAAAAACTAGTTAGGTGGAACGGGCTATCCCTACAATTTGATGCACAATTAGGTGACAACAAAACTTACCACGAATTGAGTACTTCTTATCTTACAGTATCTTGAATATTATAAGATATAAAATATAAAATATCATAGTATCTAATATATTTATAATTAGTATGATAATAACAAAATGATTTTAAAAATGATACAAGGGACATTTTATAAAAGTTAATAATATTTAGATATGATGGGAGATTTTCACAATTTTGAGTAATACTAAATATGATACCACTTAAAATAGTATGATTTTATTAAACTCTACTATCTTGAATGATATTAGTAGAGTAAAAGAGGCCAGTCTAACCCGTCACAAGTTACTCATACAAATCACAATGAGAGCGGCTAATTCATTTCTTAAACAGGCTAAAAAAGATAATGAATTAAATCAGCTAACTCGTTTTTTACCCATTTTATATATTTTATTTTTATTTATAAAATATAATACTTTTAAATTAAATAATAAAATATTTAAACCTGCATTTAATTCAGCTTAGAATTCAAAGTTAGGTTCGTCATAAATAAGCTAAACAATAAGCCAAACTTGTCTCTTAACATTACTAAAAGATATTCATTATCTGGAATATCAATGGATCATATTGTCATTAGGTGATGTTTGCTTGGTCCAAATTGCATGCATTTTAATTAATTTATCTTGTTAATATAATCAAAAATAATATATTTATGTTGTGATTAAAACATTCAAAAAAAAGTAAAGTTTCATTCCCCAAAAAAAAGGACAACGTCGTTTATTCTATTTAGACAAAATAAAGAAAAGAAGCTACTTAATCAAAAATATACCCTTGCACATAGTTATTCATATGTAACACTTTTTAATTAAGTAGAATTACTTCCTATGTGGGTCTGGATTTAATCGAGCTTTTAGGTTTCAAAATTAGGTTCGTTCAGTAGGTAACCTAAACAGGCTAATTTCTTGTCTTGGGTTTTGACATTACTTAAAGGCATTCATTATCTTGAATATTAATGTATTATAATGTAATTAACTAGGTCATGTGATTTATTTATAGTCCAAATTTTATGTATCTTACTTTATCTTTTTTAATATAATCAAAGACAATCTATTCATGTGAACATCGTATTTTGTCTAGACAAGTTGCAAAAATAATAACAAAATCAAATAAAAAAAATGCAAACAAAAAAAAAGAACAACAGAAAGAAAATAAAAAATTAGGAGAAAATGAAAAAAAATTTTAAAAAAAGAGAGCTTTAGAAAACAAAAAAAAATTGAAAAAAAAATAATAATAAAAACTAGAGCGATAAAAAAATCAAAAAATATCAAAAGGAAAAAATCAAAAATAAAAGAAAAAAAATAAAGAAAAAAAAGCAAAATTTAAAGGATTAAAAAAAAGATTTTTCTTAAAAAGCCCAAGTCTTTTTTTCAATACAGGCCTATTTGACTAAACCCTGGCCCAAATTCGAAAGAGAATTTGCAATCCAACTCTCTTAAATTCAGCCCATCAGCTCCAAAAAAAATTAAAAAAATAATAATAAAATGAAAAATGATGAAAAACAGAGGGCCAAAACCCCACATTTGACCCATTCTCCCAATGCTTCGCTCGCTGCCACCAACAAAGAGCAGGCAGCCGGCTAAAAACAAAATGGGAAAAGGGCAACAGGGGACTCTGATCGACGCCTCAGACAAACACAGAAGTGGAACGCCCAGCATCTCAGAGAGTAGTGGAGCAGACCTGCAGCGAGGGGCTCGAGGATTTGACTTCCCTCTCCCATCCCTTTCGCCACTGGACACGGAGGATGATTGACGCGAAAATGGAAGGAGAAAAAAGGGAGACGTGGATCGAGATTCGAAGGAGGTAAAAAATGGGGTTCCTGATTCAAACCGAGGGAGGGGAGATTAAAAAACCAAGGGTGAAGAGAGACAGGGGGTGGATTGGCTTCGAGAGGAGATGGAGAGGAGACAAAAAAAACGGGGATTGAGCGGAAAAGAAGAGAGGGAGGGAGGCGAATGGATAGAAAAAATTAGGACCGAGAAAGAGACCGGGGGGGAGATTCGAAGAGGGCAGATTCTGAAATCCAGAGAAGAGGTTCGAGAGAGTGGGCGAGACAGGAGGCGACTGGAGAGAAAAATTTAGAGCAGGAAACTGAGGAAAAAATTCGGGAAAGGGGTAGAGGATTCAAAAAAGGAGAGCCGACCGATTTAGGGATTTTGGATTGAGAGATGGAGTGAGTGCGAGAGACAGAGAAGGAGACTCGATGGGGGTTTTTCCCAATTTAGGGACTTCGGATTGAGAGATGGAGTGAGTGCGAGATACAAAGAGGGAGACAATGATAAAGCGCAACGGCAGAATCGTGGAAGAGCAAAATTGAGTATGGAAATCGTGATGATGGAATTAAGGTTGAGCACCATGAAATTGAAGCCAGCCTCTTGATTCGAATGTTGCACTGAGATTTACAAGGAGGTACATCATTCCTTCATTTCCGAAATATATGACTGTGCTGGAATATGAACTCTAGATATGATAGTTTTGATGTTACCATAATGTTTTGTTTGCCTACCTCGTATGCTTGGCCCTCTGTTCCTTGATTGTTCTTTTGTTCCATTTAATATTGCTTCGGGTTTAGACATTGGCTAATGCTTTCAGATTGGGGTTTTGATGTTTTACTGTGAAACTTCATTCATGTTTTTGATTCCCTATCACTCATAAAGGTATCATTTTTGTTCCTTGTCTCACTTGTTATAAGATCGGGGTTTAGATTTTAATTAATGATTCCCTTTTGGGATCATTGTCTCTTCCCAGTGACGGGTTTAGGTGTGGCTGGTCTGGGTTTGTATTTTAGAGCGTGATCTATTGGATTCAACTAAGAGCCTATCATTGGAATATGGAATTGTGCCATTTGATTCAATATGATTGGTGTCTTTAGTTTTCAATTATTGTTCTTAATCCCCAATACATGTTTGTGCAAAGATTCGGTATAAGATATTCCCGCTATCTCATGGTTTTTGGCCTCAACATGCAGTAGGATTTTGTGAAGATCTTAGTTGCTGTCTCATTATCATTTAGCTATGATTATCCAGCCAGTATAAGTCTTGAATCTGATTTGCGTTGGTGACTTCTGACATGATTTAGCTTTTCTTTTTAGGCTTCATTTGGACATTAAATCGGTTTCAAACTTGCTACCTTTTCCACCATTTTTAGTTTTGTGTGAAATGCCTAATGTTAACTTTCCCTTTCGAGTCTTAGTCTTCAACACAATGAAGCAATGTCATCCCAGGATCATTAATTGATTGATTGATTTATTATTTTCACTTTAATCCTGTCCTGATATTTAGATGTTTGGTTTGCGCTATAGTTTACCACTGCTCCTTTGGATTTAACAGAGGTCTACTGCTCCATTTTGACCTTTACTTGTTTGTTTGAGAAGTTATAATGTTCATTTGTTTTTTTTTTTTTTGGGATTTATTGTATTTAAAACTTGGTTTAGGTGGAATTTCTGAATGCAATTTGACCTATCTGAGACCCCAATCATTTTTTTTGGTTTATGAAAAGTAAGTTGCGGTGACACTTCTGTTTTTTTTTATTGTGTGCGAGGCTCATGAATTGGGGAAGTGAAGAGAATGGGGAGCAAGGCAGAGATTAGGCGGTGACAAAATCAAACGCCCCGCGAGTTCCTTTTTTTTATTTCGATTTTCTTTCATTTTTATATTTTTATTTTTATTTTTATTTTTTTTTCTAATTTTAGTTTGTCCCCTTTGAATAAGATGTAACGTTCATTTGGGCTATGACACGAGGCACACACAATTACAAACAATGCGTGTTTGTTATATATTTATTTTTCGCAAACTTTATTTCATCTTTAGAATTGTCGTGTGAGGTTTCTTGCCTCCTCAAGCACAGCAGACCTAATGATCATATGAGGCGATAAGCTTCTTTGGTATCCATTAGGTATTACATTTGTGTTTTAACAAGTTTTGGGTTCCAATGGCCCACTCATAGTTTTGTTTTCCAAAGAATTTCAAAAAAGGGAAGAAAAAAAAATCAAATTTAGGCTTTTGACGAACAAAGAAAAAAATTAAAGTAATTGAATAAATGTTTTTATTTGTTCGCGGAAATGAGGAATAATAAAATATTTTTTTTCCAAATCCTTGAAGAGGTCAATTTATTTATGAATTAAGTTTAAATCTTTTAAGGCAAAAAAATATCAAAATGAAGGAATTTTCTCTATAAATAATAAAAATTTTTAGAAAAAACAAAATTCAGCTTTTCCTTTCTCTAAAAGTTTGCCAAAACCAAAGAAATTGATTAAAACAAAAAAAATGAAAAAAAAAACAAAAATTAAAATAAAATCGAGAAATGAAATTAAAAAAAAAATTAATTAATCAAAAGATCAAAAATGAAAGAAAGGGTTAAGAAATGGGAATAATTTAAGTTTTGCAAATTGAAGCACATAAACTAACTCCAAATCCTTTCAATGGCAAGGGTTTAAATTATTTTTATGTTCTTTTTCCTTTCAACCAAAATATAATAACAAAAAGAAACAAACAAAACAAAACAAAAGGACAAAACAAAAAAAAAGAGAAAAAAAAAAGAGGAGAAAAAAATAATACAACAAAACCAAAAACAAAAAAAATAAATAAATAAAAACCATAATGAATCAGATAAAATTAAAAAAAAAAAGATGCAAAAAGAAAAAAATCGAAAAAGGAAAAACACAAAATCGAAAATGCAAATAAAGTAAAAATTAAATTCACTCTTGACAAATCAAAATATGCTAATCAAGTGCTAAATTCGTTTTATTTGTTAAGGGAAAATTAAGTTTTATTTTCTTTATCTTTTCACCCAAAAAATAACGATAAAAGCATGGTCACTTGAAATAGGAAACAAAAAATAAACAAAAATAAAAATCACAAAACCTAAACAAAAAAAAACACAAAAATCACAAAACTAAACAAAACAAAAACAAAAAGAGAGGAGGAAAGAGTAAAATTAGTTCTGCCTTTTTGCAAATAAAAACACCTTAACTAACATCAAATTTGTTTTGTTTGCAAGAGCTTAAATGATTTTTCTTACTCTTTCTCTCTCTAAAAAAAATCAAACAAACACAAAAAAAAACAACAAAACAATAAAAAACAAAAAACAAACGCCAAACACCTTCTCCGCCGAACTATGTGGACTTTGATCCCCTCTAGAGGGTACGTAGGCCCTAAGCTTTCATCCTAGGTCAAGTCTGCCATTGTAAATAAAATTTGCTGTTCAATTTTCATTTTCTTAATTTCCTTTATTTTATTTTTTTTTCTAATTTCGTTTCTTTAATTTCATTCTTCTTTTTTAATTTTATTTCTTTTATTTCTATTTCTTATTTTGCATGTGATTTGTTAAGGGGAATTAAAATAGAATAAAAGCCATATTGATCTTGCACAACTAACTTAGGGTAACCGTTCTTAGTAACGAGTGCAATGAGATGCCTAACACCTTCCCCACTCTCAATCGACTTCCAAATCCGAATCGGGTTCGCAGACCACATTTTTTGATATTCCAAATCAAAAAGAATTTTTTCAAAATTTTGCCTTTTCAAAAAAATAAAATTTAGTGGCGACTCTACTTTTTCGACTTTTATTTTTAATTTCGATTTCGATTTGGCGCCGGGCGATTGCACTTTTGGGTGCGACAATTCATATAGTAGTTAAAATCATCATTGTCAAATTCATGAGTTAACTTATAGATTGAAAATCAAAACTAACTTATGTAATTTATAATTAACTTGTATAGAGTCGAATAATAAGTTAGGTGAGTTTAAAGATTTTTTTTTTAGCCTAAAAATTGTGCCAGTTCAATTAAAATAGAAAACTTCAAAAAATTCATACATCTATATAAGAAGCCCAATCTAGAATAAATTTTCTCAACCACATGAGGTTTTAACTATTATGTATAGTATAATTATATATTTCAATAATTATTTATTAATAAAGATAAGCTCTTTCAAGTGTATGTTACAAATTTATCCCATCTTTACAACCTTGTATAAATTTGTCAGTTTAACGACCTTGATTAAAATATTCAAAAAAAAGCATAGTTTAATTCCAAAAATTGACAAAGTCATTTATTCTATCTAAACAAAATAAATAAGTAAATGAAGCTACTTAATTAAATTCACCCTTACACATAGTTATGCATACGTAACATTTTTTAGGTAGAACTACTACTAAAAAAGGTAAATTCCTATAAAAGTTTTATGATACCTTTTTTTTTGGCCGAGCTTTATGATACTTGAATCAATGACAAAAAATCACATATGAAGGTGTGTGTACATGTATATTTGTGTGTTTATTTTAAAAAAATATTAATTGTAATATAATTATTTTTAAATTAATATCCCAGGCTTGTTTTAAAATAATGATTAATACTAATTACCTTACTGTTACAATAATGACTATGCACAGTTACGAATACAGTTCCATTTTTTATTAGAAAATAATAATGCAACAGTATTATCGAAGTTTGGATAAAAATTAAAATAATAAATTTCTTTCTTCCGATTTATGTATCATTTTAAGAAAATTTGAATAACAGAGATGGCACCATCACTTTTGCGCAGGACTTCATTTTCCGTATCAACTGACTATTTAGTATTATTCTTATTTATATATTATCATGAGGTCTAATTTGTATTTTGGTCAAAGTCATATAATTTAATTTTAAACTATGATTAAGCTGAATATTAAATTTTTAAGCAAAAATTACTTCTTTATTAAAATATAAGTAAAAATAGTATTAAAAATTCAATACTACGACAATCAAATGAACATTTTCTTACAAAACAATTAATATGTCCGTACAATAAATATATCACATTAATTATTACCGTCATAGTTTCACAGAAATTGCATGAATAATCAATATGAATTTAAGTGATCTCTCCTTTTAAAAATTTTTCAACTAATAAAATAATCATAAAAATCATTAATTACTGTAGAAATAATTGTACAAAAAAAATTAAAGATGCTTTTTGCCTTAGTTAATGCTGCAAATAGTGATCAGAAAATTATCACAATGATGAAATCACCATTTCAGATATTCATTTTGATAAATTTTTATAGACATTATATACTTACTAAAGCTTTAAAAATGACTAACATCCACAGAACAATAAATGGTGTACCATGGGCGTGCCCACAAGTATAAGAAGGCAACAACATGGGAATTGGAATAGACTAGGTCTTTTATTATTGTTTGAAAAACAATATAATTTATCACCTTACATTAAAAAAATTGTATTGAATGATTTTAAATTTTAAAAATTTTAAAATAAAAATTTTAATTTATGATCTTAAATTATAATTTTTTTAATAATTTAATTTTTTTATTCTTAAATTTTTAAAATACTTATAAAATTTAAAATATTTTACTATAAATATATTTAATTTAAGATTATCGACTAATTTTCCCGTATTATTGTTTGGGATTGACTAGCGCCAATAGACTAAGACAAGGGATCTATATATCAGCGAAAGGGTCTTGCGCCTAGTGAATTAGCCCGGTCCAAGTCTAAAATCTAGAAGTATTATACCTAAAATAAAATTTTTCATCCTCCAACTACTTTCTGATGACTTAAAACTAGGATTTTATGTCTCGAAATATAGAATAAAATGCGATTGGAAAGAGGAAAAAAAAGTAATGAATTTTATTTATATAAGGCCCACATCATTATTTATATCTTTTTTTAATGGCACTTTGTGCAATTAGTGCAAAAGATCTAAGTTGAGAAATTACAATAATTAGAGTTGTCTATGGAATGAATGAAGAAACCAACTTTTGAACTTCAAATTTTGAAAGTAAAAGAGAGAGAGTGTGTGTATGTGAATGAGGAGAAAGTATATCGGTTTCACCTCTCTCTCTCTCTCTCTCTCTTATTTTTCTTTAAATTTGTATAATATATTTATATATATACAAAAGATTTACATTACAAACAGAGCCAATCATTTTTTTTGAAATAAAAAACAAAGTTAGGTGACCAATTCTGAGTTATAATATTGCTGGTGGGACGCCTTGGAGGTAGACTTGTCAACATACTTGAATATATATATATACTTATTATAAAGTATTTCCTTTCAATAGTACTTCCATGATTGTTTGAATTTTTTCTGTTCGAATTGGCCCGTGCATAGTCTAAGATCTAGAATATTATATACTTAAAAGTTATCATTTTACAACTACTTTTTTTGGTTCTCTTGAAACAAGGTTTTAGATCTCCTCAATTATTGTGAAAGATGCAATTGAAGAAATAAAAAAAAATAAGTCATAAACTTTATTTGTATGGGCCCCCATATCTACAATTTTATCTTCTTATTTTCCGTTTAGTTGAAGGATGTAATAGTGAAAGAAATATAAAATATGAGTAGATAAAAATATATGAGATGAAAAATAACTGTTTTGCTTTTATTTTTAAAAAGATAATTTGATAAATAAAATAATAAGTATAAGGACATAATAAACATTACCTAAATAATGTAAAGCGAATACTTCTCACAATGCATGCAACCAAACAAAATTCTAGTTGTAAAACTAAAGTAATTAGAAAAGAGAATTATAAATAAGGATCTAAAGTTAAAAAACATTATTTTGTGGGACTTGTTATCACTAAGTATTATTAATCTTAGTTAAAATCAGTAATAATCTATTTTAAAATAATCATGACAAGTTTTGTAATAATTTTTTTAAATTTTGAGTCTTTATTTGTAATTCTCCCTAATTAGAATTTGTCTATGCGACAGAGAAACAAAATTTTTGTATCTTAAATCAAGAAATTTGAATCTTGAGGAAATTTTGAGAGAAAAAAAGAGAGAGTGAAGAAATAATATATGGGTCTCATTCACTTTCTTTTTTTTTTTTTCCTTTCTCAAAATTTATCTAATATATTTATATAAATGCAAAAGATCCGGATACAAATCAAGCCAAATATTTTGTTTTAAAAAAAGATAGGCGACCACTTTTGAGTTATATATATTGCCGGTGGGTTGCTTTGAAGGGTAGGTATGTCAACATCCTTAAATATATTTACTTATTATAATGCGCCCTTTCAATACTACTTCCATGATTGTTTGAGTTTTGTGTTTGAATTGGCTTTATTATGTTAATATGTAAAATAAAAAAATTAAAAAATTCAAATGCTGCGCTGTCAAAACATTTTCTTCAAATACTTAACTTTTTTAAAATAAAAATAAAAAGAGTTGCGGCATACCATATGCCGCGACTCTTTTGAATTAATTAAATGGGCGATGCCGCGACCTATTTATATATATATATAAATATATATTTATATATATATATTTATATACTTATTTATAAATATATATTGGATATAATTGGTTATAAAATTTATATTTGATATATTTTATTATTTAAATTATTTAGAATGATAATTAATTTAAATTTTATAAAAAATATATTTTTGCAATATAATAAAAAATGTTAATAATATATATTTTTTATGAATAATTATATATTTTTGTAACTCAATTAAATATTTGTTATAATATTATTGAAAAATTATATACTTATTATTGACACTAAGATAATTCAACGAAAAGAAAAGTATTCCAATATTATCTAGTTAATTATATTTTCTCAAACATTCTATTATTTTTATTTTTATGTAAAGATATTTTATTAAAGGACATAGTCAATCCCTACAAATTAAAAGAAATTCCAAATATAAGAAAAGAAGTTGGAGTTTTGTATCAGATTTATTAGAGTAGAAGAACAAGAGACTAAAAGAAAATGAAGAATAATATAGCGTATTCAAAAAAGATTAAAAGAAATTCTGAGTAATATATAATTTTGAAATATAATTTTGTTGTAATATTTATACGTTTAGTAAAGAAAAATTGATCAAGCCCCTCTACTAATATTATTATTACTATTATAAAAATAAAAGTGCATGTTTTTGAATTTTTATTTTTATTTTTTAAGAGTAACAAATAAAATTTTTGACATTTTAAAATTGTAAAATGAAGATTGTAATTAATTTTTTCAAAAACAAAATACATCTATAAGAAAAAATACTAAGATTTATTTTTGGAAGTTATTAAAATCAAAGAAATTTATATACAAGGACTTATATATGTGTTATCTAATTTAATGTATCCCTATGTTTGTTTGACCTATATTTGCTACTAATAAATAAAAAAAGAGATATAAACGGAATCAAACTTGAGGGAAAAAAAAAAGGAAGTACAAGCAAAAGGAAAAAATATAAACACAAATTAAATTAAAAAAAACTAAATAGGTCATGACATAATTAAGCATTTGGAGAAAACATTTTGGCGGCCCATGGTCTATGTTAATTGTTTTTTTCCTTCGTATATGATAGTGAAAAAATCAATCACATGAGTTTAAATAATATAACACATCTACATAACTATTTAAACCAAAGTTTCATTAGTTTAATTAAAGTAACAAGTTATACCAATATTATATACTCGCAATTTGAAACGTAGATATCAAAGTCCTTTATTGTACACGAAAAGGTTATAACTATTAAAATAAAGGAAAAAAACTTAACATTTTACCCAATATGTCCTCCAGTCCCACATCTGGGTCTTCGGCGTAAGCGTTGGGGGCAGCGCTGAAGCGGCTCCTGTTCTACTTCTTCTACTTCTTCACCTTCATCCTCATTGGTTAATCCACTATTTGGTTGACGAGTAAGTTGAGGGGATTGAATAGGGGGAATCGGTTAAGCAGGGGTGAAAAACTCCTGCTGGAAAGATGGTCCCCATGGTTCAGAAGGTGCACCCGCATACTCTGCACTGAACGTGAATGGATCGGAAAATAGAGTAGTGAAAGAGATACCCCTAGGCTGCATAGTTTGGGGTGGCGGGGTGGAGAAGAATGGCTGAGGAGCTGGTGATGTGAAGGACGACGAACCACTCCCAATAACAAAAGAAGGACCAGCATCTCCAACAGATGAAAAAGACCTAGGTGCGCTAAATGATGGTGCAGCAGAAGAAGGACCAACACCTGCATAGTTTACAAATGTTGCAAAAGGACGTGACTCTTCAGTTTCTTCATGCACAGGCGCTGGCGTGTAAGAGGATGATGGTGCATCTGCCTGACATCTACTGCCATGGGTGACATCTACTAATGGCTGTCTAGTAGATATAAAACCATGTCCCCTCTTTCCTGGGCGAGCCTCTGGCTCTGGTGGTCTCTGTAAATGAGGAGCGGGTGGAGCAGGCTAAGAAACCATCTCTCGATGTTCACCCAAGGCTTGCAGCATCGTCCTAACATCTCCACGAGTTCTCTCCCTAAATCCCGCATAATCAAGCGTCGGAGGATCAGCAATGGAAAGCATATATAGGTTGTCCAGTATATTAGTTTGTGAGGAAAGAAAAAGATTAGTAGTTATACAGTTGGAAAAAAATATGCACAAGTAAAAGATAAAAAAATAGAAGAAAAGGTCATACTACAAAACCTTGGGAACCACTCTCTGGATAGATCCACCGTCGTGTATGGCGTCAATACCAACGCATATAATCAGAGGAGCGATCCAATGAAGATACCTCTATATCTGCTTGAGCAACAACATGCTCCCATATATTCCATGCAGAGATAAATACCATGTGCTCCTGACGCCAATCTTTATGCGTTTTTCCTCTTAGTTGCAGAGTATGCAACGATCCCACATTAAACGGTGTTTGAGGGATATGCTGTTGTTAACCAAACTGATGGAAAACACGATCTGCATGGTGAAATTCAACGATCCAAAAGCAAATAATAGGTACAGACGCTCGCCATATATTTGAACCCACTAAACAATAGTTCGGAATTAATTGTTGGACACCTGGATGGTCATATGGCTGCCAAATGAACTCACCATACTTCATCTGATCTAATAATATCCTATAAGTCCGTAATGCCTCAGTGGTCGGACGAATATATTGAGGGACACGCCTCCATCTGAAACCCAACGGCAGTCCCAAGGGATATATTTCTATCTGAGGATCTGCTTGAGTAGGGAGAGGTGGAGCCAGGCACGAGAAACGATCCCATACCCATAGGTGAAGTAATGTCAGGCAACCACCAATATTGACCTCTGCGTAATTGGTTGCACCGCACAATTCTCTATATAAGTGGGTCAAAACTGCGGATCCCCAACTATAATGACCAGCTTCATCGAAATCGGCAAGTAATAATAAATACATCAACATCATCCTATGCCCAGTCCGATCCGGTATCAAGTATCCCCCAATCAACCTCATAATGTATGCCCGAGCAAATTACTGTATGGTCTCATCATTGGCATCGCCTGGTAAGGCCGCAAATGTTTGGGCAAGCCATAGAACACTGAGTCGCTATCCATCCATGACCTCTGCAGGTGGGACCACGCCAAGTAACTGCTGGCACACAGTTGTCTAGCTATAATTGGTTCTTCCTAAAACAACTTGTCCTGTGCAAGATAGTCCAAGTTGAATAGCAACATCTTGTAAAGTAATAGTTGCCTCTCCTCTAGTCAAGTGGAAAGTGTAAGTTTCAGGCCGCCATCTCTCAACCAGGGCTGAAACTAATGCTGCATTAAAGTCAAACTGACCAAGTCGAGAGACCCCAAAAAAATCAGCTTGGATCAAGTATGCAACAATGGCAAGTGGAGGATCAAAGATGTGATTCTCCTGTGCTATCCGTCGTATACGCAAAATGCGATCGGCCTACAATATGCATTTATGTTATTAACATATAATAATATATAATAAGTTGAAAATAATAATTGTATCTGTTTTATGTTACATGTCCCTGCCATACGGCCTGTGAAATGTGACGAGTCTGCAAGTACAAAAGGGAATCATCCTCAGGTCCAGGATCGATAACGCTCGGATACCCAGCCATTGTACTATTACAATGCAATATTGTTATGAGTTAAGAAATTTATCGTCAAATATAATTAGTAACTAAGTTTTCTATAAAGGAAATTATAAATGCAAACAGAAAAAAAAATAAATGTTATAAATAAGTTAGCAAAAAAAGAGACAATATATGGTGGAAAAGGAAAAAATAAAGTTTCATATAATGCTGTTGCACAGCGTAGAATTACACCAAGAGTTCATTACAAGAAACAATAATAAATATATATAAAGTTACAAGAAACAATAATAAAGTTACAATGCACTGATGACAACAAAATAGAAAATGTGACAAATTTAATTATATTAACTTCTACTTAGTCGTTGCGATGGGGAGGTTGATCGATTATGACCCACTTGTCGGCACAACCCGCATCGCTGTTGTTCTCTCGGCCCCTCACGCAAATCCATTTCATTCTGAATTCTAGAGGATTTTGGTCTCCCTCGTTCCCGAATCATAGCAGGATCAGGTACTAACCATGAGCCTATAGTTTGTGGCCAATACAGTTCTCCTCCCATCGGTTGGAACTCCGTCTTGTATGCATTGATGATTGTGTCAAGCCGGAATAGTCGATCCACATACTGGAGCGGATCAATTGAAATCGAGGCACATGCGGCAAATACATGTTGGCATGGATATTTCTGAATTTGGAACTCACCGCAATCACATGTGCGACGGGCTAAACTTACCTTACAGCACCGACCATATTGTTTGTTTGTCAGATCATATGGTTCTTCAACTTCAAATTCTGATGCTGGCCTATCAAATCTTCGTACAGTTAAGGCAGATGCACTCTGTATTAAGGATGATAATTTTTTCATTACATCCTCTGGAAAAATAGCACCGGCCTCAAGTTGTGCGGTGATCGATTGTGAACGCTCTACCCAGAATCTGTTTAGTCTACACATAGTTGTTTTTACCAGTCCACTGATAGGTAAGAACCTGACCCCCTTCAACACACTGTTAATACATTCAGCCAAATTTGTAGTTATATGGCCCCATCGTCGGCCCTCAACATCATATGCACGAGACCATTTACTCTTGGTAATATCCTCAATCCAGTTTACAGCTTTTGAGTGGAGTTGATGTAATTGGGTCAATTGTTCATCCACTTGATACTGCTCATGCAAGTAACCTGCATGAATAGTTATTCATTAATACGCATTTTACTACAATAACTATTAAAACAGTTTATAGGATTAGTAAACCATACCAATATTAATGAATCTTTTCTTTAACCACTTATTTATGAACGTTGTATTCAAATTATTTGCAATATGTCTTAAACAAAATACATGATATACTTGCGGTGGCTGCCACCCAATTTCTGGATTCGAGACAGCAGCCAATAGTCCAGGATGTCTATCAGAAATCAAGCAAATCCCTATCTTATTTGGTAAAACTCGACGCTAAAGCAAAGAAAGAAACCATGCCCATGACTCGTGTTTCACCTTCAACAACTGCAAATGCTAAAGGAACAACTCTGTTGGCTCAATCTTGTGAACTTGCAATTAGCACAGTCCCCTTATACTTTCCATACATGAAGGTTCTATCAACTTGCACCATAAGTTTTAGATAATCAAATGCGTCAATACATGGTTTGAAGGTCCAAAAAACTCGATAAAACTTCGCTAAAGAACCTTCAGTTAAGTTATTCTGTTGGCACTCCCTGTGGACAAGCTCATAATAAGACCCAGGCATGAAGTGATCAACCGCTGCTAACCACTTAGGCAAGAAGACATATGATTGTTCTCAATTTCCAAATGTAATGCCGATTGCTCGGTGCTTTGCCGTCCATGCCTTTTTGTATGTAACAGTGTAGCCAAATATGCTATGCACTCTTTCAATAATTTGCCTAATTGACACCGAAGGATTCTCAGCCACCATTGACACAATGTGCGATGAGATGACGTCAGAGTCAAGCTTTGGATGATCTTGCAATAATGACGGAGAAAGACATGTGTATGGTCCATTGTATCTTGTTATTTTCCAATGCATGTCCCTCTCATCCCGACTTGTTCTAACTCTCCAGGTACACTAACCACCATATTCTGGACAACGATATTCTTTATATTTTTCTGACGAGTAATGTACTTTAAATGTGTGGTGTTTCCGAACATAGTATATATTCACTGCCCGTCGCATAGACTGTTTATCTGGGAATCGCATACCGATATATAACTCTTGACTACTGTTAAGGTCAATATTCTCATTTATCTCAGGGATCTCAATAAAATTTTCATCATCCGAACTAATATGTGATAGCATGGCATATGTTGGGTCCTCATATTGGCCCAATGGAGTAACCCCAACCTCATTAACATCGTCGCCCTCTGACTCATCATCTCCATGGTTATTGATATTAGGCGGAACATCATATTCATCTTCCTCTTCAAAGTCATCCATAATATCCTCTGTTTCAATTGGGGACGATGAAGGACCCGCATTGAGAATAGGCTGATGAGATGAGCTTGGTTGGCAAGTCAAGTCGAGGGTAGGTTGAGTAGCAAAATGGCTAACACCTACCATGTCAGTATCAAATTGTGAGGTATAATTATTGGAACTTTGGATCTGGCCAGTTGATGGAAGAGATAACGGTACATAAACCTCAGCTTGAGACTCTAGTAAATTTGCGTTAGTACTTGCCATATGTGCATATATATCCGGTGCGCCTAATTGATTTAGAAATTTTCGGTTAGCCTCCCACATGGTTTGGATATCATCGTCATCTTCCAAAGTACACGCCAAATACCTTGTGGGATTACGTGAGTGAGGGTACCTATATACCAACTCGGACACAGATTGATTTGGAGCCAATTGTAACTTTTCACCAACCACTTTTTTCAATCCATTGAGAGTAATGCAGGTGTCAACTCTTAATATTTTAGGTCTATCACAACAAATGTTGCACCTTCTTCACTGTCATAAATTTTTCCATTTGCATATATGCATATGATTTCCTGTTTCACACTTATTATGATTCCTATTATACAAAAAGTGTAATGACACATGCAAACAATCATTAATATCATCTACATATATATATCGAATTATATATCCAAATATATACACCTACTTTTACTCAACTACATACAATAATAATCCTCTATGTCTACATTAAAAATTATTTATCTCATTTAATTATATTTCTATTTTGCTTATATATAAATATAAATTAACTCTTAAAAAGGACAACCTTCAGCATTGTATAACCATTCGAATTCTATTATTGAATTTAGTACATTACGTTTCTATATATTTAAATTAGAATGAATAAAAATTATTTATGAAAAATTAGCATGAGTAAAAGTTACGTATAATTCTATAGCTTAGAAAAAAGTTATATTATTATGTTAATTTATATACTTTCACTCAATTTTTAATTCAATTTCTATATCATAATTTATAGTAAAATTCTTATAATTCTAAGTAATTTAGATTTAATCTTTACACTTAAACTTTTGTTTACAAGTCATTGAATTTTATTAATGCATCCCATCATATGCCATATTAACAATATGAATATATGCAATTTATACTAATAGAAAAAGTAAAAATAGGTAATAAAATAAAATAAAGTCAAGTGTATGTTATACAAAGCAATTTAATTTGTGACTTGAGTTATATATATTTTAAACTTTAAAATAATATATAATTAACTACATCAATAGAATTTCTTAATACAAGAAAAGAGGTTTAATACGAATAGATAAATTAACAATTTTGAAAATATAAATATTTAATTAATTTTTACATAAAAAATCTAATTAAAACTAATAAAATTATAAGAATCAAAAGAACAATTTAACTATAATGAATGAAAACAATAAAATTATAAGAATCAAAAGAATAATTATAAGTGCATGCAAACTAAATTATAATGTAAGTTTTATATATAAAAATAAACTATAAAGACATATAAAGTTATTTTTTATTTTAAACAAAAGGTAAAAACTATTTTAGTGCAGAAAGTTTTTTTATTTTTTATTTTAAATAAGAGGTAAAACTAACAATATCTGAAAAATAACAAGATACGTTTAACATTTTTTCTTTTCCCCAGTACGTATTATACATTATAAAGATAAACACAAAAATTAATAATGATTTGTTTTCTTCAATTTGACAACCAGCTAGTTAATAAAAAAGTTTTATTCCTTCATTACAACAAGTTAAATACAATTAATTTAAAAAAAATATTAAAGAAACAAAATATTCAATAATAGTATAATAATTTTTTTCCTTAACTATATTTAAACTTGACATTCATACCTGAAGATATTGAAGATTTCTTCTTAAATGATGATCTGAAACTTTACTTGTTTTATCTGTGTTTTCTTCCTTGCTTGATCTTTTCTACAATAAACACAATAAATGATAATCAATAATACAAGTGTGAAGAATATCAAATATAAGAAGGAGAGTAGTAACAAAGAAGTAAGGAGAAGAGAAAAAAAACTTACAATTGTGTAGAATAAAAATGAAACAAGCCTTGCAAGGGTAGGGAGAATGAAAGGAATAAAAGAAAGAAAAGATTTACTATACAGAAGAGGAGAAACGAGGAGAAGAGAGGAAGTGAGGGAGGAAAGAAGCTATTTTTGAGGGAAGAAGGAAGAGGCAGCGGGGAAGGAAGGAGGAAGACACAAGGATGAAAATGCCGTGGGGGAGGGGATTATGCTGCAGTGGGGGCGGGGGGGAATCATGCTACAGCAGCATAGCTGCTGTAGCGTAGCTGCACGCTGCAGTGTGCAGCTTTGGTTGGTCACTGTTCAACGACCCGTGACCAGGTGGCAGAGGGGTCGCGGCATCAGGGATGCCGCGACCCCTAATTATATTTTAAAAAAAATTAGATCGCGGCATCGCTGATGCTGCGACCCATTTTATATAAAAAAAATAATTAAGTATAGAAGGAAAACGTTTTTGCGGCGCAGCATTTGAGTTTTTAGTTTTTTTTATTTTACATATTACTGTCAAAAAGCCGTTTGAATTAGTCCATGCAAAATCTAGAATATTATATATTTAAAAGTTTTCATTCTAGAACTACTTTTTATTCACTTGAAACTAGGGTTCTAGATCTTCTTAAATATTACACAATGTACAATTAAAGA